>OZ010738.1:80284260-80841760 GCA_963932295.1 Tipula lateralis | reverse complement strand
AAACCCTGTATAACATAAATGTCATAGAAATGATTGATTTTCAAAATAAGGATAAAATAAATTAAAACACACTTTTCTAGGAGACAGTTCGAGAACTTAAGACTTTTCTAGGAGACAGTTCGAAAACTTAAGGGTTATACGAAACTCGGTTTGGAAATCACTACAGAAATAGAAGGAAGGTTAGAAGATGCATAGTTTATGAAAGTTAAGATTAAGTGTATTACTAGTTTATCTTGCAATGTATTGTGAACACCTAAAATCAGTATAATTTATAACTAACTTATCAATAATCTGAAAACTCTACTCTAATGTATATATATATATATATATATATATATATATATATATATATATATATATATATATATATATATATATATATATATATATATATATATATATATATATATATATATATATCAATTATATATTTATAATTGATTTCAGTTGTGGTAGTCGCACGTTTGAAGGAGTATTGTGATTCAAGTATCTTGGATCTCTCATTACTTACGATTATATTGTGGGAGAGGATATCGAGATGTACTTGCCGCTGACAGTCGGAATTTATCTTATGAAAGTGGACGTAGTGGATATTTCTGAAAATATCTTGCAAATATGCAGATAATTTGAAATTGTACAGAGTGTTGATCAAAACCTTTGTCATGTATATGGATGTGAGAGTTTGAATTTGACGGATGGATACGAAAGATGACTTCTAACTCGTGAAAAAAGAACCCCAGACTTGTGAACAAAGAACCCCATTCTTTTCAAACGAGAGATCAGGAATCTGATTCGAATTCCTGATATCGTGCATGAAAGGAAAGGACAGCGAATACGCTGGCTCGGTTACGTTCTGTGTTCTGATCCCAACCGACCGAATGATACTGCGATCTTTGAAGATAGATCTGCCTTTCGGTAGACGAAAGGTTAGAATTTATATCACGAGAGAAAACGTCAGTGAATTTCCATATGGGATAACAAAATTACATCGAATAATTGGAATAATTTTGAATTTAGTCACTTTTAGTTTTATAATTCTAGAATAGAAATGTCTGATTTATTATTCGATGTTGTTAAATGAATCGTGAATTTTATTCTGTATCGTTATGGAAAATGCTGAGGCTAAACCCAAAAGAATGTATGAATGTAGATAGTGGCATCCGTCAGTACCTAGGGATTTTCGATTAAAAGGCTAAACTAGCATTAATTTTGTACAAAAAAATTAAAATATAATCTTAAATAAAATATAAGTTAAAGTACTAGGGAATCACAGTTTTACATAAAGTTTATATCGTGCAAATAAACGGTTAAGATAAGCAACTAAATTCAATGTTATATCAATTCAAAAAATAACATTGCCCGTAATTGGGTATTTTGGAGAATTATCATCATATGCGAGTCTATGTAATTAATGCAAACAAAATATGTTTATAATATTGAAAACATCCGGTAGTTTATGATAATGTGTGCCACACAAACATACTACATGAGGACATATGTATATAATGACGGACTGGATATCACTGCTATCACACAATGTGGAAAAACCGCGCGCTTATAATATAATATTATTATTGTTAACTGTAAATGATGCATTCGACTTTGTATATATAGTCAAAGTTACAAATGGTCTAAGATAGTTATTTCTGTATCGTCTATTCTATCTAAATTTATTTGATAATTATTTTCGTTCGATAAAATGTCAAAAAAAATTGTATATTTTTAGAATAAACCAAAGAAAGTAAATTCCACGGTGCGAAATGAAAATACGTTTTCCAATACACAAAAAGATTTCCCAAAATATAATGAAAATAAATGATATCAATTTTCTTGTTTTTGGCGAATTATATTCAAGTTGGTGTTATTATATATTGTGTTGTTTTGTATTCTGGAAACGATTTCGTAACCAAAACGATATAAAATTGACAATAAACTCAATTTTATATTAAGTATAAGTCGATATGTACTATTTTGAAAACCGTTTTCTGAAATCTTCGAAAATGATACTTTATTATATATTTAGGGTGCATATGTGTGTATATGTATCGAATCATCTCAAATCGCCGAAAATACTATTTCCATGTCGTTATTATTGTAACACGGCTTTGATTGCAAACAAGATAAATAATTTATCATAAGATGTATACAAAACTTGTTGAGTACGTATATAATATTATTAGTATGTATTATTCTTATTTGCCAGTTTTCATGCGTGCTAGTTGTAAAAATTGTGTCAGCTTCGAATCATAACGTTATTCCCAATCACATTAAAGCTATAGTAGTTCAGTAATATTTTGTCATGACATAGTATAAGAAAGCTTTTTTTTTTGTACAAGAATCGTATACAAACAGGACACATAACCATTTCCCAAACTATCAACAGAGCGCGCAACTAAATTATTGAAGATTCATAAAAAATTCAAAGAACATTATTATTATAACCTTTCTTATATGGGTGCGTAGAAGAAATCGTTTTTGAATAATATGGAACGTGTGGAGGATGGATGGCGATAAATGAGGGGTATAATACGAGTATATATACCAAGAAAGATTAAATCATGATATTTGTTTTTATTACATTTCTTTAGAAAAACATACAAATTTTACGTTTCTTCTAGAGGGTGGTTTTGTGTATTTTATTTTATATATAAGATGCGCATTCACTAAAGTATTAGATGACACATGTATTTTGACGCTTTTATTTTGGGGTGGTGGAGGTGGAAAGAGAAAACAGAACATATTCTTGTAATACTATGAGTAATAAAGCCTGGATGATTAAACATGGAAAATTTGTTGTCTGGATCTAAGTTTCAAAAAAAATAAAAATTTATTCGTCACTTATAAAGTTCTTCATAGATAAAATAATATAGTTAAGGTAGTCTTTTCTCTCTGCTGATATTTAACATATGTCATTCACTATTATGGACTTGGATATTGTCTCTTGAAATATCCATTTCAAGAGACAATATCCAAGTCCAAAAGCCATTAACCCGTACCGTGTCAACAATCTGACTCCATCAGTATCGATCCCGAGCCAACTCTTCATACAGTTGCAAGCAATTAGAAGATGTCAGATCGGTTTGAAATCTGATCGAAATCTTCCTTTAAAGATCGCTATATTATTCGGTTCGGATCAGCACGCAGAAGGTGACCAAGCCAGTGTACTGGCTGTCCTTTGATTTCATGCACAATATCAAGAATTCGCATTAGATTTGTGTTCTCGTGATTGAAATGAACTCGGTATGTGCCATCAACGTCTCATTTTGGGCCATATATCCACGCCATTAGAAGCCATATTTCGTATCTCATCCGTCAAAGTTCATCTCTCACATCCATACATGACAACAGGTCTGATCAATACTACGTAATAATTTTAGCTTATCGGTATTTGCAATATATTTTGATTTCAGAAGTGGACGTAGATTTGACATCCTCTCCCATATACTATTATCTACTGACATCCTCTCCCATACTATTATCTACTCCCATACTATTATCTACTGAAATAACTACTGAAATCAATTGTGTCTTGGTCTCTCAACCCAGAGATCAGATTTTTGACTTTGGACCTATTAATTTTGAGACACACGGAAGCTGAACACTGTTCCAGTGGATCAAGTATCTCTTTCACTCCGATAATTTTCGCATTGCAAGTGATCAACATTCTTGAATATGAGGCATAACGCGACTACTTTCCATTCTTCAGGTATAACTTTATTTGCCATAAAAATCAAATAAGGTCGAAAAGACAGTTCCACATTCTTGGTGGACGATTTTTCTTTAATCTCTGCATGGCCATGGTGAATTCCGCATATAGGATGTATCCTCATGAACATCCGTGCGATCTGTATTTCAGGGTATTCAAATACAGCTTGAGATACATGTGGAACAATCAGCAGGGTAGAGAAATGTTCCGCATCAACGTTAACACACAGGTTTCCATCCTAGTCTCGAATGGTAGTTGTCCGAGATCTTAAGATATAGTGCAATTCGGTGATTCTTTTAAGTTTCTTTAATGGATACGTTTCTTAGTTATTCACTGAAAACTCTTAATGGTTGCTGTAAAATTAAACGAAGTGTAAACACAATAGAAATTGATATCAATAATCCATGTGCAGTTCAATTAAACCATTGAAAAAATATGCAGACGTATTATATTCCAACTAATCCTTTCTAATACAATTCAATCAACAATAAAACTTAAATTCTAATCTGTCTAAACAATATATTGAAATAAATATAGAATTCGTGACTTATCTTAAAATTGGGCACTTTACACATATCGAAATATGACTGCAATCAAATAACAAACAAATAATCGAATACAAATAATAGCTATTATGTGTATGTACATATTATATATGCTCACTATATGCTGCTATGCTTAAGTTCAATTCTCTATCAAATGTATATTATGTGTACAAATTTCAATGGCGGAGTTTTATTGTTATATTATATGATTGTAGAACATATGAGATATGTTTGTGCTAACTAACAATAAATTCATCATCTAACAAGGAAACTCCGTATTTATCGTATATATATAGTTTTGTATTGTTGTGTGGTGTGGTGCGATGTGGTGGTTTTTACGAGAAATTCATTTTTAAGCTGATAAATCAAAATATAAACAACAAACATATGGGGATTTCTACAATTTTTCGAATATATTTAGGCTCTCTGTATGTATGATTTAGTCATATCGTTATAATTTTGATATAAGTTTTTATTTTGGTTTGCGCTACTGATAAGAACAAAAATGTATACATATTGTTCTTTTGCATTGATATACACAATCATACTTTAACACAAACTACGCCCGGGATATATGTCAAACTTAACCCCATGGGATTTCTTTGAAAACAAATGTTGCAAAACCCATATACTTGGAATCAGAATTTACTGATTTCAAATATTTTGTTTGACTAGTTACGAAAAATGATTATAAATATATTTTTTTCGTTTATTTCTATGCTATCTGTTTTGGGGCTCAAGGCACTCCCAACTCTTTCGCGGTTCGCTTATTTACGTTCCCACCTTACGCTTTGCAGCCAAATCGAGGACGTACGGCTATAGGTCCGATTTTCCTAACCATCGGCACATTGCAGAGCTCCATGCCACCCCATAGTTCTGACATGGAAGATGGGTCAGCCCATGGATTCTGCACTCCAACAGGGGATCATAGTTGTGTTCATTTACACCACCGATTCAAAAAATTAAAAAAATTGACTAAGCTAAGTATTCACATTAAGGTAATCTGATATGAATAAAATTTTAATTTTAATTGCGGGATTTGAATTTAGAAATATATTCGTTTTACATATGAATTTCGATGAAAATGCTAAAAAATTTGGTCCTAAATTTTAAACAAAAACATCTCAATGTAACACACACTTAAATAGAAACAAATACAGAATATTGTTAGCCTCAGTTTTCAACATCAGTGCAAAAGATTATCTGTCATGACTATTTGAATGTCAAAATGTCTATAAATAAACTTTACAATTTCACAATTTTAGGTAATTCTTAACCGTTTTCAGAAAATTGTATATTTAACAATTTTTCACTGAATTCTAAAATTAATGGACCACCCAAAAATAACTAAAAATAGAAACCATATACTGATAAATTTCTAAATTAATTGATCTACCTGGTGCAAAAAAAAATTTTTGACCTAACACAACTGCTACTTTTTGATGGATTAGTTATCAGTTTTATATATGTATATATGCCTTCAAGCATATTATAGGTCTTAAATTGCGATATTTTCTCAGACATCAATATCTCGCTATGTTTAACGGAAGAAACTATCACATCTGAAAACCTGAACACAAAAAACCGAAACCAACTCCATTAATTTAGGATTTAATGGAGGACCTCTAGCAGTACACTTCTAATACAGCTTTATTTTCCAGATTCTCAAAATCATAACGGTATAAAATCACTCAGAGGTTTTTTTTGGCTGAGCCATGTCATCAAGTTGGGAAACAAGAAATAGTCGCAGAGGACTTAGTTAGAGACTTTGACGGATATGGAAGCAATTCGAAGCGTAATTCATGACAACTACGAGTATTATATTGATAGACGAGAACTTTTTGCTTCACCAAATGCGTTTTTCTTTTAAACATCGTTGAAACGTTACATAACGTTGCAGTATTATTCACAGTTGACTGTTATTCCCTCTTGAAGGTAATCAATGTGGTTTATGCCGCGTACATCCCAAAAACTGTGCCTATATGACCTTGTTGGTCGATAAAACCGCCTTAGCTTTTTTCGGCGGTTAACAAATAAAATTCATTTATACCATGTTTACAAAACACAATGGGTTTTCGTTTTTCAATGGCTGTCAAAACTGAACCTAATGACAGATCTATCTGAAAATTTGGTTTAGTAACATTGTATTGACACATGAAACCTGGGATTTTCGATTTAAGGTTATAGGGTTGCTAGTCTAGTTTGAAGTTTATATCAGATATTACTATTTTTTGTTGCTTATCATGTTATCATAAACTGCGGCCGCTCTAAGCAACGAAAAGGCCATTAAATAATGCTTCATCGGATTTTAGTAGAAGATCTAAAGTGAAACTATATTCCTATTATTTATTATTCATAGATAGTTGCAAATTAGATTCAATTGCTTCACAAGACAACATCATTCGTTGTCGCATCTTATTTGAAATGTCAAAAATCTATACTAACGTTCGGTTTGGTCATTAGCACAATAATTCTTATATGCAAAATCATTTATTGGAAAAGGATTTCATCTGAGCGAGTGAAGTTGATTTTTAATGGAATTAATATTTTAATAATTCTAACCTAAAACCAATTATTGTGACATTTTTAAATTCAAAATATAGTCGATTAAAAAGTGTACACTGTTAATTATTTCACAACTTATATTCGTAAAATAGTAAACCGATTTCATAACAGATGGTGCTTTTGTTACATTTAGATTGGATAAGAAATAGCGCTTCTGTTTTTACATGAAAACAATTTTTACATAAAGAATGTAAAATATAACTTTATGTAAACTACACGTTTTTTACATGATGAAAACCGCGTAAATTACATCGTGTAATTTACGCGCCCAACTGTGATTTCATGAAATAAATCTTTTAAACCAGCGATGTTGAACCATTTGTTTTCATTTAAAAACAATCATATAACATTTCAAGTTTAATTTGAAGGCTACCTGTACCCATTAAAACTCCTTCTGACTGTTTGCTAACCCATCTTTTAATGCGGCGTTCCTTGATTGGGATACTTGGAGCCGAGTAGCATCCTCATTCGGCCAACTGTCTATGCAATTGGTTACGGACGAATCAAAAATGGACAGCATAGTCCTTTAACATGATCTGGCCATTCAAGTATTTGTGAGTGAACGCCAAATGCAAATTAACGCTTGGTCTGAACAAAAAACGATCTAACCAACGGACTTAATAGGTCAACGATATATTTTATATTAGGCAACCTAGGTGATTCAAACAATCTAAAAGATTGTTCTCTTTATTGGTTGATAAAACTGTCAACACTCAGAAAACTCGAGCCAAGACTACCCCAATGGCTTTCTCATGTGAGCATAATTTTTACAAGAGGTCTTTATTGATAAAGTTCTACAATACCGTATGGTTGTTTTCTTATAAAGCTCGTTTGGTTTGGTTAGGTGGATTGGTCGAGTTATTCCGTTTTTTTTTTCTGTGGAATTTTAAATCGAATCATCAGTTTGTTGAGATTATTTTTTCCCATTTGTCATGTTTACAAATTTGTTGTGTTGTTTGACTTGCCTCTTAAAAGTTGGTTTTCTTTCTTGGTATAGTCATACTTTATTTCCTTGACTGGATCCCACTATTATTGTGCTATTAAAATAGTTAATAGATAATTATTGATTCCATTACAAGATCTCATACCGTAATAGCACCAAATGCAAGCAGTTTTTTCGACTTATCATTCCTCACTTGAAAAATGCTTTGTAAACTTTGATTCATTTCGTCATTCTGTCTATTTAAAAATAATTGAGCAACTCAGAATCAATGGAACCGATTTAAGAAAAATTTAAATTTATCTCGTTATTAAGTGGTTCCTAATTAGACCACTAAGAGGCTATGCAAACTATATGGTATACATATCACTTGGTTATTAGTTGATACGTTGGTGATACCCTTTATGGTTATGCTGCTGGAATCACAAATCTGTTTGTTTTACTCGGACTCGTATAGTTGTGATACAAAATGGTGCATTTCCTGTAAGACACTGGTTTTTTCGTCCAAACGATTGACCAACTATGCCAATACAAATGAGAATGAAGAGACTTCAAGGAATCACGTTAGTTGTCAAAAAAAATCTTGTTGCACTATATTATATTTGATCTAGTGGCAATTCAGTCAAAGAGAATTCAAACACTAACAAGAAAATTCCATTACTTTGATCAACTTTTATTTAAAGTTCAATCACGCACGCGTAAAATTTATTAAACTGATCAAACTTATAACCAATACATAAATAACCGTATTAAAGAACAACTTTCCTTTGATGCATTACATTTTCTCAAATTGGTGTTTAATATTTTGGGAGAGCGCTTTTGACATACTTCCTGGTTGATACTCTGTCTAACCCAAAATCCTTACTTTTTTGCGGGACAAATATACTTTTCAGGTAAACTATGACGCGTACAAGTTTGGATCCTACTTCAAAATAACTCTGCTCTTTATAACAAACTTTTTTGCATCTATATGGTCCCAGAGAGATTGAAATTTAATACATAAAGTTTCGTTCTGTAATATAATATATACACAGATGTACATATATAAGTTTATAATATCATCTTAATCAATACACAATAACAAATTCAAGTTTATTCTGGTTTCACTTTATTTTGTAAATCAAATGAATTGTTAGAAGCGCGAAGTAAACTATATGATAACCTTCGAATGTGCATCGTTTTACAGATATAGCTGTAATACGCGTAATATCGGAATATGCGAACACGAACATTATGCAACTAAGTTATCTTTCAGCCCTCTAGTATTTTGTCGAATGAGACACAAACATAACTTTTTTTTATCCATTGATCGAAATGACGTAAATTGAATTACGTTCACAAGTATGTTTACTTAGCTTGTGTTAATAAAACAGTTTTTAATAAATAAATTTGTCCTCAAAACTATTACAACAACGACAATTATAAAATAGTATTTTTTAACTGGTTTCCCTGATAACGTTAACTAGTTTTGTGTTGCAATTTGTTACAATTACTATTTTTACGTAAATAAATATTTATAATAGTTTTTTTTTTGTAAACACTTAAGTAACGTGACTTTCTTTTGTTAATTTTATACAAACGGTAAAAAAACAAACTTTTCAAGTGAACCTTGAGTACGGTTGTAAATATTGTTATGTTATTCACAAATAGTAAAAAGCTTTGTGTTCGAAAGCAATTATATAGTGTGTGCACCAGATACGAAAAGTGTGCTAAACTAAATGTTTCCTAGTTTTTGTGACATCGCTTTCAAAAGACTTTATTTGCTAAGTGTTATGTTGGAGTAGTGTGTACTGTATATAGGAAAAAGTGCTATTAAGCACGTTTAAGTACGTGTAGATAAATGAATGAAAATGATGTTTTAGACATAAAAAAAACTATAGAATTGGGTGTGTGTGCTTTTTTCACGATGAGCTTAATCAAAGCGGAAAATTAATATTTTACTTATAATAACATATGTATATAGGGCAAGTGGATTTGTTTTATATAGCTCACGCCCGTTTATTTTTGAAATACTCGACTGTTTATTTATTTATTCATTATGCTTGCTAATTTCTACGACACGTGTGTCGTGTTGTTATGTTTTTGTCAGAACACATTTCTAACTTTTATTTGATAATTTCTACGGTTGACTAATATTTGGAATCGAAATTAAATAAATGTTTTGGCTATATAATATATCGATAAATTGTTGTATCCACGATAAAATACATAAATATCAAGAAACCCCCCATTTGTTACTGACGAAGTCGATCTGGGTTCGAATCCGCTATCTTCCGTCTCAACTTAATAGTAGTTCTAGCTAATGCGCTATACCAGTGCTAATTTTGGTTACTTTGGTACAACAGTGTTAGATACTTACTAAATTAATTATTCTGACTAATTAATTATGTGAATATGATAATAATAAAAAAAATCATTAATTAAAAAAATAAATAAGCCGATATAAAATTAAACCAAATCAGCACATCAAAGATACTGTACAACTGTACCCTAACTTTTATATACGATATGCCTCTACAAAAAAAGGTTGAAAGGTTTATAAAATGTATTAAAGTCTGGCCAATTAACAAAAACGTCAGTATTTTTAGACATTGGAGTTACATCTGTATACCTATTCAAATTATTACACGAAATTACAATAAAAAAAGGTTAGGCATCGTTCAAAATATATTGAGTATATTAATAGAAATATCATTAATAAACGAAACCACATAAAAAGGTTCCCTTTACAAAACGTTGAGTCTACCACGTAGACAGACTTCAAAACCTTTATTTAGGCTAAGTCAAAATCATTTGCTTTGAAAAAGTTATTTTTTTTTTATTCAACTGATGGCGATCACCTACTCATTTCACATGTTGATTATTTCACAAAATTCGTAGGCATTGCAAAGCTACGATTTTTGTACAATTCATGGAGGACAGGAGAATATAAAACGCAACAAAAATATCAATTTGTTGTCAGTAATAACATTTAATGACCTAATTACCATGCTAAAGATATGAGTCAAAAAGTGTCTGGGAAGTATTGAAAACCTCGTTTGGCGATGCAGCCCAGCAAACTCTCGGTATGTATAGTATAAACTACATAAGTCCACAAAGGATTGGTTCGATGAAGAGTGTTGAGCAACTAAATAAGGAAGAATGGAAAATGCCGCATTATTCCCTACATCAAGAAGCGTGATCGCCAGAAATGCAAGAATTATCGCGGTAGAGCTCTCTTTTGCACAGCATACAAGTTACTATCTTACATTATCTTGGGAAGAATTACTTGCTAACGAAATTATCAGGCAGCGTTTGTCCGTGGAATTCAACTATCGAAACCAATCATAACTAGGATCGCTAGATGAACCTTACCTCATTAAATTAACATCCAATATCAGCGCATCAAACTTACGTCTTACCAAGGAGGATTCATTTTTTTTTTTAAATTTCGACTAAGTCTCGTACCCATTTTGTAATTTACATTGCATACTAAGATATTTTGATTGGTCTTCCGGTCGCGAGAAGTCCAGTCGTTTGGTTCTTTGCAGCCTTCATTTTGAAGTGGTGGTCAGCATACAGGTTATGTTCAGATTTTCATACTGGTACGGACATTATAAATGTTCAGTTGCTATAATTATAATTGCATATGTCCATACAGGTTTCAGAAGTAGTATGTAACGGGTGATTTTTTTGTGGTTAGGATTTTCATGCATTAGTATTTGACAGATCACGCGGGATTTCAGACAAGGTGTCAAAGAGAAAGATGCTCAGTATGCTTTGACATTTCATAACTGAAGCCGAACGATCTGCCACAACGTCGAATTTTCAGTGAATGGGCCCTAGAAAAGTTGGCAGAAAATCCGCTTTTTTATCGACAAATTTTGTTCAGCGATGAGGCTCATTTCTGGTTGAATGGCTACGTAAATAAGCAAAATTGCCGCATTTGGAGTGAAGAGCAACCAGAAGCCGTTCAAGAACTGCCCATGCATCCCGAAAAATGCACTGTTTGGTGTGGTTTGTACGCTGGTGGAATCATTGCTGTTGGACGCAACGTTACGTTGAATGGCGATCGCTATCGTTCGATGCTAACAAACTTTTTGTTGCCAAAAATGGAAGAACTGAACTTAGTTGACATGTGGTTTCAACAAGATGGCGCTACATGCCACACAGCTCGCGATTCTATGGCCATTTTGAGGGAAAACTTCGGAGAACAATTCATCTCAAGAAATGGCCCGGTAAGTTGGCCACCAAGATCATGCGATTTGACGCCTTTAGACTATTTTTTGTGGGGCTACGTCAAGTCTCAAGTCTACAGAAATAAGCCAGCAACTATTCCAGTTTTGGAAGACAACACTTCCGAAGAAATTCGGGCTATTCCGGCCGAAATGCTCGAAAAAGTTGCCCAAAATTGGACTTTCCGAATGGACCACCTAAGACGCAGCCGCGGTCAACATTTAAATGAAATTATCTTCAAAAAGTAAATGTCATGGACCAATCTAACGTTTCAAATAAAGAACCGATGAGATTTTGCAAATTTTATGCGTTTTTTTTAAAAAAAAGTTCTCAAGCTCTTAAAAAATCACCCGTTATAAGTTTTGTTGTTGATCGTTAGTTCAGATTGTATAAGCTTAGCATCTAAAGTCATGCCGATATATTTACACTACTATCGAGTTTATCATTATTGGTATATGTTTAATTTTTAGATCTGTAAAGTTCACTTGGATTGATTTTGCTTCATATAATTTAATTCGTCATTTCGATGTCCAAATACATATCAGGTTAGTTGCCTTCTGTAATTTAGTTATGGAGTCATAGATGTTCTTTACTGTTGCAAGTGTTGACGTGTCATCGTCTAAATTCGTCATTGTTGCTTCTGCAATTGGCATATCTCTAGTATGTAGGAGGTACAGTATTAGTCCACGAACATTCTCTTGTGGTACTACCGCTGTAATTTATTTTACTTGCAAGTATTCATTCTCACTTTTTACTCAGAAGTGCCTCTCTGATATGAATGATTTTAAAACTTGAAAAAATTTCTACTGAAGATGAAGTTTGAATTCTAGTTCCTGGTGCCATAATTTGTCAAAAGCTTGCGCTACATCAAATATACCTAGTTGAAAATATTTTTTTTCTTTCTAGTAATTTTTCGATTACATCAGTAACTCGATGAACTTGTTCTATCGTAGAATGTTTTTCCTAAATTCAAACTGATGTGATGGGATAAGATTCCTTTCTTCGATAGTTGGTTTTGATCTTTTAAGATGAAGCTTTTCAAATAGTTTCGATAATGTTGGTAGTAGAGAAATTGGTCAATTGCATGACTTAATTTTTATTTTAGCTTGTTTATTTATCGAAGTTATATTTAATCTTCCGTTTGTTCCGTTTGTATCGAAGTAATATTTAATCTTCCGTCAACCTCAAGGGTTGAAATATATCTTCAACGTGATTATTGAACAAATCTGCTTTTTGTTTAGCATGTCGAGTCCTATTTTTTATTTTTTATTGAAGAGCCTGACGTTCACAGTTAGGTGTAAATTACACAATGTAATTAACACGGTTTTTTAAATGTAAAATTTTTATATATGCTGTATGTAAAAAATATATAAATTATTGATTTTTATATAAAAACCGTGTATTTGTGACTGACGCGCCATATCTTATGAAATCTAATTGTAACTGTTGTAACCATCTGTAAGAAAATCTTAATTTTGTGCGAATAGTATTTGTGAAATAATAAATTGTGTCCAATAATTTTTCGACTACATTAAAATTATATATCAGTTAATTCCGTTAAAAACCATCTTACCTGGCTCTGTTGAAGGTGAAAAAATTCCCCTTGTAACTAATAACGTGGACAAGAAACCAAAAGATTTTGCAAATACACATTTATCCATGTTAATTGTTAATGAGCAATTCGAATGCCAACAACATTTCCAAATTAATGATATGCTCGTACTAAATGTAATGTAGTGAATATTCATTAACCAGAAAGTTGAAATGTAACGGTTACGTCGGAGGTTCTTATAATGGTTACATCATTTAATGACCGACAATTCCCTCAAGGTCCACATTCACTGTTCTGTTTTCGTACTAAGCTCAACCGAGTATGGACTTTGCACTCATACCTTGTCTACATATTCCTTAAGGAATATTCTCAGAATAATCGAGGACAAAAAGAACCTAAGCTTTTTTAACAAAATTTAGACTGATCAGTCTGATTTTTTTGTAAAGAAAAAGATTACCAATCGTTTGAATTCTGATCGTGAGAAATTTATTAAAATTTTAAAAAGATGGCATTGTAAATAGTTTTGTCTTCGTTTTTTACATTTTATGTAGTTTTTTACATTATGTAGTTTATTTACGCTGTTTTTTTCATAATTTACATGAAAATGTAAACAAAGTTTTTACATGTAAAACCCCAACCGTGCTTAAAGTTTGGATCTTTTAAGGTCCTTGGTTGCTTTCTTTAATGAATAATCAGTAACTTTTTGCACAGTTAGAGTGTTGAGGTATTTATTAACTAATTGATTTACGGTTAAATATTCTGTATTTTCTTTTATTTTTAATTAGTTTTTTTTATTTTCTCTGGATATCTACTGCTCCTCTTTATTTTCTGACTATTATTGGGAGTGATTTCACACGCAGCACTTTGGATATTATGGATGACTTTATTTAATTCGTATTATTTTTGGAATGGTCCTTGTATTGGGTTCTGATGAGATCCCATTTGATTTCGAGTTGCTCACGTTAGTAATCATTGTTTGGCTAAGTATTATAATAACTGGTGAATGATGTGCTGATAGTCTTTTACTGTTCCTCTACAAGGATATAATTATCTGAAATTCCTCTTGTAATAAAGGAGTCTATAAGATCTGGAGTCCTACACGGTTAGAAATGGTACGCCGATTTTAACTACTAACACCATCTTAAAAAAGGACTGGATCAAAATGATATTAAATTGAACTTCTTTTTCGGAAAACTAATTTTTTGATAAAACAACTCCAAAATAGAAATAATATATTGAACAATTACCCGAATGTGAGTTACATAATTTGTGAGTTGATTTTAGCAACATAATTTCGTAAAGATGTTAGGTTTATGAATTAAACTTATTAACAAATTGATGTTAAATAAAGATTTTATGCAAAGCTGAATAGGAATATTCACTTCGTTTAGAGTTTTATTTTAACTCCTTTAAACAAATAAATATGTAGCGAAATGATAATGATATTGGATAGCTTTTGTAGTTACTAATGATAACTTTACAAAGTTATAAATAACACTTAAGCATAGTTTTAAGCAATATTAAATTAAAGATAGTGTGAACTCCAATAATATAACAGATAAAGCTCTGTTTCATACATACTTCTTAGAGAAGTAAATCTAATCAATTTTTAAGAAGTAATAATAACTCAATTGTTTAGTATTTTTAAGGCTTTATTTAGAACATAAATTATTAATATAAAACAAAACTTTTAAAATGAATGAAGTTCTTGAAGCTTTCAATTTCATCCAATTGTAATATGATGTACTGCTGGTTCTAGTAGTTTGTGACATTAGATAAGCTCTATATTTAGATTTAAGAAATTAGTTTAAAATTGGGTAAATTAAATAGGTTTCAGCACGTATGAAGAACTCTATTGACCGATGGTGAAACTCTATTGACCGACGCCCTTTTCGTTCAATGTCGCGATAATGTCGTCAAATTAACTAAATATGATGGAATTTCAGAAGCTTAAGGAATAAATAAAAATGTGTAAAATAATCAGAATAAACAACTTAAAATTAGAGCAAGTTTTAATAATTACCTATTATAGTAATTTCTGATGCCGTATTTGTTACTCGTTCCATTTTTTTTGTCATTTCACTTTCAGTTTTCACTTTTTATGTTATTAATATAATCGATCAAATATCAAATTTAATCAAACTATTATTTACAAACAATTTTTCCATTACTGACACAGCACACATGTCTTATTCAATCAAAGCTGGAACTGTAATGATTTTTTTTTGTTGGTGTCCTTTTCGAAACAATTACAAAATTTAAATTACTTCCGATTCGGGCTTGGCTTTCATAGAACGACATTTAAAAAACATTTTTAAGTCCTATACGGTAATGACTAAATGACACAGTTTATTATTTGCGTTAAAGAGTTAATTTTAGCAACGTTTTAATTCCTTACAAATATAAATGGATTATTCTAGAAAATTAATATTTTGATAATTGATTTTTAAATGAAGCTTGCTCAAATTTTAAGCGATGAATTATCGTACACAATTGAAATTTCCAACGTATCAAAAGCTATTGAAATATTTACGAGTATGTATTTTTCTTTGCCAAAGAACAATCGAGACTAACAAATAAAGATAAGTTATCTATCAAGTATGATATTGATATTTCTAGATATTTTTGTGTCTACAAATATTTAAATAATACATGTCACTGTCATTATAAATTATCTTAAAGTTAAAATTATTTCCGATTCCAAAAATAATTGAAATAGCTTTTCTTCGAATCGAGATGATAAGTTTAAATCTATTTCGGCATTAGAAAGGTTATTATTTTCGTTAATGATTTGAATTTAAAAGGACAAAGACCAATAAACTGAAGAAATATTATCATATCATATCATATATTTCATATCATATCAGAAATTCCAGATTTACCTTTGACTGTTTGATGTTTGGCAGTTCTTTATTGTTATGATCATCAATAACGTGTATAACGCGTAAATGATAATTTCTAAGCATCATTTTAGCAATGATTTTTGTTATTTAAAATGTTTTAGTGGTTTTGATTTATTGATTCGATATTTTTCCATATAATAAAACATGTTTTAAAATATATCAAACACATTGGGAAGTGAGTGGACGAAATGAAATTTCCATTATTTAATGTGTCCGTAACAGTCACCATATCTTTCAATGAAAAACATAAGATAGTTCCTTAAAAGTTCAGGTCTCAACAGTAATTTTATGCATCTTAATCTAAGAATTGATATAATCATATCTACAATTGCGGACCGATTTATTCGTAGACCGATAAAATAATAAATTGTATACAAATAAATAAATGTTCGATTCCAAAATTTGAAACTACATTAAGGAATTAAATGGAATCTAAACATAATGGTGCAACTTCCTTTCAATTTAACTACACGTAACAATCATTTCCTTTTTGGGGTTATTTTTTAAATCCTTAAAATATTATTAATTTCAGTATTGGA
Organism: Tipula lateralis; assembly: GCA_963932295.1. Lineage (NCBI taxonomy): Eukaryota > Metazoa > Arthropoda > Insecta > Diptera > Tipulidae > Tipula > Tipula lateralis. Next base: position 80,824,795 of record OZ010738.1, on the reverse strand, counting down.
AAAAAAGTTGGATTATACTCCCATGAATTTTATGAGAGTGAAGTTTTTCCTAAATCTTCCTTAACTTACAGCAACAATTTTTATTTTTTTATATGTATTTGTATAACTTCATATTAACGAATAAAACATATTTTGTATTGAGTCGAACCATAAGTACATTCTATGAGTTTCCCGACCTTCAGGAAAACCGGGACCAAAATCCAAGATTGTTGTTACATTACTATGAATCTAATCTACCAGAAAAACATCATCATTAGAAATTCTAATGGTCCTCTGGGTGATTAGTATTCGAAAATTCCATAATAAGTAATCATAATAAGTAGTAATAATGCCAATTGATTTCTTATTATGGAATTTTGGAATACTAATCATCCAGAGGACCATTAGAATTTCTAATGATGATGATTTTCTAGTAGATTAAATCCATAGAAATGTAAAAGCAATATTTCAATTATTTTAGTTTGATTAGAAAATAATGATATTTTATAATTTACTCGTATATATTTAAACACAATTATAATCATCATATACTGTTTCATTTAGAAAGAATTCTTTATTTCATTTATTCATTAATCCGTAATTTAACTAATACATTCAAACACATCAATAGAATTTTATTTGTAATAATGAAATTAGGAAATACTTCATTTTACACTACACACGTGTGAAGTTCTACCTAAAAAAATCCTAGTTTTTGTTGTTGTATTTTTAGGATAGTTTAGGAAGAATTTCACGCAAATTGAATTTTAACTCACCGTTCGGGAAGAATGTCCCATTTTTTACTATGATATCCGAGGCCAATCTATCGAGAACATTTGCAATTAGTTCTGGTGTTCGACAAGACGATGCTCTGTCCCCGATTCTTTTTAATCTTATGTTGGTATACATCCTTCGTAAAGTAAAACTCCTCAAGTCAATACCTTATTTCGACAATCCAATTAACTTTTTGCAAATGCAGATGATATCTGTGTGATTTGATTAAATGTCAACGGAGTGAAAGAAACTCTTGGTCCACTAGAACAGTGTTCAGCTTCCGTTATTCTCAAAATCAACCAGTCCAAACCCAAATGTAAGATTCAAGTATCTTAAATAATATTTTCTTAATGGTTCCTCAAAAAAAAGTTTTGTAAGGAACCATGAAGAAAATATTATCCGACAGTAAGAAATCCTGAAAGAGATAAATATAATATTTAACAAATAGTTTCGTTTATAAACTTTACATCCGTGTCTCGACACATTTCAAACTTCAAAAATTTCTTCTTCGTATATTGCAATGATTAGTCGATTTTCAAAGTCACCCCACCAACATTCCACCAGAAATAATGTTCGCGCATTAAATCAAAGAATTCACGTTTTATTATTATGTATTTAGCTTTTGTTTTTATTATTGTTATTGTTTTTATGGTTGTTATTTTTCTCAATACTATATAACTATACATAAATAATGCAAAACTTAAATTAAAAAAAAAGCTACATAAAAATATAATAATAAAAAAAAATAGTTAATTAACTTATAACACAAAAATGCATTTTACAAAACAGCAAAAAAAAAATAATTATAAATTAAAGACGAGGTCGTTTTGCTATAAATTGAAACCAAACAAAACAGCAAAATAAAATTTACGCTTGGCGCTTTTGCATTTTGTATTTACGTAACAACAAAACAACGATTCTCGCAATATTAAATTATTTATTATTAACTATTGGAAGAGCAAAGAACAAAAACTACAAACAACTATATACGACGAGTACAAAAAAAACTATCAAAACACTAACAGTTGTAGAGTATATATTTTCTACATACAATTTTATGTGTGTAAAGTGGATATTTTTTTTTTGCATTCCCCTACTCGCGATTTCGCGAGTATCGCGAACTAAAAAAAAAAAAACAAAACAGATTGTTATTGTATAAAAGCTAATGAGAGAGCCGACATAACTGACTGACATCACATGATGATTACAATCACTATTATTATATTGTTACTTGTATGTATAAATATAGTTTTTGTGCGCGAGAAGAATCGCGCGCGCGAGAATAACACACAAAACTATAAATAAATATTTTTGCTTTATTACTTGTTATGTTTGCATCTATTTTTAGATATCTATTTTGTATATATGCATTCATATGATTTCGTGGTATTTTTAAACTACTCGCCGCGGATTGGGTTTTTTTAGATCTACACACTAATACTATTTTATTGGGTGTATATTGAGAAACTTTATTTTTTTTGTTATTTTTTTTTTATTTCGCTGATGATCTTACATCTATGAAATGTTTATATTATACCTCGATATTATTAATAATAAATGTATGTTGTTTTGTAAACAACGATCATAACAACAAATCGTATTATATATATAAGTCCAAGATCAAAACGGTGATTTTTGATATACGAAATTGTACTTATAGATAAAGAAATATTTTTTTTTTGAAAATTTGTTTACAAATATTTTGTTGTCCGAGCTGCGAGATAAGTGTTTTGTTTTAAAAAATAATTTTCATTTGTAATTTTTAAATTTTCGTAGAAAATCAAATATAGCATCAATTCTGATGAAATTCTCAAGTTTTTATTGTTTTTTTTACTATATGTGTATTTGGAATTGACCTTAATATATGACGATGATTTGCAAAATCGTTGGTAACGTTGCTAAACTTTGTTTGTAATTTTTATACGAATTTTAAGATGAGTAAATTAAGATGTTGTTAAATTGCGAAATTTGACAAATATTTTTTTAGTCGAGTCATAAAGCCATAACGCAATTAAGCTTGATGCGCTTTAGAAATACTGCGTTTTGGGATTTGATGACCGTCAATTGACTCTTACAAAATATCGATGATTTAAAAATTTCATTTGAAAGATTTGTTTATTAAAATCTTATATTCATTTTTACATTATATGTATACATATACGCAAGTTTTTTCCAGACTATCGGGCATGACAAAATTATTTTACAAATTGTGATAAGACATTTTGGCCCCTCTCAATCAGGCTCGTTTGGCCTATTGTGACATCCCTTCCCAGATGAAGACTCTCAGTCCCGAAATCGGGTTCTCCTAATGAAGTCCAGATATCTGGAATCCTCATAGTTGTCAGTTGATCTTCAAATAGGAATTGTGTGCCGCCACACCTCTCCATACTTACTAGTCCCCAGAAGTGCCAAGTAGATTGTCTCTGACTTGTAGGCGAGCCGAAGTTTGCACTGCACACCTTCCGATCTAAGGATCCAGCGATAGCAAACCCAAGCCATCTCAAAGCTGCAGTAGGTGTGATGTGCATAGCTCGTACAATACCCACACAAACAAGCCTTTGAAGGTGATTTAAGTCTCCCTCTATCCCAATCATTGTTCTACGCCGCCAATAAGTACGGTAAACGAGATTATGGTTCTGATCACCGAAACTCCATGATATACCAATGTTTTTTAGGATTGACTGATATACCCCGATCACAAGATCAGTCTGTAACTTTGTTAATCGCTATTTGTATGTGTTGACATAGAACATCCGTATATTTACCTAGAGGATGTCATCGGCAGAACTCTAGCAGTAAAATTCGTTGTCTTCATTGTCTCGAAACGCTCCCAAGGCAAAATTCCTTGTTTTTCAGCGTTTTCTCAATCCGTCCAACGACTTGATGGGGTGCTGTTTCAACAGATCCACATTTCTAGTATTCGTGTTGTTTGGAATGAATGGGATTTTCTAATAGTACATTGTCCCTAAAATACTTATCAACCAATCGCTCTTATCATTTAAGAAGAAAAGGAGACAGGCTGATAAATCGAAAACTCTTTGCCTGCGGTCATACCTAGGCTCTCAATCCTTCGGGATGAACACTACTCTGACTTTTCTCCATGATCTTAGAATGTATCCCAGGGCCAGACTGGCTCTGCAGATATCTTCAAGGTGGACTAGGTTAATTTCCAGTTATTCGTATAGGAGTCGCGGGAATATACCGTATGGACCTGGTAGTTCAATTTTCAGTAAATAAAATACCAGGTCCAGAAGGGATTTGCGATTTTCCATCGGATTTTTTTATTTTTTCACTGCCTTCGCCAACAATTTCCAATCTCTAAAACTTGAAAGTTGTGTGGAAGTTGATTTCCATCTACTACATTAAATTCTTACTTTCGGGAAAACGAGTTTTCATTAGAGCCTATAAAGATTTCTGATTTGTACTCATGTGAACTCCATTAGGTTTCTCTATAGTTCCGATAGTGACCTTCATGTTACCACAGACAACTATCTTAAGTTTAGCCATAAAGCTATCCACTTCCTCACAAAAAGATCTCCATTTTATTGTATTTTTACGTCGAATACATTTCTTGTACTCTCTTTGTGATGATTTGTCCTAATTTTCCGTTTTACCGGTTTTCTTGGCTTTGTTTAGAAATGTTCTAGTCTGCTGGTGTACAATTCTTTTAGGCTTATCTCTTAGGCCCTGATTGGTGCTCCTTAAAGCTTATCAACTCCTCTTTCTATTCCTCCGCACTTTCTGATTTCATTAAACAAACATTCATTTATTTGGTAAAATTTCATTTATTTGGTTTAAATAAATAATAACATTAATTAATTGTTACAGATTCCAGAGCCATAACTTAATAAATGTATTTCAGAGTTTTGTATATCATTGTTTTAATTTTAAACAAAACGGATGAGAGTAGATAGATGTTCCGGACTGAAGATTGGCCATTTCTGATTAGTCGATTGTAATATGGTTTTATATAAATGACTGTAGGAATCACCCTAGCGTTATCCAAAATTCTCGCGTATAATCTAGTGCTTAATCCTACAGTCCACTTAATAAATCAATCTGATTGAAATTGTAACACATTCCTGATATGAGCTTAAATTTTCTAGGATTCAGATCTATAGTTTGCATTTTAAGAGCTGGTTTAAAACTATAATTTGGGAGTTGGTGTAGTACAAAAGAGTCATCTATAAATATAATAATGATAATATATTAAGTAAAATTTCTAGAGAACGAGCTCGCAAACTTCCAAAGTTTGCTCTTAGTTATCCAGACTCCATTTTAAAACTGTTTATACTTATATTTATTTATGTAGTTGTTCTTAATCTAAACTTTTTCTAACTTGTCATACGGCGCTAATGTCAAAAAACAAAAATTTAACTTTAAAAGTGGCAGAAGATCGTTTATTTAAACCTGCGGATAAGAGTTAGTTATTGTTTATAATGAATTTTGTTGTTTGAAAAATTACTACAAATCCTAATCACTTTATTCAATTGTTGTAAGTACAACATTTTCTGAATTATTTACAAATTTCCCAGAGTGAATTATTTTACTATTAAATGAGAACCAACAAAAGAAACATGACTATAAATGAAAGGGCATAAAATATCTTTTTAGGGAAAGAAATGTATTCTTTATCAACGATTCTGGGTTGCCTGGAAGAGGGATATTTTGTGAAGCAATTTGTATTATTGACAATTTAATTTATGTCTTCTTGTTCTGAACATTTGTTTTCCGGATTTCCTTTGAATAGAAAATTTTTTCAGAATGCGGTTTCTAAAATAATTTTCTAGCAAGCGGATATTTATAGAAATTAAGATTGATACATGTTTTTTCGTCTGTGCTTTAAAGGTTCACTTAACAATAGTAATTATATATATTTTTGGGAAAACTAATTTGATATTTTTTCGCTGTTGTTTGGTATATTTATATGGTACATTATTAAAACCCATTTAGCTCTTTTAAAGGAAGCTAGAGTTACAAAGATTTACTTTACTGGTTTCATACATCAATTAGACTAATTTCTCTCTTTATTCGAATTCCAAGAGTACTTTAATTCGTTCGCAATTATTTTATTTTAAAATATGTTTCTAAATATTGGTGTTCTGTTGAAAAATGAATCTCTGCACTTCAATCAGCCTACTATTCATTCATATCGCCTTGGTTGTTAAAGTACTCATACGAATTCACCTGCCCTCTGTTAGAGTTCGATACGTTTTACTACCAATTGATGTTGCCTTAATGCTGTGAACTCGAGAATTATATATTTAATTAAAAAAAGTTGCATATTATAAAAACGAATATTTAATTTATTTTCTGAACTGTTTATTTTTATATTTTCAGGTAAGTTCAGGAAGCTTTCATTTAAAAAAAGGCCATAAATGTAGGTAGGTAATGACATTGGCGTGAACTTAATTCGTAACATAAAAAAAAAAAAAATTTTGTATTTTTCTAGAAATGGGTTTAAAACAAACTAATCACAAATTTTTATTGCTAATAAAATAATTATTGCACTTTCCAAAACTACCTCAAAAAATTTATATTTTAAGATTGTTTAATACTTACAAATTTTAAATAACGAAGTTATCAAATTAAACGAATTTTTCTAAAATTTGGACAGATCGTATTTCATAGGGGTTGCAAATTTATCGAATTTTAAATTTACCGGTAAATGATAAAAGTTCGCTCGGTTAACCGATTTACCGATAATTTACCAGTTAGTAAATTATACTTTTTGGTCGCTCCCATAGTTAAAATTTACTTAGTGTTTCTTCTGAATAGTGAATTGTTTCTTCATCGTGACGGGTTGTGGTTCAGAAAGTATTTCTGGATAATCATCAGATGAATCTGTGTTATTGTCAGAAATATTACAATCTGCAATTTTCATTTTTGGCCAATGATGCGCACAATTTTTTTAACTGGTGCAGTTTTATTTAGAAAATTAAATAAACCAACATTTTTGCGATCAGTTCTTCTGCCATGATCCATAGGATTTTATAAAAACAGGAATATATCTGAATAATTGGTTATTCGCTATTTTATTTTAATTATTAATTCACGCTGCAATTCCTTACTACGGAGTGAATTCTGTGCAAAAATTCATCTATCATGATCTACACTTAATAATCTAAAATCTGATAAGCTTAACTTAACGATGTTGGAAAAGCTATCGAACTTTTTCGATAAACAGATTTTAATTTGAAGAACCGTTCCAGCATAGCCTAATTCAACGGGTTTTGCTATCCAGCAATGGTTGAATGTCAAAAGTTTTTACTACTCGTCGTGCTTAATTGATAATCGGATATAAGTTGACATGAGTAGATTGAGCAGAATAAGTAGCTTCATTTTCTAATTTAAATAAAGCATCATTTTTCCTGTACAAAACTGTAATTACCGCCAGTTGGATACCATGCGTTAAAGAAAGCTGACGATGAGTATTTAAACATGAAACCATCTTCTTCGTCTCTACCTTCTGTTTTATTGCAAGAACGTTACTTAAATTGATTCCAAATTTTTGCAATTTGTTTTCTAGATTTTCGAACACTTGTTTGCAGGCAAAATTTCCATGTAGTCTTGCGAGTCCTAAATTCCAAAATTTTGTTTGACTATTCATGTATCATCGGTTTTCGATTGATCTCCATTTTTCGAGTGTGAGGCTAAAACTGTCACAATTTTTTATCGAATTGTTTCTCCGAAAGGCATTACAATATTTCTTATTGAATTTGACGATTTTGGAATAGAATATCTTTTGGAGATTAGTAACATTCTTAAACCATAAGAGGTACACAATTTTACGAATGGTGGATTTCCTTTGGCTATACTATATTCTTGAAATAAAAGCCGGTAGTGAATCATCAGTTTTTTCAAAATTTGTTAAACTTAAATTTATCGGTAAATAAATTTAGACGGTAAAACCGGTAAATCGATTTACCGTTTACCGATAATGCAAGCCCTAATTTCACAATCGTACGTTGATTTTTTGAACTGCATCAAAATTTGTGCATAAAACGGATGTTAAAGTTTATAAGTTTTAATCATACTAATTAAACAATCTTTCTTATACTTGAACTCAATAATTCAGCTCTAAAAAGTAAGATTTACTGAAAAACAAAACCAGCATAAGAGTAAGAGAAAGGTTTAATGAAACTACATTTCTGTGAAGTGATTACCTAATATGGAATTTTTTCATACTGATGGTATTTTTCTACTCGATCAGTTCTATAAAATTAATAAACCAATCTTGGTCACGATTTTTCTGAAGCTTTCGGAATCTTTTATTTTGAAGAACTCATTTTTACATCTCCTACAATTGACAAATCTTGCATATGAATAATAAATCGTTTATATTTACTAGCCCGATTAAGTTAATTTCACTACTCTTCTTAATATTGCCGTAATAGTCTATAAGACCAGAGATCACATTTGTACTCATTGATTTAAAAACCAATAGACATTGAAATTGAACTATATCGCTTAAAGTCCATTCTATTCACACAGATAGGATCTACTCTCTGTATATGCAAACAATTGATCAGAAGACTCCAACATGAGATTAAATATTATCAATAACAACGGATCTCTGCATAAATTTCAGCATAATTCTCGATAGCAGATTCATAATTTAAATCTATCATTGTGACTACTTCATGTAATATTATTTTTCGATATAACTTCATATAATATTATTTTGAGACGTTTTCCACAGTCGCTTAATTCGACGATTAGTTAAATTATCTAACGATTAATTAATTATCTGAATTCTACCTGTTTCATAGTATACTTAAAAAGAACCACCTCTAAGAGGAATGGTTATTCCCAAAATATAGCATTAAACTTCCAATTAACAAGTTGAAACATTGTTCTAGGTTAGATGCCATTAGGATGGCGAAAAAAAACGACTTCCAACCGATACTGTTTGAAATCTGTAATAAGGATGTTAAACACACTGTAGATTTTCTATGTAATAACACCTACAAAACTATGAACTCGTTTTTAAGTACATTAGCGATTCAATCTTTATTTTGCGATCCACTGTAACAATTAGTTTTTCTTTAGATACGGGTTGGAACTTTTTCGGACGATATGTCACGACAGGGTCCTAATTATATATGCACCGTTTAAACATGTATGTGACATATTATCACATTATCATGAATAAGAGTTTTTGTCTTTTTAAAATTCGTATACTTTCGATTTATAAATATAAAAATAATTACAAGTCAACAAGCACATAAGTAAATATAATAAAAATTCTAGCAAGTGCAACGCTTACAAATAAATAAATAAATAAAACAACAAAACTGTTCATCATTCCAACATATTCCATTCAGTTTTTCTAAGAAGCCATTATATATATATATATATATATATATATATATATATATATATATATATATATATATATATATATATTTATATATATATATATATATATATATATATATATATATATATATATATATATATATATATATATATATACATATATATATATATATATATATATATATATATATATATATATATATATATATATATATATATATATATATATATATATATGTGTGTGTATTGTTTATACCTACATATAAGTCGTTTTAAATAAATATATTACACGCAAGATATGATAAATCATCCAGCAAGTGTAAATATTATAAATCAACGACACAAACTAAAAATAACTAAAATTTCATTGTCATATTCGTAGAAAAAAAAATATTGATAAGACACCAAATCGCAAGTAAAAGATAGTTCACACCTTTATATCATAGCATTTTAATTTTTTTGCGCTTTTAAATGACGAAAGCGCTTTTAGGTGACGTAAGCACCCTCCCCAATTAGTGTAGTACAAAATATGTGTTGGGCGATATAAATTATAATTTTTATATTCAAACCACAACTCAGCAGCACAGTCTCTTGTTCAATCTCTTATTTAATTGTTTTGTTCCTTATACAATTTATTCGTCGTATACGAAACTTTTGATTAAACGTTAAAAATCACCTTATTTCTTAATGTTTTTGTTTCTCAATTTATTCAGTATGTATTTTTTGCTCGCTTACTTGATATAACCTTCGGTTTCATTGTCAAATTGTGATATCTTAAAACTTTTTTTTTTCTGAAACGTAATAAAATTTAATACAAATCAGTAAAAAATGTTTGATTTTGTGTCTCAGTTAAATATAATTACACGAGTGTAGACGCGGTACTGAGTAATTGACGTATGCAATATACATTATGTACATACCGACTTTGTCTATACGGATTTAGTTTTGTTTTTTTTTTTTATCGTATATCGTATATGCAAATAGTTTTGATCAAAATAACCGTATACTGTTGTAAAATGATATGCAAAAAGTCATAAATACACAAGGTAATTTAGTTAGATAGACAATTTGAATTGTGTGAAATTGTTTTTAGCATCGGTTCAAATGGATAAGATACCAATTTTTATAATTAATATCATACGCTTATTTTATAGGCCCAATACAGATAAGACTCATCGTAAAGCTGTTGAATTATCTATAATTGTTAAATACATTAGTCGATTATATCAAGGTACATCATTATACGATTTCAATTTCTAAATTATATTTTCTAAATAGTTTATACTTACTCCTTTGTAAACTAGGCACACCCTTTATCGTGACACAATATTCCTTTTTGACTACAACTTACTTTTCATACATGAATTGGACGCGTTCGACGAAGTCAAGTTTTGCAATTCGACGGAGTTAAGCTTATCAATTTTCCTCTTCCTCGTTTGACATAACATAAGATTGCTTTCGAGTGGAGTTAGTACTTCTTTTTACACTCCATATACCACACAGAGGCAGGATGAAAAAAGAGAATTTTCATCATATGCCTAAAAAGCTGTGATAAAATTTGAAACAACTATGACTCTCCTCATACATGCAAAACAAGTCAAACGAACTATATGTCACTACAGATTGGTATATTGAGCTATGCAATGCGCTTATGGATAATAATTGTATTTGGGACCAAGCCTGGATTCAATCATATCCTGGATTCAACAGGTGTTTTATTGCGTTTGTCATGTTTTAAATATATAACATCGGGCTAGTCGAATAATAATAACTTTATAATATGCTTTATGGGTGTGTTCAAACCTCAATAGATCGGGATATTAATGAACACATATTATTTATAACACCTTACTTGATCTTTCAATACTTACATTTGCATTGGATTTAAAAATTGAGTTATTTCGAATATATAGTTTCGCTTGTTTCATTGGATCGTCATATACTCTTTGATGATCTAAGTAAAGAATTATTAAATAATAGAATAAAATTGATGACGTGACAAACCTAACTGAATAAATAAGATCACAAGTTTAAAAAGTTTAATTAGCACTTAAGTGGATATCAAGTGCCAAAAATTTATATATATATATATATATATATATATATATATATATATATATATATATACATATATATATATATATATATATATATATATATATATATATATATATATATATATATATATATATATCTACATATATATATATATATTTATATATATATATATATATATATATATATATATATATATATATATATATATATATATATATATATATATATATATATATATATATATAAATATAAAGGGTCCGCCAAATAACTTTTTTTTTTGAAAATGCTATAAAAAAAACTACTGAAATTTTCTCAAATTTCTTTTTTTATTTAAAAGTACAATCCTTCCGGTTAATAATTGAAAATAATTTCATTCAAATGGCTGCCTCGGCTGGCCATACAGTAGCCTACACGATCGGTCCAATTTTTAAGCACATTGTCGATTGTGTGCAGCTGTATTTCACCAATGGCTTCACGAATATTGTCCTTTAAGGCGTCAATTGTCTCTGGCTTGTCGCCGTAACACTTATCTTTGAGGACACCCCACAATAAATAGTCCAACGGTGTCAAATCGCAGCTCCGAGGTGGCCAAACGACATCAGCTCTGCGGCTGATAATGCGATCTTCAAAAACAGGGCGCAAAACATCGAGTGTAGCTTCAGCTGTGTGGCACGAAGCGCCGTCCTGTTGAAACCAAATGTTGCCAATATCCTCTTCAATTTGTGTGAACAAAAATTCGTTCAACATGGCCCGATATAGATCGCCATTGACTGTTACGGCCACTCCTTGCTCATTTTCGAAGAAAAATGGCTCAACTATGCCTCTGGACCAAAATCCGCACCAAACAGTGACTCGTTTTGGCTGTACCGGCTTTTCAATGTATGCGTGTGGGTTTTCCGTGTCTCAAATGCGACAATTTTGCTTGTTTACATACCCGCCAAGATCAAAACGAGCTTCATCGGAAAAGATGATTTTTTCGGCAAAATCGACATGTTCTGTAAGTCGATCGCAGGCCCACTCAGCGAAGCGAAAACGCATTGGATGGTCAGTTGGCCTCAATTCCTGAACCAATTGGACTTTGTATGGCGTCATACCAAGGTCTTTATTCAAAACTCGTCTCAATGATGTCTCGGAAATGTTCAATTGTTGAGAACGACGGTGAATTGATGTTGATGGCGCATCACGCACACTTTCTACCAGAGTATCAATATTCTCGGGTGTACGCACTGTTTTTGGCTTTTCACGCTTTGGTTTATCGATGAGGATGCCAGTTTCTTTCACTTTTTTACAAGATAACGAACATACGGAGCTGACGGTGCTTCTCTTTTTCCCAAATCCGTACGCAATTTTCGCACACATTCTGCAACATTATCATGATTTTCAAAGTAATGTCTGTAAAAAAAAAACTTTAGATGGCGGACCCTTTATATATATATATATATATATATATATATATATATATATATATATATATATATATATATATATATATATATATATATATATATATATATATATATATATATATATATATATATATATATATATATATATATATATATATATATATATATATATATATATATATATATATATATATATATATATATATATATATATATATATATATATATATATATATATATATATATATATATATATATATATATATATATATATATATACTCAAGTAACAATGGAATTTCTTTTAAGCTTTTATAGCATATTTTGTCACTTTTTTGGTTACATTGACCAGTTTCTATGACTTTATCGTTAATAGCCTTTTAACATTATTCATATGTCAGGAAAACGTTTTTTGGACCAAAAATATAGCTAATTTTCGGATATTACTAAAAAGTTTTTATATGAGCAATTTACTCCCACAATAATTGCAGAGTAGTCACTATGATAGATAGCAAATAAATTACCATAAAAGGTAATATCCTATATTGTTGCTAATTTGCATTTATGTCAGCAAAATAACAAGAATAAATAAAAATAACACAATAACCAGGATAATAGGTTTTTTTTAGCAAATTAGCTGAAAATTAGCATAATTTTTGACATCATTTGCAAGTTGTATTTTGTAATTTTTACTTTTTAAGTTATAGCAAAAACTAAATGGAAAAATACTTTTACTCTTAAAAAATATAAATACTCTTCGACATACTACAGAATATTTTTGGTGTAGATTCAATTTCATGTAATATTCATAATTTGTGTTATTTAACAGAAGAAGTATCAAGTGGCTTGCCGAATGGCAGAGATCAATCATATATATCTTTTAGGAAATGTAGAAAATACTAATAATTATCCTTATCTATATAGCACCGTTAAAACCATTTACCCTAAATTACCAGACTAAATTCTACAAAAAGAAATAAGGAGTGGATTATCTTTGACAATTACAAAGGGAAATAATTGGTTTTTAACTACTACTGATGGTATATAGTTGCAATGAAATATGCTGTTGATATCAAGAATAAAGTATATATTTTGCGGAATTCGGTCAATATTTTCACAGAGCCGATGCATTCTTCGTGACTTGGTATATTTGTTTCGGATCTTATCATGAATATTGATGCACTGTGTGCACCTGCGCAAGTAAAATCAAAATTTGTATGTATTGAGTATGAAGTGAACCTAAATATTTTACATACCATTTAATATTTAACCTGTTAGATTTTACTGATTCGATTTTTAAAAAAATATAGTGGAAACATTTCATACACGTTTTTTTAAGATTAATAAAATAAGATATAAATGTTTAGAAAATAATAATTCATATATAAAAAAATAATTCATATCAAAAAAGGCGAGAAAAAGTTTATTAATATACCATTAATTTGTGTTATGTTGTTGATTGAGAATCATTTATAGCACTTTTGCCATTAGAATAGCTAATTTATAGTAGAATGACTAGTTATAATTCTACGTGACTTTGCTATATTGATATTTCAGCCTCTACTTCAGCTAATATGCCATGCGCATTTTGAAAAATTATTTGTTTAATGGCAGTTTTGTGGTGTTGATAGCCATGGAGTCATAGGGCAAACCTATTTTGCTTTTCCGACGAATAATTTGCTATAAAAGCTATTGGTAATTCTTTGGAGACAAAATACCATTTTTTCATTGCATTTCTGTCCCCAGAATAAATAATTAGCTGCAGACTGAACATTTAACAATCAACGTGATTATTATAACATATCGACATTCTTGCTTCTGCTAATGCTATTATGAAATGGATGCCATCTTTTTCTGTTTATATGCCAGAACTGTCATCTTTTCAGATTTTTGCATTACATATTTTCCTCGTGTTTCTCTATCGTTTGTACATTTTCATTCCGATTTTTCAATTTCATATCGATTGTATTTACAAACTACTCCCAATTATTCAATATTTTGGAATTTTTTCAAAAAATCTATTTTCTGGATACTATAAATCAGACGTATTTCTACGGGGCAATATACTTTTATGACCTACTTTTAAAAACTACCTGATGAATGTCTTTCTTCCCAACTAATTTTAGGTCGACATATGAGCATATTTATTAGAATTACAATTTCATTCCGTTTAAAAATAATAAAGTGTCAATAAAAAAACAAAATAAGAATAAAAATACTAAAGTAATAATATTTTACACAAATATGATTTTACAAATGTTGCTTTGTAATTTTGGCAAACAATTTAATTGTTTTATAACTATATGGTCAAGTTCGATTCTTAACCGTGTAAAATACTTAAATGCCTATCTGCCGAAATGACTACACGAAATGCTATTATGCCAAATAATACTTTTGCCTTTCAAATGACTAGTTTGCCATAAATGCTATTTTGTCATGAATATTTCAAATAAGCGACAAAACCTATTTAGCTATGTAAATGACTATTATAATTAATAGTATTTTAGATAAGATCACAACATTATAGCCTAAAAATTTAGCATTTGAGAAAGCTAAAATCATTCCCCACTTTGATCAGCGTGACACGTTTTTGTTACGTTTTAGCATTAATAGCAATGCTAATTAGCCAACAAAAACTGGTCAGTGTGACCAAGTTTTGGACACAAATTGTTACTTGGGATATATATATATATATATATATATATATATATATATATATATATATATATATATATATATATATATACGCATATAACATACACTATACCGTTTTTCGAAATACTTTTGTCAGTCCAAAGATAATAGTTCCAAAACATGGTTTTTGAAAGCGTCAATGGCTCATTCAGACTATAAAAATCGTTGTCCGCGTATCTTCACTTTGATTGTTGGGAACAGGAAAAGTCATTGGGTGCCAAGCCATAGCTCATCATGATTAATCGTTTTGGGTTGTTTTTCTTAATTTGTAGTAAACATCGGGCAAACAAATGGTTGTATAACAAATAATTTATTGTATTTTGATTTTCACGCTGCCAATTGCTTCCCAATGCTCCGGCCTCCCACTACTTTTGTAGGTTTTTCTTTGAATTTGTAGACCCAAGTACCTTCAACGAACTTTTTCGTATTTTCATGTTCGTGTAAAATCGTATGTTCATACGTTGGTGTTACTAATGCCTAGGCATTAGTAACACCAACGTATGTACATAAACTTTTACACGACATACATGACGATATTTATCAATCAGTTTTCTCACAGCATCGATGTTTTCTGACACAACTGATGTTTATGGACAACCTTCACGAGATTCGTCTTTAAGTGAACATCGTTCGCCTATGAATTCATTGTACGGAGGATGGTGCTTCGTCATCAAAAATCGAATGAAGCAATTCGAAGGACTGTTGTTGAGCTAGCCCCTTAAGAAAATAATTGATAATTCCATTTTTTCATGGATCTCAATTTTTCAAGTAAATTTGTCAAATAATAGAACAATGTTGCGATGCGAACAGCCACATGACTTCTGAGAAGTATAACCTACAAAAATATTACAATTGTTAACTGACATAAAGATTTCCGTCAGATAACACTAGTATTACCGTTTTTTTAAAACTTTTACGGCAGTCCTCGTATTATATTATGATAACAATCGTTTTTATTTCAAGTCAGTGAAGTGAATTCGTACTGCAAAAATATAACTGAAAGTAGGATTTACATATGTTTTACCCATAGCTTGTAAAATCTAAGAAGCTATTTGCAAATCTTTAAATGTACAAGACTAATCACTAGCCTATAACAAATATAAATGTTAATAAATACCATGGCACCCCTGCTGTGGCTTGATCAAGATTGAAGTATGTTTTTTCATGAAATACTCCAAATTTTCGTTTGGAGAGACATGACTCGAGCAATTCGCAGTTATTCTGTGTCATTATTTTGCTTATCTTGTAGATAATGCTCTCGTGCCACACTCTATCGAAAGTCTGTGATACATGTAGGAATACGGTAAAACAATATTTCTTCTCTTCAAATGCTTGTTCTATTTGAGAAATGGATGTTACTTAATCATCTTAATTTATTTTTGCAAAATCGGGCCATGAGTATGTCGAGATCTATGCTAATTGCTACCAGTGCTTCCAGATAGTTCTTTTTCAAGTATATGCATTATATGTATCCCAGTTGTATAAAATTGTTCTTAGTTGGAAATTAAATTTTTCCTGATTAGCACCATTGAATGAAATTTTTATTAGTGCCGCATGGTATTCGAAAGTTCTTTTATTTCCTTTGTTACTACAAATTAGAGTTTGGGAAAGTTTCGTCATTTAAATATAGATTGGGTTCGTTGGTCCAGCTGAAATAAAAAACTCTAGATTGTAAATCATAAAATTAAACCGCTTAATTTCAACTACTGTAAAATATAGTTTTCGTTATACTTCAAATTACGGTTTTCTTCTATTTTATTTTATGTATGAGAATCAATATGAGAATTTGGGTTTTCCATGCTAAACAACGGCCACAAAACTTGAAATGAAAGAATGGTATTATTAATTAACAGAACAAATCGTATCTTAAACTTAACCGTTGCTTAGACACAACTCAATTCAATTTTATATTATAATTGGAGAGAATGCATTCTTTAAGTTTATCTTTATCTTAAACTAACGTATGTTACTGTATATAATGAATTGTATTTATATTATTTTCATTCAACAATTGTATATTTGTAATGTAAAACTATGCTGCTCGTATTATGTGTAGTATAGAAACTATTTAAAATATGCCTGAAGCGCGGCACCGTTAACTCATATATTTACAGTGTATTACATTTTGAGTCATGCATAAAATATGAGAAAAATGTCTTGAAACAATTATTTATTGTTTTACATATTTTCACTCTCAAATACCAAACCTAAATATAAAACTTATATATTAATATAGAGAATGTCTGAATAATATACTAAAGATTGTAGTGGTTTATAGTAAACACTAAAAACTAAATTCCAATTGCGGAACTTAAGGTCGTATGTATATTTAAAACTCGTGTCATCGATATATACGAGTATTAGAAGTGTTTTGATGAATTCATTAAAAAATTTGTTTATCTTTGTTCAGTGTCGTTACCATCTGATTACTCTAACATGCTTACGTATAAGGCAGGTCAGAAACTTGTGGACCTTACTTTTAATGTTCGCTTATAATCGTGTAGTTATAAATAAAAATAAGTTGAATATAAGAAAGAAATGAACAGTTTGTTGCGTTATTTTGTTATTGACGTACATGCTAGTTTATTTTTAATGTTTCATCTTGATTATATACCTGTCTGTTGGCTATAAATATACATATATGTGGATAGTTTTAATAGCGATGAGATATTACTATGAAAATTAATCCTCGAAACGGTACTTGGCATGATATATATTTGTATATATATATATATATATATATATATATATATATATTCAAAACTAATTCAAAATCGATCAATAAAACACAAATAATCAGATCAATAACATATATAGTCAATATGCAACATATTGAGTGATCCGCGAAAGATACATAATTTAGTATTGACATTTATAATGTTTATGGTAATTGGATTTTGGAGCTAAGATTTGGAGTCGGTATAATATGTCTTTTTTTTTTAAACAAATAATCGATAAATTAATTTCAGTAAATGTTGAAATCTTTTTCTTTTACGAACACAATCGCTAAATTTACGACTTTTTAAAAGATCATCAGGTGTGTGTGTGTGGTGGAACAACTTTCTAATTAAATGTTGTTATATATGTTTAAATATACAGTAAAATTGTTTTTATTTAAGATGATTGAAACAGATCAATTTTTGAGATTTACTGTTATTTTGATGACTTGAGTTAATCATTAAATAAATTAAAGGCCATTAAGGGTAGTTGGTAGATAATTTACAACAGGTAGCATAAGTGCATATGGAAGCAATATGTAAAAAATTATTACTTACAATAGGCATGAACACCGTGAAATTGTTTACTGAAAAAAGTCTCATTTTGAGCAGCAGGGAGCAGACAATATTAAAAAAAAACGTATTACATTGCCATTCTAGCACGCCATTCAAGAAATTTTGATTTAAACGTCTTGGTAGATTCCAAACTCCTAATGTTGAATGGAACATAATTCCAAAGACCTCTAGCAAAAAATGACGAATTTAAAGTCCTAGAAGAATTTCGAGCAGGTAGCAATCGAAGCTTGGCGTAATGCGACCTGCTATACTTTTTGAATAGATAATTTGGTTCTTTAGTAGTTTTGAGTAGCTTCCTAATAAAAGTGCAATAGGGAAAATGCGACAACATCACAATAGTGAAAATGCGGAAGGAGATAGGATATAAATATTCTCTTTTTAATCTGACTATCCGTAAACCGTACCACTTTATAAAGAAAACTAAGTAATCCAAATATCTTTTTACTAACTTTAACTAAATGGTCACCCCATGTAAGAGTTTTGTTAAAAACTATCCCCGAATGGAGCGGGAGGTACTCGGTTCGAATGCAGATAGGAGCAGGATGCCAAAGGAATTTTTCACTATCGATCGATGGTGTGAATGAACACATCTGAAACTCTCTGTTGAGTTTAGAATCCATAAACCGTCCCATCTTCCATATCAGTACTACAGACTGGCATGGAACTATGCAACATGGTTTCTACTCAAAATCGGACCTATAGCCGAACGTCATGTTAAAATGGGATGTACACATAATAGGCCTTTTAGTTACCTATTTGATTAATTATTCTTATTGAGAATCACCTTTAAATGACGTTTGGCCAATCGGTTACCAAAGTGATGTTTTCCAAAGGTAACCAAAACACAGCTTTGTTATTCAACTCAGAAACTTACATTCTTTAATTGTTTGATTCCTCCACAATCTATTATGAAGCTCAAAAAGGACATTAACTGCTTATTTGTCAACCTATAGGTTTGATTTAAGTAGCGCGTTAAATATTTAAATATGCAGTACATTTTTCCAATACTAAACTATAGGTCACTTAAAAGTGAAAGTTCAGAGTTTTTAAACTGCTTAAAAATATTAGTATACTGTTAAAAATTATATAGGACGTACCAAACCTTTTCAAAATTCTAGAAGTCGTCAATATACAGGAACTGAATAAGATGATGCGCATTTACGTTGAATCACAATGAAAACTATATAAGAATAATAATAATAATAACGGAGTTTTTATATCATTGTTAGTAGGCCTTATAGTTGGATGGTTGGATCGTGTCAGTAATTACACTCAATGTAGATGGTTTACGCAAAAAATGCCCAAATCGAGGCGTAAGGTAGGATATTATAAGAAATCTCAAAAGACTAGGAAGATAAAATGTAGTTCGTGCAAGAACAGCTTGCGGTTTCCTTGGAACCATAAACGAATCTTGCGGTTCATAGTAAGTTATATGAGTATTTCGTTTCTGAACAGAAACTACAATCATTTTTATGCTTTGTTGTCACCATATCGTGCCGAGTATTACAAAATGCCGAGTCTACATCGATTGACATTTTGCAATACATACTGCCCAAAAATAGTGGTAATTTTGCGTTTCCTCATTTATCAGACCTTTAGGATAGAGTCGGATAACATATTCTTCTATTTTTCTCTGTGATGCCCAGATTCAGGAAATATTCCATGTTGGTAGGAAATTTGAATCGATTAAAAATTAGTGTAGGGAAAAAAGGACTGATTTTAAAAATAACCTAAGATGTAGGCAATTTTCATCTAAATGATTGACGAATCCAATTTCGTATTATTTATCAAAATAAAATCGTTATTGTTGGTAAATTTTTAAATTGTTGTTACGTACTTAAAAAATCTGTTCAATGTGTCACTGGGCACTTTGAATAATTATTCCATGTTTGTGTCTCGAGGGTACATCCTGTTAAAAAAATTAACACGTTTGGTTAAATTGGTTTTGGTTGTGCAAACTAACCCGGATAAAAAGTTAATAAATTGAAAGTTGCCAACAGCAATTTGGTTCATTCCCTTTTTATCAAGTATATAATTTGCAGAGGACTCTCCTACTCAGTCTGTTCTTTACAGAACATAAAGTAGCCATTTAAATTGTGGATCATTTGTTACCTTTAATAAAATAAATTGTGCCTGATTCTGAAATAGTTAAAAAAGCAAAGTTGGCGCGAACCAAACTAGTTAATTTATTCAAAAATGTTCTGGCTGCAGAGGAAACCAATAGTTTAGTTGAAACTTAAAAAAAAATCTATTTTCTATAATGATAGACGAAAGTACCGACATTGCTACCAGTAAGCCAATGTGTATTTTGGTCCGATATGTCAGTCCCGAAAATAGTCAAATAAATATGCAAGTATTGGATTTATTCTCTGTAGGTGTTGACTGTATTGCTGCTGCATTATACCATATGCAAATTTTAAAACAGTTTTGGTACATATTAATATTTCTAGATTAGGTTTTTGTAATTGTATAACTATTAATGTTAATATGTAACGCAAGGAATACCTGCGTTAAAAATATCATTGGATTCTGTAGTGATGGAACTAATGTGATGGTAGACGATAAAAATTATTTTGTGTCACGACTACTTGTAGACAATCGATATGAGATTTGCTCTCCCTCAGGCTCCAGAGGACCAAAGACAAAGGAGTATAAGTTTGTGGAAGCATAAAACGATGTACACAACTCAATGAAATCCAAAGAATCCTCGGCAAAAATAAAAACAATTTAAATTCATCTGCTACACGTTGGCTATCACACCAAAAATGTGTGGAACGAATTATAACAAAATTGGAGTGTATCACAGCAGTTTTTCAAAGAAGCTATCAAAACGGACAAGCTAACATCGACAATTTTGCAAGAGCTACATAATATGTGTACCAAAGCATATTTATATTTCTTAAACTATGTTATAGAAATTTTAATGTGCTTAATGCATTGATTCAATCCAAGAAACCTTTGATTGTCAGATCGGAATGTCAGTCAACTAAATTTAGTTAGGCTCGGACTGTATGGATTTATTAAAAGAAAAGTCAAAAGCTAAATCTGATAGAATTAAGCTTGATTGTCTGGAATTTTACATTGTCGCACTGAAATTAATTCTCAAATGACTGCCTATAAATCATCTATGTATTTATAGAAAAATAGCATTTCTAAATCCAGAAGTTGCGTTGGATGTGGCGCAAGAATTCATACTGAAGCGCTTGACTTTAAAAATATTTGCGAGAAACTAAGTATAGAACAGAAACTGGAATGGATAACACTCCCAAATCACTTTAATGATTTACAAAAATCCATCTATTCGCGAGATGCAATTTTGGTGGAGAGTCTCAAATCTAAATAATTTCATTGACAAACCTACTTTTCCACAGCTATCAAGAGTTTAGTAAATATAACACTTATTTCCTATTTCGCAATTTTACATTTCATTTTTACTCATTTTTGATTTAATTAGTAAAAATCAGGGTTTATAATCATATTGACTAATTGCAAGACATAAATAGAACTGTAATATATAGTCAAAAACATTTTGAAGAGGAACTTTAAACCCAACACCAATTACATCATCGATAATTTTGCGATCGTTAATAAAATGTAGTCTAACGATATATAAACTTGACTGTCCTCAACTGTATACATATTTATCAAAACAATTTATATTACAAATGAATAGAAAAACTAACTGACCTCCATTGGATTAATTTTAATAAAAGTTTTACTAATTTTTTGTTAAGTTAGAATTTAATTTAAATAAATTATCGGCATAAAACCTTTAAGTCTAAAACTGAATTTCTTACGTTAAATTATTTATTAGTTTTAACAAACTTAGAACTAGTAAACCAAATGATGTCGATACCCCTCAAATTTAGCAAATATTGCTTGAAATAGTTCAAGTTTGGGATGATTTACGACCAAACTCAAAAAAGCTTAGAGCTTATAAGATATTGAGATGCACAAAGAAATTTTTATTATTAACCGAAACAATCTGCAAAAACGTTAAATTTTAGCACCATACAAAAATGAGTTGGTGGTAAATCATCTGCCCTTCTTTGTAAATGCGTTTCAAGCAAGAGAAAAAAAATCAATTGATAAAGATTCAAACTTTTATAAATTTTCGAAAATTACATGAGTACGAGATCTATGGTGTGGTGGCCACCCCCCACCACACCATAGATCTCGTACTATGAAACATTAAAATATGAAACATTAAATTGAAATTTTGTTGAGAAATAAACTGACGGAAAACACACAAACAATCGGTACAAACTTTATAACAAAACCAACTGTAAATTGTAAATTCTATTAAATCATTTTATGTAACATTTCTTTCTTATGTACACACAGCTATTTAATTCTTCTTGAACGGAATAGACAAGACGCGATTGTTAAGAAATTTCTTGTTTTTATTTTACTTTCTTTTAGCTTTTTCAGTTTTTGTTATTGTTTATAAGAAGTATAATATTATATAGCGAATAATAATAATAAAAAGTTTAATTTAAAAATAAATAGAAACGACATATTATTGCTTGCTTTGTTGTTGTGTTTATTTTATTTTATGTAAGACCTTTATTGGAATTTTAATTCTTTTTGTCTTTAGACTTAGCTTTTTCTTTTTAGTTTATGTGTTTGTGCTATGTCTTAACGTTTGTTTTGGTTTTTAAACAAGAGGAATTTCCGTTCCATTCACAAAAAAAAAATGTTTTCATGATTTTAAAAATCGACTTGAAAACTAGAGAATATATTGTATATGTTGTACTTATATGAGTAGGTATGTATATGTAAAAAATAAACAAAGCAAAAAAAAACACTTTGTGCTGTCTATGTATGAAATAATTGTAATTCCTTGAATATTTCTTAGATACAATGTTTAAGACGTTGGTATGAGTGTATATATGCATATATTTATATGTATAGAAAATACATTGAACACAGAAGAAAATTTTTGTTTGAAGAATGGGGACAAAGTTAATAAAATAGCGAAATTTGTAATAAATAACTTTAAATTGAAATTTACAGTATTTTGTTTATAATTTATGTTTTGTTTTTGTTATCGTCATTGCGCTGTACTGCTGTACTGCTTGTCTAATTTTAACCTATTTCTTAGCTTTTTCTCTTTGGTTTATTATGTTTTGTTTTATTTGGTATTTCAATCAAGAATAAAACAACGTATAAATATTCATGATAAAATTGGCAATGCCGAATATGCAGTAGTGAGTTTTCTGCAGAATCGTATAATGTATTGCAGTTAAGTTATTATAAAAACTGACCAAAGAACGACTTAATACATACAGTGTAATAAAATGATACAACTCAAGGATAACAGCCAATATTTAACATTTATAGGTTTTTGCCATATAACATCTAATTAGACGTTTATCGTTAACAGAAAGGCTAAATCAATTTAGAAACGCTAAAGCGTCAAAATTGTTTGAATTATTATTGTATATTTTTATTTATCAGACTTTTACATGTAGGCTACCGAGCTTTTTATGATAACATCCCTTTTTAATTATGCTTTACATATATACAAAGCACTGGTGTGGATACTTACAAGTAAATAACACGTAAAAGCTTTCCGTAAATGGCCATATTGCAAATGACTTCCATGTTAATATATCTAAGGAAGACTCGGACTTTGTTCCGAGGATTAGACCACCAAACACGTAGAATCCCACAAGATAGATGACGTTAAAAATACTTAACTAAACACTTGGTTATAATGCATACTATTGACATAGATCATATTACAGGGAAGCGAATTGAATTCATTTTTAATATTAGAATCCATATGTATAAACAGTTATCCCTTGTTTAACACGATACTTGCAATACACGAATTCGCTATGACACGGTTGATAAATGTACCAAATTCTCTCATAACACGCCAATGTGCATAAAACGAATTCATAACAACATCGTTTTGCCCCTGACAAGCTGCTGCTAAACAATGCTCCTGAACATCCTCAAGATTTAGATCACCCGAACATCCAAGAAGTTTTCTCCCATCCAACACAACTTCGCTCATCCAGCCAATGGATCAGATATTTATTTTTAAATCTTATTATATCAGGATATCCTTCCAACGATATAATGGACACCGATAGTAACCTACTGTTCCTCAAGTCTGGAAGCACTTTACGAATTAAAATTGTGTTGAAAACAGTTTTATCAACAACTTTAAACGGTTGTTAGAAATCAAAATGGCCTGAAAGTGTTGTTATAGTTGAACCAGTGATTTGTGAATTTGTACGAATCCTGACTCTCTCGTTCGGTAGTACAATAATGATTCGACGGTTTATTAATTTCTGACTTTCAAGATATAACGAAGCAAGACGATGCATTAATGCAAGATTTTCGAAGTTCGAAAAAACCTTATATGGCCGAAAACATAAAAGACCATTGAAAAACATAAAAATCACCATGATCCAATAATAGAACGAAGTATAGATTTCCAAAGAGAAATGGATTGGTGTTTAGCACCGTTAAATCCAAAAGGATATGCCATTGATTCCAGAGTTTATTATAATTGGTAAACGGTTTTCTACGTGTAAATAACTCTGTATATACCGATAATAGTAGTAGTGCGAGGGATTGGGATGAATTCTGAGTATCATTTAACGCGATTTCACAGACCATGGAGTTTCTGTTGAACCATACTACCGTGTTAAGCGAGGGTGTCCTATATATATATATATATATATATATATATATATATATATATATATATATATATATATATATATATATATATATATATATATATATATATATATATATATGTATATATATATGTTTATATATATATATATATATAATATATATATATATATATATATATATATATATATATATATATATATATATATATATAAATATATATATATATATATATATATATATACATATATATATATATATATATATATATATATATATAATATATATATGTATATATATATATATATATATTTATATATATATATATATATATATATATATATATATATATATATATATATATATATATATATATATATATATTTATATACATATATCAATAAGCTGCTTAGCCGCAAACTTCTTCAAAAGCTGAATAGCTAAAAAAAATGTATCACTTAGTTTAGTTGGTTTAATTGGTCGGCACGACGAATTATTGTTGACAGCAGTATACTTGATCGGAAATTACCTGAATTTTCACTCATGCATTCCAGGTAGTGTAATCAACAATTTTAAAGCTCAAAATAGGGCTTGCAACTGGTTAGACCCGAAATCGGTTATCCAGGTTTTTGTTAATTTTAACGAAACCTGTAAAAATCGAGTTTTTCGAGAAACATGGGGTTTTCTGTAAACACATTAGGTACAATTTTAAAGATGTAAATATTAACGAAATACTTCAGAAATTTCAAAAGAATGTTGAGATTTTTGGGAAAATCTTCAGTGAGAAACGATCTGTTGCAGCGATATGTTGAAAAAGAGCTGAAAACAAACTTAATCTTCTATTGGACTGTAAAACAAGATCGAAGTCCCTTATTCCTATGATGAAAATGTTAGTACAACTTAAAGATTGCTTAAAATAGCGCATTGGAAGAAATCAGACGTGAGGATTTATATAAAGAAAAAAAACTTCAATCTTTTGCTAATTTTTATAGAAATATTAAAGCCAACAGAACTGGCAGTAAAAGAACTGAGTATAAAACCTCTACAACTTTACTCTCTGCGGAAGGAGTACTTAAATTTTTATTTAATCAAATGAAACAAAACACTACTACTTTAGGTAAAAAAATTTATAATGCTTTGAAAATAAGAATTAAATCTTTTCCACAAACGAATGTATTAGAACTTTTATATTCGACTAAAACGGCGACTTTGAGCTTGGCAACGGCGTTCGCTCTAAGATTATTTGGTGATTCGCCAATTGATGAATTGGCTATTGAAGGGAGTATTGATGAAGCTGAAGTTGAACCAATACCATTAGGATCGGCTTTTTTAGCACAACAATTATAACTATCAAAATATCTACAGTCTTGCCATGGTTCTAACGAATGTACCAACATAATAGCAATTTTGAGACGGCCTTACAAAATGAGATGAAAATGTTTGGTATTGGTATCAATACAACCCACTTCAACAGACAATGAGAGAGTATTTTCGATCGCAGGTAATTTTTGTACAAGTTTTCGTTCATCTATGAAATTTGAACTTTTGGAAGTATTAATTTGTATATTTAAAGTCGTACTCAAGGTGGTTTTTTTATTTTATAAAAACTCAAAACCCGGTTTGTTTTAAATTTTCAGCATTAGCAGTAAATTAATCCATCATGTTTTAGGTCGAAAGCTCTTGCACTCAGTTCGCTTTTAATTATTTCTAGTCAAATCGCGGACTTATTTATGTCCGACTTATGTATTTAGAATATCTGCATATTGCAATGTTATATTTTATGTTTTGATATGGAAGATTGGTTAAGGTTGAAGTCGTGTTCAGTTATCGTTGAAATTGATTTAATAAATTAACGCCCCACTGATTAATGAAATATACTTTGCAACTATAATTTTTAAATGAGCCACATACGCATTAGCAATTTACTGTCTGACATATAAGCTTTAGATTATAAGCTTTTTGATACAAATATTAAACCATATAAAATCCAAAATGTTTTTAAAAATTACAAACCAATCCAAATATTTAGATATAATTGAAAAATATATGCTAATCTTGGAATTCCAACACTTGACATTTTATGCAGTGAAAGCTCGCTCGTTTCAAATCTATTCATTGTTTCATTCTTTCTCCCAAAATATCAAACCGTTTTTGGAAACGAAATTGACATGTTCACTCCGTTTAAAAACATTTCCAGATTTAAATATATTAATGTCAAATATATGTAATATGTTGAATATACCATATACACACATATCTCATATATAATCTTGAGTACGAACAAAAATCATTCGCAATCACCGTGATAAAATGCCATTGACAAGTTTTGATATGCTTATACATATACATAAATACTTTCTTGTTATCGTATACGGCTCGAGTAAACAAACTGTTTCAATGATTAAGATCTGTCAGCATCTGGTGAAGAAAAGTGATATACTAGAATGAATATAGGCCGCAATATACTAGCAATCGAAATACCTTACCCGATATCCGTATCGACTCGTTGTGCACACGTAATTTGTTCCAGATAATGAAATGTTGAAATTACAAGTTTTATTATTGTTGTTATTATTGCAAAATAATTTAATTTATTGTTTTTATTATTATAAGAAATAATTTCTCTTTTTAGGTTTTTCTCAATTACTCTAGATTGTAATAGTTGTATATATTTGGATTTCATTATTTCTTATATTACATACAGTTTGGTTGGCATTATTATAAATAGTTTGTTATTGTAAATAATACGAATAACATACTAATAAAAACGTACAAGACTTACCGACTATATTAACGCGTTAAGCAAAAGTAGGGGTATAGCGGGAATATTGGAATGAAAAGAAATTTCGCGATTTTAAATTAAAAAAACAATAACAAACGTCGTCGACTTTATTGTATAAATAAATATATGTACATATAACATGGTAAGAGAATGGTTTAAGATATATTCTGTTGTCTGTGTATATGAAAATTAGTGTGGTATGTTATGTACCGCTTGTTTTGTAAACAAAACCAAATACAAGAAGAAAAATAAACCCAAATAACTTTCTTTTTCACTTTTCTTATATTATGTATGTGTATTTATGTATGTATGTACATATCATATACCATCTATGCCATGCCGCACCGCTCGCGTACTGTTATGTTAAATATTATTACAGTAATATGAAATTATTTTTTTAACAGATGCTGACAACCGTTTGTTTTTATTTTCATTATTTTACTAAATGTTTATGTTTTATGTTTCAAGCTTTTTTTTAGTATGTTAAGTGATCAGCTTTTTTTTGGTTAAATAATTACTTCGTGACAAAATATGACAAGAAAATCTGCTTTTATGTATATAGTTGTCTTATAATATTACATCTGGATTGTTCTTACTCAAATTATAACAATTGTTCTATAACAAATAATAATATATGGTACATATTTATACTTAATGTATAGATAAAGTTGATGCCTAACTTAAAGACGATTTTAATCAATATGGACCGCTCTTCGAAAGCTTTACCTATAACCATTTAAAATTTTTAACAAATATTTAGAAATATTAAGATTCTGTTAATATTAGTTAATATTTGTTTAAAAAATTAAATGGTAAATTTTATCGATAGTAGTCTTATTAAGCTTTTATATAGCAGGGTCAATTATATTAGAGTCAAATTAGACACAAATATATCTTTTCTCTTTTCAACTTAAGTCTATTAAAGACTTTACTCTCAAATTATGAACAATCTTAGATTTAGCAACTTAATGTTGAATTTTAATTCAAAATTTTGAACACAAAAGATACCGAGTTATTTTAAGCATCCGAACTTCTCAAGTTCGATTCTCACAGAAGATCATCTAAACTTTAACATAATTCAAAACCTGACGATTATGTTCGGATGTTCCTTATTTGTATGTTTGAACAGAAGACCATGCTGCTACTCGAAGTTAATAACTTGAGAATTTTCTGAAGTCTTAATTAGGTTTGAATAAACCAAGTTTTCTATAGTTAAACCCGTACTGAACTGGTCATAATATGGCAATGTAGTGAGGTTATTGTTTTCTTAAATTAATTGGATCACTAGTTGGAAATATTTGAGGTAACTTTAAATTAATTGAGTTCAGAACCTAAATGTTATTCGGAGGATTTTCATGAAGTATGGTATTGTTTTTGATAATAAGAGTATATTAGAGCTAAATACTGTCTTTGAAAAAAAATGTCTATATGTTTACTGCTTCCCGGCTAATAATAATAGCTCAATGTCGGCCTTTAGTATACTGACATGGAAGATGGGCTGGCTCATGAATTCTGCACTCAAACAGGGGATCATAGATGTGTTCGTTCACACGGCCGATTGTAATCAAATGGTGAAAAATCCCTTATCTTGCCCCTATCCGGATTTGAACCCGGTACTTTCCGCTCCATTTGCCGCAGCATTAACCACTGCGCCATTTGGTCGGTTTTCTGGTAAATGATCCAATAAAGTTCAAAAATGATTCATGTTATACATGAAAATTTCAACCTATAGTGATCGAAAGTGTGGTAGTGAAGCTTTCTTTTTGAAGTACAATACTGCTTAATTCAGAAAGGTTCAAAAAAAATATTAAGAGGCGTAGCTAGTAATATTTGGTACTCAAACCCAGAAAAAAAATGTGGTAGTATTGTAAATTTTTTCTAAGATACAATTTTTAAGAAAAACGTGATTTGTGTCCCTATTTCGAACTGGTTACCCAAGTTTTAACGTAATCTCACTCTTTGAACATAATATCAGTACAATCTCTTTAAAAACTTATCCTTTTTAAATTAGTGCCCGATCTTATCAAACAGTAGTTTTGCGATAATACAAAATTCTGGAGAAATTGGATCATTGATGTGGATCTCATCCCGTGTTAAACATCTGATTTTATCGGTTTCGTGCCAGCTTTTCATATTGTTGGAAACAATGAGAAGAAGCCAGATATCTACGCCGTAGAGCCTTAGTCACAGACGAACCTCTTCATCTACCAAAAGGCGGCTCTCCCTTTAAAAACCAATGTATCATTCTTCCGGACCAGTACACAGAATGTGATCGAGCCATTGAACTTGCTGTTCGTAGATTTTAAGCAATATATCAGGAATTCGCATTAATTTTTTGATCTCGTTATTTAAAAGAACTCGGTATTACCATTAACGTTGCGTTTTTGGTTCATATCACACGCATGATTCTTCTCTCGATTGTAAGAAGCCATCTCTCGTACTAAAAATGCAGCTCACACATCCATACACACTGATCAAAACCTTGTAGCATTTCAGTTTATCAGAATTATCAAGATATTTTGATTTCAGAAGTGACTGTAAGGGATATATCCTTCCCCTCACTAAGATACTTTGATTTCATCACTCCTTCAAATGTTTGGTTACCACTACTGAAATCAATTACGTCTTGGTCTCTAAAGTCATCATACAGATATCATCTTCACATTTCAAAAGTTTATTTGATTGTCGGAATAAGATCCTGAGAAGTAGCACTCTGACCAAGGACACCAGAACTAATTGCAAAAGTTCTCGATAGCCTGTTTCAACTTTGACATTCATTGCGACTGCGTTACTGTTATTTTACATACAAAAGCCTATCGATTGAGTGAATCATTGGCTTGCTTCATATCTAGTTTTTGGAAAAAATCATCGGTAGCTAAAAAATCTTGATCAGTGACTGACCGATTTGGACGAAATCCTCCTTGGCATAGCACCGATAATTCTTCGGACATAACTCCATTTTCTCGTATCAATCGAATAAGGTCGAAAAGGCAGTTCAACAAAGCTATCCCTCTGAATATCAAGAGCTCTAAATTTTTCGGACTAGTGTCTATTATTTACAAAAACCCCTAACTCCATATCAAACAATTTTGTGAAAAACGTGAAAACTAACTTTTATTTAGTTTTAGTGGGAAATAATCTATATTTGTTACAAATTGTTTTGGAATTGTTGAGTTTTTCAGGTAACTAGTGACTTTTGAAAACAAATATTGTGGAGTTGTTGATTTTTGAAAATAAATAGTCCGTATAAAAAAATGTTATTCTATAAACTATAATATAGTCTATAATATAACATTTCATCAATATTCCATCTTGATTATAATCGTGGCAGCATTCCGTATCCAAACATTCTGGAACTTTCTCACTAACCGCATTATTTAGGTTGAGTTCAATCAAATCGAAGAGCGGATTTGTAGTATTCGAGTTCTTCCCAATTTGATTCAAAATGTTTTACGAGTAGTTTCGTGACGTCGTAATGGTTGCCGATGTTATAAGGCTATATTTGCCATATAGGTATGTTTTCTTTTTTTGAGGACCGATTTGGTGAATCCAAAATCTGACCTATTATTTTGTTCCCCGCGCACTTATACTGCAATCTTTATTTTGGTAATAAATCTTGTCTTTTGGTTTTATTAAATTTGAAATGCCATTTTCCCGGTGGTTTAATGCATGCTGCAGTTGCTGTTTTTGAGTTTTTAACCGGTCACTAAACGGATCCTAATCGAATAGTTTGTCTATGCTCAGAATAGATTTCAAAATATTCCTCTGGCTTATTATCCGTCATTAGCTCTAGTTTTTGTTCAAGCTGGGGAAACACTATTGTCAGGTGAAATATAAGAGTACCCAGGAACCGGAAAAGACATTAGTAACATGGGATGGTGCCTTCTGCTTCAACCTCTAGCTTAGCCGTCAGTACAAGGTAGAAGCAATTTGATTGGATCCTTTCATATGCTCATTTGCATGCCAAAGATATAGATATACATTGTCCTTGTGTAGGCTTGATTTTGATGAACCTTGTACATCACCAAAATTGTGCAAGTATACAATTGCCTGGAAAAGAACGCTGCCTGATCCGCTACTTTTGGGAACGTTATATTTTTTGCAGTTGAAAAAACGTTTTTAAACCTATTATTCGGTTTCTGCTGATATTAAGTATTCCTGTAAATGCTTCAAGGAATTCAAGGAATTAAGGGTTGTTAAAGGATTTAAGGGTTATTACACACATAGTATATCAATATGAAGTAATGATGTTTTTTTACTATAGCTTTTATAAGGTGGTGTTGATTTTTGAAAAAAATTATAAAGGAGTTAGTGGTTTTTGCAATCATTTTTTTTCAGGGTATTACTCATTTATATGAATTGTTAATTTTTATTAAACATAGCAAAAGTAGTCTCTATCGTTTGATATCCTCACCTAAATTTTTCAATTTTTTGGAGTTACGGGGTTTTGTAACTAATAGACACCTTAAATCTTTGCATTGCCTTTCTGAATTCCTCATAGGATCTTCAATGAAAATCCATGCTTTCTATATTTGAGGGCATTCAAATACAGCTTGTGAGGATTGCATCAATGTTAAAACAGAGGTTTCCATCTTGCTCCCGAATGGCAGTTGACTGAAATCTTAAAGTATGATGCAATCCTTAAAGTAACCACACTTATTTCATTGCTGAGTTGTTGTACTCTTAAGACCATAGTTTTCCACAATTCGCGCTTTTATTGCTACAAATTCGTTATCTGATCTCCTATGAAGAACTGCTTTAATTCTCCTTATGGGCTATATTCGTTGCACATCAGCAAGACGACAATTATTTTTGCACAACCGAGGTTTCATTCCAGACAGTGCTTACTTCATCAGACTGGTAATTAGATCAAAATTCTCTAACTGACAAGAACTTGATATTTTCGTTGCCAAATCATTGTGAAATGAGTCTTGTAGTTGCCTTACATCAATGGGCGGATGTACACAGATAATCGACAACAATCTGCTGTTCATAGTATTGTGAAATCAAAACAATAACAACGATTTAATGCCAGCATACCAATTTTGTGCGCCTGTTCCAATTTCAATAAACGTATATTGCTTGATTAGGAAGCGTTTGATATTTGATTTCAAAATAGAAAATTTCACAATATTACATCATATAATTCAATGCTCGTATGGATGCTGCAACCCAGATCTAACTAATATTAGAGCACCGAGCCACCCACAAATCAACTAATACAGTTTTTTATCCACTATATATGTATCGTACATATTTTTACATTGCCACTATTAAATATTGAATTACAAAGAATTACAAACTATGTATTGTATTGTATATGTTTCGTGTTGTTTGTTGTGACGATGGCATTGACACACATAATTTTTTTATTTTTTTCATTTTTTTATGTAGTTTTATGCATAAGACAAAAATAAGCAGCATAATATTTTTGTTTTGGTTAATAACAAATAATAAATGAAATTAAAAACAACAATTGCATTATTTGTTATTAAATATTTATTTGTACATAGTGTGTGTAGTGAGTGTATACACAGTTGTGTATATGTATAAATATATCTTTGTAATATTAGATTATATTTCAAGATTTCAGTTTTTCGTATCGAGATTTAAAATTAGGTAATTAGGTTAGAAACAATAAAGAAGGTCGTTTATAGTAAATTGCTTTAAATGTGTTTATGAGTGAGAGAATATAGTAGACATAGTTTTATGTTAAATAGTTTTGTGATTATGTATTCATTATATCCGTTAAATATTGTTTATGTATATATTATTATGTGAATGCAAAAATGCAACTTTCACTTTCACATTATAGTTTTAGTGTTTAGGTGGAATTTTTCATTTAGCTTATGAATAATAAAATATTTTTTTATAGTATTTTGGGGTAGGTAGGTAGGTATACCCAACCTAAATTTCAAGTATTTAAACTAGAATACCGATGTAAGTATTCATACATAGCACTAGATATCTAGTATAAAAATAACAAACAAATATATATACAACATAAAAACTATTCGACATAATCACTCTCATTTTTGGATATTTGGGTCATCTTGGTAATAAATAAGACGTAATAATTATAAAACACTTTCAATTTGTTTATTTATATTTTTTTTATTTATAGAGATTCTCCAATTACATTATAAACTAATTATTAAACATTCGAAAATTTGCGATTTTTTTATTCATAAATCGGTAATGTAAATGTGTATACGAGAGATAGTCGCCCCCATTCTATTTAATGTTTTTATGTCGTTGTTGTTGCAAAATCGCTGAAAACTTTCACTTTCAGCGCTTAAATTGCGCGTTTTCTTTTAAATTATTTGTGCGTTTATTTACAATATTTGTTTATATAGTCAGTACAAAACTGTGAAGAAATTTCTGCACGAAAAACTATCTATAATTTCCCGGTACGCAACCAAACAGTTATTTTCTGTAGATGTAATGGTGCTTATTTCCGCACCCATTTAACCAAAAGTGGAGTTCATGCGAGAACAAAATTTTGAATGGCAATTCAACATCAATATCATTTTGTGCTTAAGCTCATTCATCGAATTGGAGGAGCATACGATGGTCGTTTGGCATTAATTTCTGCACAAGTTGAAACTTGAAATCTTTTAAGCCAAGATCGTAACATAGCCCCAGTTGCTTAGAACGGCGACGAATTGGTTGGTTTAAATTTTCTTCAATGCTTGCCTGTTTCCTGTGTTCTTTCTTCAGCGTCTACAGCTTTTCAGTGCGCATTGTTCGGCATCTCACGGGATACACATTCTCCTTACAAGTAAGCTTGATCCGAAAATGATCTATTTTTATTCGAATTAGCCGCCCTAAAAGACGATTAGTTACGCCATAAAATGGATGAAGGTGCACGGACAGAAACATTATTTTGATAAAAAAATTTAACAATTTGTAAACGTTGCTCTGATATAAGTATATCCATAATATGAATGTCAACGTCATCATTTCTTAAATCGGTCGTCAAATTAAGCAGTTTTGTCAACTTAAAGTTGTGATCCTTTAAAAACCATCCTTATAAGAATTTCAGCGTTGTTTTATTACAACTAAGAAAATTGAAAATCTTCAGAATAACTTAATTTTATACTATATAATATTTGATGTAAGAAACTAATTAGAGTTGTCAAAAAGACGCATCTAAGTTAGTGTATGTTCTTATATATATATATATATATATATATATATATATATATATATATATATATATATATATATATATATATATATACATATATATATATATATATATATATATATATATATATATATATATATATATATATATTATACTATACAATTTGTCTTGGGGCTCAAGGCTCTTCCAGCTCTTTCGCGGTTCGCTTATTTACTTCCTACTTTACGCCTTAATAGCCAAATCGAGGACGTACGGCTATAGAACCATCTACGCATTGTATAGCTCCATGCCAGTCTATAGTACTGACATGGAAGAGAGGTCGGCCCATGAGATCTGCACTCCAATAGGGGGTCAAAGATGTGTTCATTCACACCAGCGATCGTAATCAGATGGTGACAAATCTCTTTTTTGCATCCTGCCCTCTAGTTGGAGCGGGAGGTACCGGGTTCGAATCCCGATTAGGAGCAAGATGCAAAGTGGGGTTTTCACTTTCGATCGTTTGGGCGCTGCGATCGGTGGTATAAAAATGAACATATCTGGATCCCTTGTCGTGTTTAGAATCCATGGGCCGACCCATCTTCCATGTCAGTACTATAGGCTGACATGAAGCTATGCAATGCGCAGATGGTTCTATGAAAACTCGGACCTATCGCCGTACATAGAGTGGTATCACAACGGACTAATCGCAGGTCTAAGTGTGCGATAGCAGCCACAACAACCTAACCCAACCTATCCTGCCCCCTATCGGGATTCGAACCCGTTACCTCGCGCTCCAACTGTACCTCGCGCTCCAACTGTACCTCGCGCTGGCGGTCAGGGTTTTTTCTTGTAGCTTATTTTGGTGTCACTTTGCTTAGTAACAAATTGTATCCGCCACTGATTCAGCTTAAATGTGGGTGTTTCTATAATATGCTGCTTCGTTTGGACTGTATTATGTAGATCTATTCCATAGCAATCGCTTGTATAGTAAGTATAAGTAAATATTTCAAAGTTCGTTTCTTATGAGTTTATACTGTTTGACTTGCCATCTTAATGTGGACTTTCTTGCACTTGTGCAATTCCTATGTACTTATAGTTGTAAATGGAATATCGAATATATGTTATGAATTAATTTGCCATATTATCGTTATGTCACTCACTATAGGTTAAGTGTTAAACTTTTGATATTCTGTCAGTAGACTACAAAAATTTTGTTTTCATACCACACTTTAAAACTTAATGGATGACACTGCGGAAGGAACCTACTGTGTTTCGAGTTTTTTTTTCAAAAACATTCTAAACCAAAATTCGTATTAGAAACATTCATTCATTTGCCACCATCTTAAATTAGTAAGCAAGTTCATTCAAAATTATTTCACTCACTTAGATTATATTTAAACTTTTTTACAGTGATTCTTATTTGAACTCGGCTTAATACTTCGATTTCTTCATTCATTCATTCGTTCGGTAATTTTGTTTTGACGATTCATACTATGCTAAAGTTTCAGAACGAGTCTCGAAACAATTTTGTCAGTAACTAAAATAAATTAATCCCATTTTGTTTCCGAATAACATGCCTGTTATTTGTTTCTTTTTCGTTTTGGTATGATGTTGTCTCTTTTACTCAATGTTCGTTCAGACAAAAAGTTAAAGTTAAACTATCTCTTGCGACAAAATGTAGGAACCAAAAATTATCATTTTGGATTACTACAATTGACCGAAAAAATTGTTTGAATGAATAAATTGAAATACGAATTCAGCTTTAGATTTAGAAAGGTCCACTGTTGGTTACTGAGTGCTTTCTTTTGATTAAAAATACATCTTTATGCTTCTCATCATATTATAGTAGGTTTTTTTTTAATATATTAGAAATCACTTGCATTAAGAATATTGATGTCTTCGATTTTGTTTTCCTGTGGTTAAATTTGCCTAGTTCTTCAGTAACCTTCCATTATTTGGTTTTTTTTTAACATTTTTTAACAGGTCGGCTTAGCTTATTGTTCAGGAATATTTTGAGAACTTTAAAGCATGAGGAGAACTTTTGTTATTCTCAGATTCTTCATTAACTTCATTTTTGAAAGTTTTCACTTTCAGCAAATCTTTCTACTTTTTTCTGGACCAGTTTTCAACTATTTTTTAATCTAAAGAGTTTCATTAGAAGTCTTCTCAACTTTTGATGCCTTTCATTAGGAATATTCATAATGTTAACAGTTTCTTAATTTCTCTTGATAACTGGTAAAATGATTTTTCTTAGAAAGCTCTTGTTTTGATATTATTAAGTGATGTCTTGGCGATAACTATGTCTTGCAAGTTTAACTTTGATTCTGGAAGTCCTTTCCCATGATGATTATGCTGTATTTTGTTTTTTAAACAAATCTTAAAACAGTTCAAAGTCGTGAACTTATTTCTTCGATTGTAGAGTGAAAAGTTGACATAAATACATTGCTTCAGATTATGTTTCTTTCATTGTTGTTGTTCTTCACCACAGTAAATTTCTAACCTTTCATGAATCTTCCATGCATAAAGATTTGCTCTTTACCAATATATTGTCAATACATCTCATAATTTCAATATGAAATGCCATTGTATTTTTTCTTTTCAAAGTATTTGATGTCCTTCGACCTTTAGTGCCAATTGTATTAAATTTTTTATCTTCTTAATTTTATTAAAAATACATTTCACTCAGCGAGATGCTTTGCTCATTTTTACATTAGTAATACACCTTCTCAATGTAGGTATGTTTACCAGCCTAAGGTTCTAATGTTTATGGTTTTCATTTGGTTTACTTATTCTAATTTTCTTTAGCACTGAACGATAGGATAAACATGGGAAGTTGCTTATTTTGTAATATGAGTTTAGTGGAACAGCGGTTTCTTTAAACCTTATGCTCTTAGATTATCAATGATTTATAAGTTTATTTTATCATTTATAAGTTTTTTCTCATATCATAACATTTTGCTTTGTCCATAATCACTAGTTTTGATGTTTGGGTTTTTTCTTATTTTCCACTCATTATCTTATCTTTTCTTTATGTGAGCTAAGCAACTTTATTTGACGTCTAACTACGCCAATTTTTGCCTTATTCGCTTTACTTTTCACCCAGTTATGTTATTTAAAAAAAACACTTTACATACAATACACACTCGATTATGATTGGAAAACCACTATTTTCATTTAAGTGGTTAAGTTGAATTGGCAAAGTTAAATTGCTCCAAGCTCACTACTATATATGTATATGTCAATAATCAACCTATATACTCCGTATCATCATCCGTTTAGAAGAACTGAATGAACAAACGATAAATAGATTGTGGGAAAATTTTGAAGAATTTATCCGCTTAGTTTTCCCAATTTTACGATATAATTATTCAGATCATTCGATTAGACATCAAATAATTGTGGAAAAATTAAATATTCTTCAATGACCGTATGTACGTATATAGTCGACAATATAGTGTGATGATATGTGACGCAGTGGTTTGAAATCTTTCAATCAAAACACTCAATTAGGAATTATTTGGAAATTAATATGTTATTATCCCCGAAAAGTTTTGTATTTCAAAATGCGCTGTCATTGATCTCTTACTCAAAATAAACACGTGATTGCTATCACATCATTCATTTCACTATAGTAATTACAAGCTTATCTCAAATCGTTCTGTTATCACAAATTTTGTATATAATTTATTATTAAACTTCCGATTTGTGTATATTATGTACACATTAAGTAACCTTTTTGCTTTTAGACAGCCACGCGTAATTCCGTCACTTATTTTAAAAAGTATTAAATCAACGACTTCTTATCGTTCTTTAAGAAAAATAATAGATAGTAAAAAGATTTATAAAATATATTTATGTACACAATACAAATCTCATATCGCAATCGTACAATTTCTAACCTCTTCGTACTCTCATATATGTATGTGCTTACGATGTAAGTACAAATAGTCTCACGCGCAATTACTTAATGTTTTCCTTTTATGTGTACACAATAATTTTGCGAATTCATACACCAAATCATATGTAAGTCTATAAATAAGATTTCATTTGTTTTGTTTTATTATTATTATTATTTTCTTCTTCAATTCATCTTATTTATATTTAGACAAGTCATACATATGTATATATTTTGTACATATAACAAACGAATGATATTTGATTTCTCAATTCATTCACAAAATGAAATATGTATACATAAAAGCTCACAAAAAATAAAAAAGCAAAAACAAATCCGAAATCTCTTAACAATTTTAATTCTCGTAATCGCAATTGCGAATATAACTAATGTGTGTACACGCACATAAAAACACATTGAGCCCCAAACATGAAATCATAAGAAAATCAAAGAAATTGAAAAACAAAAGAAACTTTCAATTTTACAGTTTTTTTATTTTGATTTAATTTCAAATCGATTGATCTGACTGAAGATGTATAAATAGGTGGGCGGAATAATTTCACATTCACAGCAAACATATATAATACGACTAAGCATATTTGTGATTTGGAGTTTAATTATGTAAGTATACTGTGGAACCCCGGTATACGACCTTTTTGGCTGAAGAAATTTTGCTCGGTATACGACGCACAATTCGGTTATTTTTAGGTTTAATCATAATTTTTTTTGTCCCTTCCGTCTAATACGAATTCTCTGATTCAGCCTTTAGATCAGCAAGTGATAATTAATTCCAAGAAATTTTATACTAAAGAATTATTGCAGAGTTTTTTTCTAAACAACCTCACAGATCGTTTATTGATGAAGCTTGGAAAGAACTTTTCCATAGAACAATTAATTCAGCTTGGAAAGATCTGTGGCCAGAAACAGTCATTAAAAAAAAGGTTACATCTCTGGTGTACTCTCTGGTGGAAAATATTGTTTTTTGGCCAGATCTAGATGTATGTGACCATGATATCGAAAAATTTGTAGGGAACAACAATGAATAATTGACTACTGAGGAATAACTAAAACTTTCAAGGATCACAGCACCAACATCAATGCACAGAGAATACACTTTCTTCAGACTCAGAAGAAGTGGAAGTGCCTTCAACGTTAATAAACAATTTCATGCATAATGAGAGGATGTAAACAATTTACCCCGATAAACAAAAATATATTCCCAATACGGTTCAAGCGAGTCGTAATATCATAGTTTGAAGACCAAGTAATGTCTTATTTTACGAACATCCCTAAAAGTAAACAAAAACAAAGTTCTTTAGATAGATTCTACAAACCCAAATCAGCCGAGAAATAAAAAAATCAAGCTCACACTTATACCATATGGTAGATTTGCTTCAAATTATTTTCAAAATTTTTTAGATAAGAAGATCTGTTTCTTATTAGTATCCAAAGTAAACAGAATATTGTTGATTTTAAACATTGAAGTACTCAATTGGCTTTTGGTCAATTAAGGTAGTCCTACAACAAACTACAGTATGCGACAAAATCAACCGTTCAACTTTATTGATGTACAACTCTAGTTTGGTACTAAGCACCAGGAGAAAGAGAAAGAATTGTGGCATTCAATTTTATTATATGATGAGTCTGAATTTGAACTATTTCGGTTGAAGAGACCTTTAAAAATATTGGCGAGGTCGAGGTCATATAAATAAACATATAGTGGTTTTGACAACAACGATATTCCGTTCAAGTGATCATTACATTATGATGTAAACACCAATTGTACAGTACTGTGAAAAAAAAGCCGGACAGTTCGAATTCCTATAAAAACGTTAAATATTGCCTAGTGTTTTCACTTTTTATTAGATTCCAAGTTATAGATTGCATTTTGTTATTCACTCGAACTCTGAAAGTATAAGTTGTTAAAGTTATGTTTATGGAGAAAGAGCTTTTAGTATAAAAAGAGAATAAAGCACTTAAAATGTTTAAACTAAACAACCAAGAAAGAAGTGCTGTTATCGCGTTATGGAAGGAAGGGCTTCCGTGTGTGAAATCAGTGATAGGATAGGACGTGGGAAATCATCAATTGCCGATCTTATAAAAAAATATATATGAACACAGAGCGGTCTAAAGAGTCTGGCAGACCAAGAAAAACCACAACAGTGCAAGATAAATTTCTGCAGAACCGATTTAAAACTTCACCGATATTGCAAGCCAATCTTGCTACAGCAACAGGCATTGAAATTTCTAATTCAACTGTTCGGAGAAGGTTTCTTTTCTAAAGATATCTTCAAAATTTGTCGGCTTCAGTTGGCCAGATAGCTCTCTAACTGGACTAAGGAGTTGTGGAATAACGTGGTGTTCTCTGACGAAAGCAAATTTAAACTGCAACTGGAAGATGGACGGCTAATTGTACGTAGAAAGCCTAGAGAATGACTCAGCGATATCTGCATTCAACAAGTGCCTAATAAAATTGAGGGTGTAATAGTTTGAGGCTATTGTTATAATGCTGGTGTTGGTCACTTGGCCTTTGTCGAAGCAGGGATAACCGGTAATGTGAACCTGAACATTCTGGAAAGGCGTTGGAAAGCATCAATTTTGGAGCTATTTAGTGAAACTAAAAGCTTCATCTTTCAGCAAGACAACGCGCCAGCCCACAGATCAAAACAATTGACTATGCACTTTTTTTTCTTTATTTGAAACTTCTGTATAAATTTCAGGTAAAAAATAATAAACAACTTTGTTACATAACATTTTATACGTTTCATAATTTTATTTACACAATCAAATGGCCCCCTTATAGTCCAGATATGAACCCAATTGAAAAAAGTTGGGCTATTATGAAGCATAAAGGCCGTCAAATTAATCCAAAAACCATCCAGCAACTGAAGCACCAAATCCAAATTGCGTGGGATGATATTAGAAATGACGTGATTCAAAATTTGATTCTCTCCATGAGCAACAGGTGTGCAGCGGTAATTAAGAAAAATGGCGGCCATACAAAATATAAAATTGATAGTTTAGTGGATAATGTATACATTTTATATTTTGAAATATGCCTTATTACGAAATTAATATATTTTTTTTAAATTTATTTTGTAGGAACTATTAGTTGTAGGAACTATTAGTTGTAGGAACTATATTTATTTTTACATTTTAACCATAAAATGGTTCCTACAATTATTTTATTTTTATATCTTATCATATGGAAAAATATTTCTAATCATATGGAAAAATGTGACATTGTTACGACTAGCAACTATTTTTGCAGTAATAATACTATTATCTTAAAAAATATTTGCTGTGATTGCTCGACAATTTCCAAAAAAAAAAAATATGACTGCTGAAAAGCCCAGATCTCAATCCGATTGAGAATTTCATGATTGTCGATCAACGATAATAATATTCCGAACATCAAAAGAACAAACAAAAGAGAATTTTTCAACTTAACTTAGAAGACATGGGAAAACATTGGGATAGAAGTCACAGCAAAGCTATAGTTGATAGCATGCCAAATAGGTTGCAAAGAGTTAAAAACTAAAAGAGTTAATATTAATGCTTAAATCCTTTGAAATTAGTAGTTAGATTGTTTAGTTAAATGAATAGAGCCATTGAATTTTTACACAACTATTAATTTTGTCGCAGCAAAGAGTCTAATTTATAAAATTAATTAATTTTTCAGTCAAAGTTTCACTTGTTTTGTTATTTTTTTATTATATTTAAAATGTTGTATGTACGATTAACTTTATAAATAAATAAGCTTGCAAAAAAAATCTGCTGAAATGTTATATTAACAACTGTTTTTGATGACCGTCGTTCGGTTTATTTTTATTACACACTGGATATCTCGAGGAAATTTTTCGACCAAGTTCTAGAATATAATGAATAGGATATGAGTATACCAAGTGCCAGATAATCGTTGATATTAATAAACCAAACTAATATTTTATTTAATTTATTACTAATTATTTGTTAATAATTAGATAAGTCATAACAGTGTCAGTTCCCGTACTTATATACAAGTGATTCATTCTCAATTCATCTTATCGCCCTCATTCTCTAAACAACGTATTACGAATTGATATATAAAAATACCAAATGCCATACACCAAAAAAATTTCAATTTACGTATAGCCTGAGTAATTTTAATATTATCGATAAATAATCAGTTGGATTTATTTATAAATTTCCGCGTGTGTTACAGATACTTTGTATATACCCAAATACCAAAAAACACCATTCGAATGAACTTGAAAAATAAATTTAATTTTTTTTTTTTTTAATTAACATTACAAAAGGAAAATTATTTAAAAATAAAATTTTATTTTTGATACAAATATTTTGTTTTTATTTCAAAAGTGATAAGAGCGTAAAAATACGTATATAGAGACACATGTCATACATACGTCAATTCGATTTTATATATGATGTGCTTTCACGTGATTGTGTATCGTAATCGATTTTCAATAATAGCCGCATGTCTCGCTCTTAAACATAAGTTTGACCATTCAATATAGTATGTGTGTGTTTTGTTATTAAATGTGTTTATATATAATTTGTACGTATATGTTTTATATATATATATATATATATATATATATATA
This sequence comes from Tipula lateralis, assembly GCA_963932295.1. Taxonomy (NCBI): domain Eukaryota; kingdom Metazoa; phylum Arthropoda; class Insecta; order Diptera; family Tipulidae; genus Tipula; species Tipula lateralis. The sequence continues at coordinate 80,781,204 of OZ010738.1, read as the reverse complement.
TATATATATATATATATATATATACGAGTATGTAATTTGAAGACCACCAAAAATCCCAAACACACATATTTAGATTGTTACGATATCGCTAGCCGTTGTTATTTATGTTTTGAAGGCACCTTTATCGATTTTGAAAATGTCAATTAATTCGCATAATATTTTATCTTATAGAGGTACCGCACACAAGTATTTTATCATCCGAAATCCGACTGCAGAAAAATGTTCGAATAAATTAATTAAATTTCGATCATAAATTATTGCGATTCGCGAGAATGTATGAGTAGATTTGGGGACACTATATATGTACGTGTATGTACATATATAGTATAAATTAGCCGTCCCAAGTTTGTTGGTTGATAAAATTAAACAAAACAAAAACAAATTATTGTTGTTAATTTTGGTAATCATTTTTAATAATTAATATTGTATATTACGCGGTTTTTTTATTTAGTATTTTTAATTGTTATTATCTCAAGGTTTTCCGTACGCGCCAAGTTCAAGGTAGTCCATTTCGTAAAATAATAGTATACACGAAATAGAAATAGTTTTTATACTAATAGAATAAGAATTTTTTTTTTGTATTGATTTTGGGTGCGAGGTGTTATATGTTGCTAGGTGGATTTCGTATGTAAATCTATGGAACATTATAAAAAAACACATTTATGAAGTAAAATATTTTCAACTGTAAAGTGGTCATTTATTTTACAATTAACTTTATACTGTCAAATTAAGTCAATTATTTATTTGTTAAGTTATAAAATCCAGTGTAATAGTATTTTTTAAAAATGCCTACTACAATTCTTAAAAGAAAATACATACTTCATAATGCATTGATCATGAATTCCTGAAGTCTTATTCATAACTCAACTTTATATATAATCTTTTACAGAGGCAAATCTAATATCAATTTGAAAATATTCATTATGATAATTTAGATGAGCTTTTATTAGTGGAGTTCCAACATCTAGTTTGCTTTTGATCTGGATCTTTTTTTGTTAATTCCACCTCTATTAACATATGGGCTACTGTCAAAAAACCCCATCAATTTTCTTCAGGTTTCCATTTATAATTTCCCATCGAAGTATATAATTTATTTTGGGATCGTATTCTTGATTTCCAAATCTACTTTTCCTATGTGAACCTCTGTCAAAATTCAAACCATCGTTCAGAAATCTAAAAAGATGTATTCTTGAATTTATTTTGTATGTTAAGATTACTAATTAACTATTGGTATTTTTTAATTGTTTTCAAATCTTAATTATAAACTTGAATATGGGTGTTTTTTGTGCTTATTTTTAGTTAAAATATAATATAGTTTTAAATATAACCAAAATATTACACAGTCCTAGGTTGGTTGACATCAATGATAGTCTGCACCTCTTTTCATTTGATCAAGGTTAAGATACAAGTTCTGCCAATTAAATCAGGTAACTATGACTTGTAAAACAGAAATTTATGAGTTGTGCGAGCATTGTTTACTGTCAATAGTCTTAAATGCTATAAATGCATAGATTTATGTAGTTCGTGCAGTTACAACATCTAATTTAAGAATATGTTGCAGAATTAATTCTTCTCTAATATGAGCCATGATGGAATATTCATTTTAAGATGATCTTACTCCGACAACTATAAGTAATGCCTTTTTCAAAATAGGTAAAATATGATTTTAGAACCATAATGGTCTTTTAGTATATGGTAAAGAAAAACGAGATAATTTAACATAACAAAGAAATACTCAGCAACATGACGAGAAACCTTAAGATTAAAACACAAAATAAATGCCACCGCCCAGGTGGCGCAGAGGTTAAAGCTGCGGCAGTTGGAGCAGGAGGTGTCGGGTTCGAATTCCGATAGAGGCAGGATGCAAAAGAGTCACCATACGAACACGTGGTGTGAATGAACACATCTATGACCTCCTGTTGGGGTGCAAAATTCATGGGCCAACCCATCTTCCATGTCAGTATTATAGGCTGTCATGGAGCTATGCAATGTGCAGATGGTTCTACTTAAATCGGACCTTTAGCCGTACATCTTCGATTTGGCTGTAATGGCGTAAGGTAAGGACGTAAATAAGATAACCGCGAAAGAGTTGGAAGTGCCTCGAGCCCCGGAACAGATTGTAGAGATAAAAACAAACAAACAAACAAAATGTCGATACTTAATATTAGATCGATATTAAACTTTTTAATCCAACAACTATATTATGTCCATTCGAACCTAATATCTTTCCTAATAAATTAGTTAGGCGCTTGACATGACCAGATTGAAATTTCTTAGACTTGCAATTTGAAATTTCTTAGACCGTATTGTAATTTTTGTCATAACGAAAACATCAACCTAATCAATTTCGTTGGAATTTAAGTATAATATTTAGCCTCGTCCAGTATTTAGCCACAGTTTCTTTAAAACGTCCAGCTACAAAATAATATGGAACCGCTGAAAAAAGATTCATTCAATCCAATATGGTCAATCGTATCATGATTTCTAGGTACTCGATCTTATGTTACGAAAAGCGAGAGTAGTGCACTTCTGATGTGACGTACAAGATCGGATAATGAACTACGGGTGCAGAGTGAGAAGTTTGGTAAAACTGAAACAAGGAATAATATTTTTGGCTAATAAAACATTTATTTTTCAACATAGTCGCCTTAGTCCAAGGTTTTTCCAAATTTTGGACCCTTCTGAATAATACGATTTCTCCAACCCTTTAAATTAGGTGTTTCATGCGTTGATGAGCTTCCCATTAGAGCCGAATCTTTTTGTTTCAATCGCCGAGTCATTTCTTCAAGTTCGAAAGCAGAAAATAGTCCCAGTGGACTAAGTCTTGTGAATATGGCCATATATGAAGTATAATTCATAAATTTTGGCATCTAGACATTTTTTGATGAAAGATACCTTTTTTCAAAACCTCATTCAAACGGTCAAATAAATTGTAGTAATGTTTGCCGTTGACTGTTCTCACCTTTTGAATGTAATCGATGTTGATTATGCCGCGTGCATCTCAAACAACTATGGACACAACTTTGTTGACCGATAAAACCGCCTTAGCCTACTTTGGCACAAATTCGTCAGTAAAAATTCACGGTTTTGACTGTTTCTTAGTCTCCGGTGTTATGAAATGAAACGATACAAAAAATCCTTTTTGTTTCGCTTAAACATCGTTAAACTTACTTCTGAAGTTGTCACTTGTCACACGTGTGTGATTTTGGTCACACGTGTGTGATTTCATTTGGACGTCCTGAATGTTCGGCGTCAGTTGTGCTTGTACGACCACAACGAAATTATTAAACCACTTGTGGATCATTTTAATCGATGGTGAAGAGCTCCAATAATATTTATCACTTTGTTTTGGTTTGTGTAATGGTCTGTCTGAAAATGTTAATTTGGTGTATTTACACATGAAATCTGAAATTTGCGATTGTGGCGCCCTCTGTTGCAAATTTACCAGACGTCTCATTCCGCCCTTGTATTATACCTATTTGTAAATGGCCATGCATTACACCAGTGTTTCGAGCCGAAACAAACTTTTGTCAGTGATGTTAAGAAATGTTTTTTGTTCTTAATAATAATGAAGGTTTTTTTTGTATATTTTCTGGATTCGAACAATTGAGCATTCGTATTACGAATCAGCCTTAAAGCTCAAAATAGTATGTTTAAAAATTGCTGTAAATAAATAAATTTTGAAATGTTAATCAAGTTACTTTATTATTCATAGAAAGTATAAGAAAAATCATTAAGAATGTAACAGTACACCGATCCTACTTGTGAAATTAAAGTTTGTTATGCTTGAGTCAAATCTTACGAAGTTCATCAATCCTTATAAATGAAGACATGACTTGATTGTTATATAAATAACAATTCAAACTATTTGTGGTTTGAAAAAATGTTTGGTGGTAAAATATTTCTAATTTCGAGATGAATCGAGATGTTATAGACATATATACGTCTTATTGCTTAGGACTAAAAGATTAACATCTTTTACTTAAAATTATGTACATTCATTTATTCAGATAATATTTTTATAATACTTTGTTATCGCTAATAGGAGATGATTTATTTAATTTAGTTTGCTTAAAATAAAATACAATTGTTTCGTGTTATAATCCGTCTTCTGTGTACCCAAATTAGATTTATTATTTACAAAAACATTTAAGAACGACTAAAATCTTATTATTTTTAAATCTAACTGTTTACAATAGTAGTAAACAAGCTTAGCTAATATTTTTTTAATTCAACTTCATTTCGATGACGCTCAACAAATTATTAAACCTGTGATTGATTAAACTTTAGCTTGCGTAGCCTTTTAAATTTATCTACCACTCCTTATAAACGTATATATGTACGTGAACAAATAACATTGCCATTCCACTTGAAACAGGCGCCCCATAAAGTTATATACACGCGCGATATAATCAACTTATATATTGTATAAACGTGAAAATGAATAACAAGCATTCCTTTTCAAAACACTTTCCAGTAATTATTTTCAAATTACATTCATTTTTCACTTATCAATTAACATCGTGATAACGCATATCAGACGCCAAATAAAATAACATTGAAACAAATTTTGCAAATAGTTAGTACATAAATTGATACTTAAGAAATATTCGTACCGCAATTGGGAATTTCCAATCACAATTTATTTATTTGTTGTTTGCTTTAAATCACATAATGCCATATATTATTTTGTCAATCTTTAAATTTAGAAATAAAACAATGGGCTATAATTTTCTTGTAAACAGGGCCTGTACAGGTATTTAAATATTTATATTCCGCGTGTAAACGTAAATTCCTTAGAATTTCATTCTTTTTTTATTTTATATAATTCAAAGAACTTTAATAATTTCTTGAAAATAATAACTTTATTTACATGTCATCTTAAAGTGTAATTGCAAATATTTAAAAATAAATCTTTTCAATTCTTTATATATATTTATATTTAAGTAAACATCTTTGCTTTCTTATTCCAAGAATTGTTAAGTTCGTTCATTATATCGCAAGTACGATACTGTGTGTGTATGTTTACCCAGTTTTGTAAAATGTCATAAACGGCCAGTTTTTATGATCGTTTATAACACATATGTAACTGGTCTCGCGATGTATACGATCCAACACGCATCATTCGTTGTATTCCGTGATTCCCACTTATCAGTTATCGCATAAACCATTTATAAAGTACTTTGATCCATTTGGCTGTAAACACTGTTGTTTACATTTTTCGTGGAATAATATAGGTTATACACTTGTACGGTTTATTCACAATTTTACTTTGCTCCGATTAAATTGAAATACAAATAAATAAAATTGCGATTATGACTTACCTAGAAAGATAAGGAAAATGTAATTTTGAAAAATATGTTTTTAGATTGTGATATATAAAAATAGAAAAATACTTGTACAAGATATTGGGTACGATTCTTCAATTTCACGTGACTCAATGTGTATATACAATGTTAAACGATTCGATTATCGTGATAGTCTAAAGATAGATTTCTCGAGATTTAAATCAAGTGGGTATTTCTTATTTCGAATGAACCGGACATAACATAACATTGACATAATTTACATAGTACATAGAAAAAAAAACTAAGTATATTTCACTAAAATCGTAGTTGATAGAAATTAAGTTTTACTCCAAATAGAGAGCTTTTTAATATAACTAAACAAATATAGTTAATTTTATTTATAAAATTTGTTTACTAAAATTCAGTTAATTTGAACTAGTTCAGTTAATAGTACAAAATTATTTATTTGATGACGTCACGAATTTTTTTACAAAAGATTTAGTATTATAACAATTGTTATATTAGTTTTACTATAATAGAATTTTGTAGGCATACGAATGTACTTCATTAAAAACAACAAGATATTAAGTTATTTTTATTTATTAAATTAAACAAACAATTTGTTGTCTACAAAACAGAGTTTGGTTATTACAACAATTGATTTAGTGAATTTAATAATTGAAACTACTAAAATAAATAGTATTAAAAAGAAATAATTTTTTATTTTTAATTAAAATTAGTTACATACAATTAACAAAATGAATATATATATATATATATATATATATATATATATATATATATATATATATATATATATATATATATATATTGAGACCATTTTATTTTACATATTTAGAAGAAACATCAATTTGTATCCCATTGGAGTTTGAGTTTTAGACTATTTCAAAAAATTTTCAAAGTGCAACAAATTTTGATTAGTAAGATGCATTTTGCATTATGAAGTACTCCATTTCTTCATGAACTGATCTTAGTTCGAGTATTTTAAAACATCCTCTTTATTCTAGTAGTTCGATAGGGAGTTGAAAATATAGCCAATATGTCACAGCAAAATGAGCCCCGTTCGGTGTTCCTATAAAATATTAAATAAAATATTGATTATGGTCAAATATAAATATTATTATATTAAACTATGAATAAATTAAATTAAATAATAGAATAAAATGTTACCTTCACTTTGTTTGCCAGGTGTTGGTTGATTATAATAGTTTCTGTAGCTAGTTCATTTCATAAACGCTCATTTCTACTGGCAAATTGCGATCTACTCGATGGACCCGATAAAGAAAGTGAAACAGCTATTAAAGTTGAAATTGACGACATTTCATTAGTTTTGGGATAATTATATTTAGTCAGAGTCACAATTGATGATTAAAGCTTTAAATTGTGTTCCATTTAAATTTAGGTCCTTTAACAATCTAAAAAATGTCCTCTTAATTTGTGTTAAAAGTATTACTGAAATATGAATAATATAAAAGACAAAATTACTCGCAATTATTTATTTAGACTGTTAACTTATATATAATATAAACCACCAAAGTTACTTCCTTATTTTGCTTACTCATAAATACATAACAGCTTTTGCTGTGGTAGTTAAATTTTCTTCCATTTCTACAAAAATATTTCTATTAGAGATTGATAGTTTTGATAATACAATTGGTAAAATAACTCATATTGTAGTTCAAAATTGAAACGGCCGATGAGTAATTTTGAACTATAATATGTGTTATTGTTTCTATTTACGACATAACAAACATAAGATCTTAAAATAATATGTTTATATATATATATATATATATATATATATATATATATATATATATATATATATATATATATATATATATATATATATATATATATATATATATATATATATATATATATATATAGAAATATTTATATATAGCTTTCCTCCATACCTGCTTGATATGTATCATACGCTGTAAGTTAGTATTGACAGCTTCCTTCTTTTCGGCAGAATCAATTTCTAAATTAAAACATTTCGAAAGCCGGAACTAAATTAACACTCCAATTTCATCTCTATAAGTTCAAATAATTTCTTCATTGGATAATCTCCCATCAAACCAATAAATATAAAGGAACCTTTATATAATTCCAGGTAACAATTGAAAAAACAAATTATCCATCAATCGTTAGTACAGCCAGTGGACAGCTCCCACGTATACTGGGTTACAGCCACTCGTTGCGTTCAATGGCCAAGATCATGCTATAAGTTGTATACATTGTATCATCGCTAGAACAATCATTGTATCTAAGAGTCGATTTCTGGAATTTGTTCGGAATCAGTCCGTTCTGAAAATATTTCATTACATTTTACAAATCAATAACTTCACATTTCGAATATCATAGCTTCTCCTTAAAAATTTAGAATAAATAAGTTTAATACTAAAACATATACTATTGGCAGAAAATAAAACCAAAGTACACATTTTTCAGCGAGCAATTCTTCTATTATATATATATATATATATATATATATATATATATATATATATATATATATATATATATATATATATATATATATATGTAGTGGTCCAAAAGCCGAGCCTTGGAGTATACTACTGGTAACTTCTATCTGAGAAGCTATGCCTGCTTATTCCACAATGATTCCTCGTTTACTCAGATATCTCTGAAGAACTTTCGTAAGACTGAGGCTCACTGGACATTCCTCAAGCATTTGCTGGATTAACTCTCACGCTGCGCTATTGAATGAATTCCGTACATGTAGAGTAATTACTACGGGATACGCTGTGTTTTTAGAGCCGTCAGCGGCTTTATCGACAAACTTCATGACTTCTGCTGTAGCATCTACAGAAGAACGTTTCATTCAAAACCCGAACTGGTTCTTTGAGTCTATATGTGCAGGAACACTATCCGGTTTCTCCTCCTTTTTAAGTAGAACAAGTCTTACTATCTTCAACAATTCTCTATTATTAAAAGTTTGATTCATAACAGCCAAAATTCTTTTTGGATGAACGTTAGATGCAATTATGACCGCTTCCAGTGGAACCCTATCTGCTTCAGCACTTTTCTTCATTTTTAACTTTTATCATTCAGTCTCTAGTGTTCCCTAGTGAATGTTAAAAATTCTTGCGACTGTATGGACTTATGGTTCGCTCGCTCATGAATTGGGAAAAGTTCATCAATTATAGTGATTAGGCATCACCCATGGATCCTCTTCTATCATGCTGCAGAACCTTTGCCAGCATTTCTTCTTTGATTTGGGTGTCGGCGTCCTCATATTGTTCCTCGCACATTTCAGTTGCTGTTGGATAGATATATCCACTTGACACGGCTACATTCCTGCCTCGACTGCTAGCCTGTAATATCTCCTCACACGAATTCCTAGTCGCATCTACTAATTGCACTGGAAATGTAATGCGATATGGATCCAAGTGACGCTGAATTGCATTGCGAAAAACATCTTGTTTGGATTCCCCTATGCGCCAGCTCCTATTTTATTCTGCTCTAATTTCTTATCTGACTTATTTGTAATCACCTTAGATACAAATATATATATATATATATATATATATATATATATATATATATATATATATATATATATATATATATATATATATATATGTGTGTGTGTGTGTGTGTATGTATGTGAACGGGTGCCGCTTGTGAATAATAAGTGAAAAGCGTACAGTGAAAAGCGTCAAAATTATAAGATTTCATGAATCTCTTTTTTTTAATTACCAAAACCTAAAAAAATTTATGTTAATTTTCAATATAACACAATGTCGAGTTGAAGATCGTCTCTCAAATAAAAAAAACATAAAATTTTACTGATCACAATAAATTAATATTGTGTGATGTTTATGAAATTGCTTATATTACACGTGCGATGTTGAATTTGCGTGTTTAGAATGATTATATACAGACAATAGACTGAAATTATATTTCAAAATATTTGTCATCTCCTACAAAAAATTTGAAAATAAGTTTAAATAAATTTTTGTGCCAATATTTAAAATTATTAAACCGGTGTAGACGATAATAATGAATGTCTATCGAACAATCAAATTATGTTGTGATGTGCGTAACCATTCAACATAAAAATATTGCGGCACGTGTAAAAAGTAAGTCCGGAACATGTATATACCATAAAATGTGTCCTCCATCTTTATTCATATAAAATCGCAATCAAATTTATAAGTATATAAAACTATGTGTGTCTGAAACATCTTTATATAATAAGACAATATACGAAATGAATCCAAGGAGTTACCTATCTTCCTCACCTTGACCAGCATATTAAAATGTTGAAATAAATTTTGCATCTTTCTACAGTTGTCTTTTAATTAGGACCATCTAAAATCTAAAATGCCTAGTATCATCATACGAAAATCTTTTGCGCAAATTATAAATATCAGTAAAGTTTCGAAATCATTAAAGGCTATCTACTTTTTGCAAATTTATTGTGTTTTCAATATCCGTGTATGCTTTAAAAAATGCAAAAAATTAGTTAAATTTAAACAAATAGCCTATCGGGCCTAATTTGATGTCCGATCGTCTGTTGCGATGTTTTATTAAAGTAAAATTGTAAGCAATGCCGAAAATTTTTGATTTTGTAATTCGTCCGAAAATTTGTGTACGATTTAGACAATATGATATATTTGGTATGAACTATCATTTGAGAGAGCTAAGTCTAAATTTAAATTTTTAATTGTATTTGTTATTGTTCGGAAAGATTTGATTTCACTTCTAATATTGTTATATGATAAGATAGTATCAGCGGCTACAAAATAATTAAATAAACAATTTTTAATCATTCATAACATATAAACCATTTATACTCGTATTATCAAAAACTTTACGCAATTTCTTTTATTTTATTTTTTTTAATAAATGCAGTTCTACGTTAAAACACTTAAGCGATAAGATAGTGCAATTGAATTTTGATCGCGGCCTTAAGTCAAAACAATATTTTATTACAAAAGTGTGCGACATTTATTTTTATTTTAAAGTGTGAATTAATATATTTAAAGCGATATAAAAATGTAGTCGAGATTAAAAATTTTCTTTAAAATAAAAATAAATTTTCTTGGTAACATAGTAATTGCATGTTTGAAGTTATGATGCCAGGATTTCATTCGACTTGGTTTATTTAATTTGTACATAATGCTGGCCGACAGAACCAAACAAATTTTCTTCTGTTTCATCGGTTCATATTATTTTTCCTCCATTTTTCGGCGTTGGCATTAGCTAACTGATTTTTAGCTTAAATAAACTAGGCTCTGATTTTTTTGATAGAATAAAATGCTGCACATCGTATCCGTTTAAATTATTTGTCAACAGCCGTTAACGAATGCTTAAACTTAAGCAATTGAGATTTTGTTTCTTTTTTTATCCCATTAGAGATAATAAAAGTCTTTTCGGTTCTGACAGTTAAATCTTTTTTGGTTGTCTAGCATCGACCATAACGAATTTTAAATGTGTTCTCCTGTTTTAGTGCATTTAATATCAGTTTACGTGATCGGAAGAATTCTCACAATTTCGTAAATTGGTTTTTCCTTGGATTTTAATCTACTGACAATTTACCTTTCATAGTTTCTTTATCGTAACACTGATTTGAACGACATACATGTACGGCATATTTTTTCTATGTTTACAGATTTAAATTTTGAACAATGATCACAAAATTTAATATTTTTGATTTAATTATTGATGTGTAAACTAGTCCTGATGTTGTATTTTATTGATCACATACCCTCATAAATAATTCCATTTGTAATCAAGATTTCTAGTTTAAATATTTTTACATCCGAAAAAGAAATAACATCTTAGATTTAGCGTTCCAAACATTCTAGCGAGCTTCAATTAGTACAGATCCTTGGTATCAATTGCAGGATTTCTTTGAATTTATTTTCGTAGTTATCTGCATCCTAAATCTCGTATAACAATGTTATGGTTAAATGAAAAATAAATCGGAAACGTCATTCGTTAAGTAGACGGTTCTCAAAAAATCTCGTTGATAACAAATTTTGGAGATAAATGGGCTAGAAAATATCAAACGTAAGCGATGATTCGTGTTAAAAATGTTGAAATGGTTTGGTTTGAATATTATTATATAAGATTAACCGTAGTGTTACTTTTCTAACGAAGATGATATACATTTTTCAACAAATAATGCTGACAAACGACTCTAAAAGAAAAATCTCTATCTTAAAGCTATAGTTCTAACTGTATACGGCAAATATCGTTCGAATGATAAAACTTTTTAAAATACAGCAAATTAAATACATAGAAAAATTACATCAATCTGCCGCATTCCAATACAGTTCCTCTAGTGTGTCGTCCTCTTACTTAATATTTTCGAAAACATGACAACTCTCTTTATTTCGATAAACTCTTGCAATACCACGGTCCACGACTCACAAAATATATACGTACACAATGCAACATATATCGAGTCCGGTAGCATATGCCTGATGAAATGGATTTGATCAAGCAGTCATTCCACGACTTAATCATCAGATCAAAACCGGTCTACCGAAAGAACCGTAACCAGCGAAAGGCCATAATAGAAAAACAAGATGCCATGTACTTTAAAAGATATAGTCTTCAACGGCTTGTTGATTCGGACCCTTAACTGTTAATAAGTGCCACCGTGGAGTGCAATCAAAACTTGTACCGTTAACTCGTTTACAGCATCTTTCATATTATATTGTACATATCTCTAGGTGGCCAGTTTATGTCACCATTACATGATATGAATCGACTTAGAAACTTTGAGACCACAATTAACGAAAGTTCTGCGTTGATAATAATCTGTTTGTATAAATTTGTGTGTTAATTGAATTTTGTAAGGATGTTAATGTAAAATTCGCGAAACAGTCGATCCTGAAAGCTTTCGATCACAGTAACACTTCACAGCAAATCTTCTTTCAATTATTGACTCATTTATAGATATGTAATTATTTATACCAAAAATAGCACTAATTTTACGATCCGTATTTTTTAAAGATCGATGATTTTCGTAAGTATCTCTTGTTAAAATTGTACATCTGTCCACTTCACAAATGTCAAAGATGACATAAAAAAAGTTGGTTTTAGAAATAATTTACTACTGGTAAATTTTTTCTGGTTATCTAAAAATTTACTACGTAACTTTTATTTCATGTCATCGCTATGACCAAAACTCGAAATTAGAACCGAAATAAATTTTAATTCATAAAATTTTAAATTTAAACAGAAATTAAATTTTCAAAATTTTTTGGTATTTTCTTGCTATTAAAAACTAGAATTTTTCAGTTGGTTAAAATACTTCACAAAAACTCATTCACAAAATCTTCTTTCACAATTTTTCCTTGAATCAAAAATAGTAAAAAATTAAGAATTTTCTAATTGATAAAACTAATTTAGCAAAAATTCGTCGACGAAATAACAAAAACGTTTGGTGACATAATTGTTTTTTGTTTATTAACTGTTAACATTAATTAAATAGATCATTTTTAATTCATACAAACGTGCATGTCTATATACCCAAGAATTTATACTTGTCACTTGATATCAATCAATTTTTGCCAGCAAAGGAATTTCTTATATATCTCAAGTCAAGCTATATAAAGCTATATACACATTTATAAGCTATAATAAAACAACAACTTGTCAGTAATAAGACTTGTGTATAATTATTATTTTAATCATTATTATACAACAACAATTATGATTATTTTCAATTGTCCATTAGACATAAAAAAGGAATTCTAAAAATGTTTAAGTTTTTAATTCTAATTTATATTTTATCTAATTACTTATGTAATGTAATAATACTACATATATAGTATTATAATAATAATAAATTTATAGTATCATAGTTTTTTTTTCTGATATAATATTATGGCTAGACATGGAATACTAGAATTAACAAGAGTACAATATATAGTGAGGAGATTCGAGTATTAGATTCATTAACGATGTATGAACATGACATCAAAATAATAAGATAATTAGATATTTTTTTATATAAATTAATTACATGATTACATAATTTGTTTTATATTTAACTAAAAAATATTTTATTTCTTTTTAAGATATCAATCCATGATATACAATACTTAGTTAAGTTTGCATTAAAAATACAATTTATTAAGTAATTTAGTTATTATAAAAAATAATAAATCGTTTGAACAGATTTGTAGATTTTATAGTCAGATTCTGTTTAGTTTTTTGTACGCTAATCGATTAAATAGTTTTTATATTGTAAGTATTTTTTCGATCATATACTGTGTATCGACATTAAATTTATTTATTTATTTCTATGCGGAATGTCAACCTTCATAAGAATTTATATACGAGTACTTATTATAAAGCAGAAATATTTCGATTTGTTTGTTTCGCTATTTAATTGCTATATGTGTATTACATAAAACTGCACATTTGCCATAAAAGCAAATACATATTTTCTAAAATTACAATATAAAATCAATAGCCTTCTAAGAAATTTTTGAATAATTATGGTGGAAAATTTATTGAGAAATAATTATTTTTATGTAAACTGGTACAACTTCATCAATACGTTTATGGTTGAAAAATTTAAAATATCCGAAGAAACAGTCGAAGAGATTAGTTAACAATAATTATTTTACGATAGTGATGTTTTTTGAACTGCTAAGTGCTTTGGCTCTATACCAAAAAGTAAAGACAAAAAATCATTAACCTACTGTTGTTTTTCCTCTACTCCCTCCCCAAATTGCAAAATCCTCAAAGTACGTCTATCATAATTAAAGTCTGACTAGGATTTTTTGTTTCTTTTCTGGTGCATACTGCCTGTTGGAGTACTTCTCTTAAAATTTCAGCAATTTTCGCCTGAAATTCAGTAGCATACCTAACAAGAGGGATAGATAATTACACCTGAAGACTTTGCATCTATAGCATACTGAACCATCAATATAAATTATCATATCGCCACCTTGGAGGTAGAATGGGCTGTTGTAGTCAAATTTCTGCAGTGGGAGTGGTGTGCATAACTCCCACAATATACCCATTACCCAGGCATATACGTCTTTGAACACAGTTATAGACTACCAAATAAATGCTAATTATGGGTCTGATAACCAAACTGTTTTACTGCAGATCTCCATTTAATTCATTATGCTCCTACAATTAATCCTCGTATAACACGGTGAATACGTACCACTAAACACCGTACTAACCAAAACAATGTTATCTGAGACTGAAGTTTCGTTTTTTTAAAGATTTTATTAATAATTAAAATTCATATTATCAAAAATTCATAACTTTACAAGAGTTTTTTCAAAACTTCCTCAAGACGAATTGTTTCCTATTCAATATTCTCCCAACGAAAGAAATTGCTTGTCGTCTTGTTGCCTTCTTTTTTGAATATTTCGAGAAATCGGTTATAAGAGATTGACAGCATTCAATTGCAAGTTTTTGAAATTTTCTTGATACGAATACGAAGCAAGTAAAGCATCTAATTGTGTTTTAAATTACGCACTTTTGTCAATTAGGACTTTAAACTTCCAGTACGGTTTTAAGAGTTAACTTTTTAGTTGGCTCACTAAAATCTTCTGAGTCACTTTCTTTACCATTGTGAGTGTCCATCAGTTTAAGTAGTTACATTGTTCATTTCTTCATCCAAAAGCAGTTACTTCAAAATGTCATTTCTAAAATCTGAGCTAGTTCATTTTGAATGGGTAGTATGACATTTGCTTCGAGTACGACAGTGAGCCATAAAGCTTTCCAGCACGCATTAAGTGTCGGAAACTTCAACTCTTTGATTGATAAGGCAAGTCTTTGATACCGACATATTCGTATCGTATTCCATATTATCCATAATGTGTTGAAAAGTACAACGAATGTAATAGGATTTAATCGTTGCAATAACACTATGACCTTGTGGTTGTATAAGTGATGTCGTATTGGGCGATAAATAAGTTATTTCCTATTTTATAATAAGTTGGATGGCTCAACTTTTTTGAATGGCGCTCGTTTCTAAAATTAACAAAATCTTGAAGGTAAGATTTTTTCGTTCCATTTAACTTAATTTACTTGAGGTACGAATCAGTTTGGAACCAACGCTTTTTGATTGGCACTCGGAAAAAAGAGTAAATTTGTCTTTGTTTTTTATGGCTCGAGGGTTCAACGCCCGATAAATAGTCATTGGTTTGGTAATGAAATGTCCCGATGCATTACTATATAGAAGTACTGTTAATTTATCTTTGGCGACCTTAAATCCAGGAGCAGACTTGGTAATTTTTGAAATAAATGTACGTTTTGGCATATTTTCTTTAATAATCCGTTTCGTCAGCATTAAATACCTGATCAGACGTATATTCTTTTTATTGAATGATCTTAAACATCTCTTCTGGAAATTTTTGCGCGGCGTTTAAATCGGCCGATGCAGATTCACTCTGTAACTTTATTGTATGTAACATAAAGCGTTTATTAAAATTACCAAAACTGGCCCTTATTATCACTAAACTCGATGACGGCTCTTGGTTTGACGATTAACCAGAATCTTTCAAAGGTTTAAAAACTGTAAGCGCTTTGTGTTTAGTTAAATTACCGCCCAACGGCATATGCTTATTGGTACAATCTTGATCCATATGATCAGTGCCTTTCCATTTTTTTCATTAAAATATCACGCGTTCGAACTACACGTTTTGCGTGATTTATGACCATGTAATCCAAAATTTATTGCACATTTTGTTGTTTAGTAAAGATCCCGTGTTAAACGAGGGTTACCTGTACTTTTTAATTATTTGTACTAGAGATAAATTCTCTTACTTAATATGGTAATAAAATTATTAAATTGCAGGAGTTTAATTTCACTCCAGTGAGCTCGAAGTAACAATTTGAAGGAGCTTAGAAGCATTTTAATTTAAAGAATGAGTTAAAACTGAACTAGATCTGTTCATGTATCGTGTGTGGGACCGTTTATAATTATTTCACAATAACTACTTCGAAGTGATGTAACTGAATGAGAATATTTTTATGTTATTGCCTACAGCGATACATCGAGCTATTTAAATATGTTTTCAGGTCAGGTCAACTTAGTAAATCAGTTATTCGTCTGTAGTACAGTTTAACAACAGAAACATTCATTCATGTATAGACTATAAAGAAAATATGGGGTGCTCAAAAGTATTTTTGCTGTAGCTTTTGGACCAATGGAAATTGAAGATATGGTATCTTGATCTAGCGTTATTGTGAAGAAATGTGTTAAAGGTGATTCACAGTTTCAAATGTCGCTATACAGCAATACTTGTCCCTGATACTTTTTATCCGCTTTCGGTAGGCGAATCTTCTTGGCATCTTCTTATTATTGCTTGCAACAGTATGAAGAGCTGGCTCGTGATCGAAAACGATGGAGTCAGATTGTTGACATGGTACGGGCCGACAATGGCCGGTAAAAGTCGTCAAAAAAAAAACTTGATGAATTAATAAAATAATTATTAATATAAAATAACTTGGTAATTATATTTTAAATGTTTAAAATTATACAAAAAATAATAATATTTATAGTTTATAAATTATAATAAAGTATATCATTATTATAGGTTATAAACAAATCGTTTTATCTCACTTATAAATGATGAGTAAGTTTTTCGAATATAGTACCCAGACGCAAAATATTCTATTGTACGACTGACGCCATATAAGTTATATAAATATTCCACACGCAATTTATCACCGTTACTATTATTTACATTACTAATTATGTCTATAGTAAATACGTATATACCCGCTAATTTGGCATGTTTTGTAATCAATCAGCGACAGCGTTTTTTTTCGGATTCAGTTCATGTTCCACTTTTTGTATAATTTGTCAACTATACGTCAATGAAATATTAGAGTAGTGTATAGAGCTACATTGTTGCTATAATTGTTGGAAATAGTTTGGTATTGATTGTTGTAGGTGTATATCGTTTTGTACATATTTAACGTTTAAGCTATACAATTTATATAAGCATATTAGTAATTGTATGACGCTGTCATGTTGTTTGTTTGTTCATATTAAGTGTAAACGATTTAACGGAAAACCCAAAATCATAAAAACACTTTGGCTCTTCTTCGTCTTTATTTAAATACAATGCGAGTAGTAAGTATTTACTTATGAACTAACCAATTCATTTCATGAATTTTGATTTCATTTTCTTACACTTTATAACTTGTATTTATAAAATCTTCCAAATTTACAACTTTGAATTATAAACAATTTAACAACCACAATACGAGAGTATAACAATGTGATTCATCATGACTCGTATATTAGTTGGTAAATATTGAATGGATTACTATTATGTATTCCCTAACTAGCAAGAGTTTGACTAACGCTCAGATCAATTAAATTTGAGGTTCTGAAGAAACCCACAAAAAATGAGGGATCATCTAATCAAAGATTGTTGATAAAGTTGGCATTGAATGAACAAAATGAATATTCCTACGTTTTCCCCTAGTAGGGATTCAAACCAATCCACGGTTCGATCACTGGATTGTGAATAATTAAAACCACTTGTTTGTTTTCCACATAACTTAATAATCACCACAGTTCACTTTCACAGTACTTTTATTTCACTGTTACTTTTATTATTTCACTATTACTTTTTCTCGACTTTAATTTATCGCTTTCCCAATTCAAACTGAAGCTCTAAGCTTTCTGTTCGCGTATTTATACCCATTTTACCCGCTTCTCGGTCATAGTAGAATTTTCCATTTATTTATTATTTCGCGATTCATGCTGGTTTCCAATTACGAGCATTTAGTACTTCTATTCAATCAGAGATGTCACCCGCGTCCGTAACAGTACCCTCCGCCCAAACCTGTTCGTACAACATTTGGTTTTCCTCGGATGCCCTTCTGAATTCGGTAAATTCTATCATTGATTTTTGTAATCACCTTGTATGGTCCTTCCCAGCTAGGTTGTAGGTTTGGTTATAAGCCTCTCTTCCGTTGTAAGTTATGAAGCCAGACTGACTGCTCTTTCTTAGATTTCAGGCTTCGGATTTCATATCGAGGTTTCACCCTGTTTCTTGGTAGTCTTATCCTTTCTACTGGCTGCTCTTCTTTATTGAGTTTCACAACTCCCAACTTAGTAATCTTATCTTCCATTTCATCGCGAATTTATGTTGAAAGTTTCACTATAATTCTTCGAACGATTGGCTCACCGTTATTTAACTGCAGTTGTAGCTTAAAATCTCCACAGTTTAATGTAGCACGCTCTATGTCCAACACGAATTTATTCTTCTTCATGAAGTCCACTCCCAAAATCACCTCATCGACAATATCAACCACTAAAACTTCATGACAGAAGTCCCTGATACCAATTCGTATGGCCACTTCCTTCTTTCCCTTGCAGTTTGAATCTTCAAATTGTATCTAGTGTTATCATACAGGCTCTTCCGTTGATTTCTCCATCTAATGTTAAGCCATCACCACCTCTTGTCAACCGTGGAACGGGAATGGCTGTCATGCCGAATTTTGTTGAAGAAGTTAGGTTTCTTTCTTTATCGACCTTCTCATTTATTGTTTGCAATATTACAGGACGCTCCTTCTCTTCTGACCCCTTGCAATTTTCCCTTTTCCTACAATACAATGATGATGGTATCATTTACCGCTTACGTTTTATTTCCCAACAATCCCTTGAAATATGACCAGGTTTGTCACATATCCAACATCTATTTCTTTTCCAGACCGAAACTTTATTGGTATAGCCAATCATTTCCTGGTTTGTTGTAATTCGATGAATTATAATTTCCTGGTTCTAATCTGACTCGTCGTATTTTTACCTCTGGTATCTTGTTAACAGTCTCGATCGTTAAAGCACAAGCGATGGTCTCCGCAAATGTTGTTTTTGATGCTTACACAACCGCTCGTCTTCTTTCTACATCACGAATACCATCAGTAGACGAATCAATTTTTATTCTTTCTGTTTATTCGGGAGCCATATTAAAGTGGCTGAGATGCACCAATCGCTCAATGTCTGCAGCAAACTCCTGTAGCGTTTCACCAATTCTTTGAGAATGACCTTTGAGCTCCACCCTGTATAGCTACCGCTTATGATTTTCGTTCCAAGGCTAGCATGATTCAATCATAGTCCTCGCGTTCGGATTCTGGAATGATCTGCAACATATTTGCCGCACCGCTTTTTAACGCCACTATGGGAGCTGCGACTTGGTCTTGCTTACACCAATTATTTCTTACTGCTGCCGTTTCAAATTGTAATTCGGAAATTGTTGGACGACGTTGTTCCTTCGAATGTCGGAGGCTTTAATTTAATTCCGCTAACTGGTTTCAGGCTTTGAGTAGCACCGCCATTAGTTTTAATGTCTATCATCTCTTTTTCAAGTTTCAAAATCTTTCCATCAGTCGCTTCAAACTTTTCGTTCCACCGTGGCATTAATTAACGAGATGGATATTTCGCGAAACATTTGCACTAACTTCAGATATAAAATGCCGTTGAATATTATCTTGTTGTTCCAGTCTATCTAAGACCATGTTGCGGTCTTCCCTTTGTTTGCTCAGCATTTCGGTTTTCAAATTTTCCAAGCCAGTCATCATTTGATACATCGCCGCCATTAAATGCCCCATATCAAAATTTATAGTAGCTGAGGTAGGAGTATTTATTGTTGCTATGGCGATGGTTGTTCCGGTATTTGTTGCCCCTTCCATCGGATCCTCCGCATTAGGTACTCCAGTATTAAATTCGTACTGATCTGGATCGATGTTCTGTTCCAGCAAAGCTTGTTGTAGCCTCTCTTGTAATTCTGCTTTGCTACCTGCTGTAGGAAACCCTGTGCGTTCAGCTCGTTCTTCAGCTCCGACACTTTCAACTCCAGTAACTTCATATCTCCTTATTCACAATCCCACCGCTGTCTCCAATTGTTACGTTTTCCCTTGTAGGGATTCAAACCAATCCACGTTTCGATCACTGGATTGTGAATAATTAAAACCACTTGTTTGTTTTACACTGTAACTTTATTTAATAATCACCACAATTCACTTTCACAGTACTTTTATTTCACTGTTACTTTTATTATTTCACTATTACTTTTTCCCGATTTTAATTTATCGCTTTCCCAATTCAAACTGAAGCTCTATACGCTTTCTGTTCGCATATTTATACTCATTTTGCCCGCTTCTCGGTCATAGTAGAATTTTCCATTTATTTATTATTTCACCTACATACTGTGATTCATGCTGGTTTCCAATTACGAGCATTTAGTACTTCTATTCAATCAGAGATGTCACTCGCGTCCGTAACAATATATTGGCATAGCTCTCGGCGCAATAATTCTTCGGTCAATTGAATTTTATACGGAAACATCTGATCAACTTTTAGAATTCGTCGTTGTGATGTTCAGGAGATGCCCAGTTACCTACTGAACTCCGGCTGAAAATGGTTGAATAAACTTCACTAGGAGGTGTCGTAGTATTAAAATGCTGACGGTATTTTGTTTGTATTGTAATATTTGATCGTCCGGAAACAATAAAATTTAACAATTTTTACACGTTCTTGTATTGAGTATGTTGACATTATAAAAATTTATAAAATTCTTTATTATCTGCAAAAAAAAGTTATAAGCTTTCAAATCAGTCAGTCCATGTTGGCTCACTCTCTACGATACGATATTTACGTTGAAGTGGCTCCAGTCAAATCTTCTTGCCACTTTCGTCAATAATATGTTACACTTTTACCATCATAACCAGCTGTTTTTTACATTATAATGAGCTATCGAGAAACCCGATTTCCGGTATGTTTGAATTTAAACGTTAACTACCAAATTGTTACGTCGTCGCATCATAAGATTTGACGCTAACATTATGTTAACATCAAATCTTATCAGTAGTTTGTTGTAAAAAATAATTGCAGGTGATCGAACCAATATTGACTTTTTTCACAATTATTTTCAAACGCATCCTTAAATATAAGTGATTTTAATTAAATAAAGAAGGTCTTCCTCAAACAATCTCCCTCTGCTAAACATCTTGTAAATATCTTTTCGGTTTGTTAATGTGCCAAATCCTAAAATTATCTGTTTGTTGAGTTATCATAATTTATGCTTAGTTGTCGTTTTAATTCTACATTATTTCTTACAATTTTGTTCGGTCTCAAAGCTGACTCTAATGCATTCGTGCAATTGTGACCAGATTATTGACTTCGGTGGTTTGATAATCCTTCGATTACTATGTAAAATATAATAACGAATGTAACTATATCTAATCATTTTGAATGCTTAAATGTTCAGTTACCAATTGTGACTTCCATCGTATCGAGCCAACTAGACATTCAAGACATTTTATTATATTTTAAACAGCACCAACGTTTAAAAATATAAACGAGTTAACATAGTGTTGACGCAAATATGGTTTTTGTACAAACCACGATAAACATATGGATTAAGACCATCGATTTTAAATTGAATAAGACCCATCTATATAGGTAGGTTGTCTTAATACTCATGCATAATATTTGTAATTTGCATATATCACTGACGTATATTAATTTCGATGAATTGCGTGCGATAGTTGTTAGCTCTAAAGTCGTTGGTCGTTAAATATTGACGTCATGCAGAAATCTAGATATACGTGGATGCAAATTTTTTAAAAGAGGTTCTTTGTGTGGTATTTATAAATTTAAAAAGATTTTTTCGGTTGGTTTCTTGATTTAGTATGTATATTTCTTTATAGAGTAGCAGAATCTTTAATATCCAATGCACAATTCCGCTTAGTTTTTGTTGCCATGAACTGATAAAAGTTCAATAAGTTATTAAGGTTTTCGATAAAGTGCATAGATTTATAATTTGATAGATAGGATGCTGATTAACTACACTATTCACCAGAAATATTGCCAGAACATTCCAGTTTTTTAGAATATTATAGAAAAATCCTCACCCAAATACATGAAGTTTTTCCTAAACTATAAGAAGAGAATAATCTCGCGTAGATTTTCTGGTATATTATAAAACCAGGGCCAAGTGCTCAAATCTCTTTCAAACCTTTTTTAAAAATATTTTATTTATGGTTTCAATCTAGTCAAGTAACTAGTCACTTTTGACTAGCAGCGTCTGATTCTGACTATAAATAATTAAGCACTCCTATGTAAACTTTCCATAGCGATGTTTTGATTTATTTTGCCTTCTGCGGACTATTCTTGTAACTCAAAAGGTTTTAGTATTTTGAGTCTTATTGTAATACCCTCTTTCATCAACTAGTTTTACAGCTTCAATGTTAGAGTTATGATGGAGCTTTTGATGTTTTCGAGCACACTTCATTATTTCCACTGTGATCTCTATGAAGGTCACTATTACGAGTGTAACAAGGGGCGTTAACTATCCCTCTAAGAACTTTATTTTGAAATCGTTGAACTAGTTGTTGATTGCTGGTTTTGGTGCATCTCCATAGTTGAATACCATATGTCATAACCGGCTTAAGTCGCTTGCAAACAGTACAAAAACGAATGACCCTAAGGCGCTTCCCTGCGTGATTATGTCTTAGCTTCTTTTATGCTAAAGTAAACTCCTCCTTGTTTAACTCGAAAGCATCTCCCTTTCAAGTACAACTTTAACAGTTCGCAATACTCAGCTGGCAGTTTTCTCTAATTTAAATATAAATATTTAAATTAAATCTAAACAGAAATCGACAGAGATTTTCTAGTCAAGGTCAAAAACCACCTAAATCTGGGTCCTTATTTGGATACTCGACATAGAATAATCGAACGACGTGATTTCACAATCGGTATTTTTGAAACGGAGAAAATCCCTTATTTAGAAATTCGATTACGTGTGTTATTGTTCGATCATGATCGAATTTATGTTCGTTATTATTTTTGTTATCCAACCCGCATATCAAAAAAACAAAATTAATGAATGTAGGTCATTACAAATGGAAGCCGAAGCTTTATTATTTATAATGCAGGTAGCTCTAGTCTATCCTCTTTACTCCCATGCCTGCCTTCACGTAGTAATTGGTAAACCCTGTAAGATTACGGTTAACTTGCAGACTTTAGGGTACGGTTGGGGGGTGAACTTATACTAAATATAACTAACTGCTTCAGTCACGCTACCTAAGGTGGCACTACATACGCAGATGTCTGCGATGCAAAGGAGAATTTCGGGTTTTACAACATAGCCTTCCTATGATAATGCAGAGATCTGTCATAAATGATCATATTTCGCGTGCTACTCGTGTAAAGACTAAATGGAACCAAACTAAACAAAGTGAGAGTGATGCTTCTCAGGCATCATGAGGTATTGCGACGCAGGTAGAAGAGCAGTCTAGTACATCCGGACAAACTTCGAAAATATACACAGCGGAAATAGGTGAGGGCAAATTTGAGATGTTCAAGAGATCAAATACGACAAGAATATCGCCGATACACCATACCTCCCTTCCATTGGAATCATCAAGTGGGTGGAAATAAACGATGCTTCGAAGTAGGAGTGATCGAGCAGATAGAAATGGAAGCAACTAGTTTAAGTGCGCTGATTAAATCTAATCCAACTGCAAAAAATCATATCAAGCTTAGTGTCAAAAGTGCGGATGGCGATTTACAAATAAACCAACTATAAGTGGTTAGCAGCTGATGATGATGAGTAGCGGGGTCAGTGCAACAGAAAAGAAACAAAAAACGGGTCAGAACCCAGTAGTAGTGCGGAAACAGGATTTTCCTATATAACAGACATCAGTATATAGAGCTGGAGGTAAAGGAGTCATACATAGCAGGGTTCATTCGGCGATGACGTTAAACGACACCAAGGAAATTGTTGCAAAGAAATAGCCAAAAAATATATTCCGGACGACTGTAACGAGCTGTACTATTTTTTACGATCCATCACTTTAGATTAAATTCAGATGGCTGGAAGGAAGGTTGGACCGATTAAAAATATAATATTGAATAAAACGTAAAATAAAAAAAATAAAACATCGCAGATACCGGTGGTGGATCATCAAGGACACAATTATATTCTCTGCACTTGAAGAAATTGTCATATTAGCAATTTATTCCAATTATTGTTTTTCTTAAATGTCAACCTTTAAAAAAAGCAGTAAATGGAATAACTGGCACTATTTCATTTGCTAATACACAGTTAATTGTGCCAATCAACCCAATTCCAGCACCATTTGAATACTGAATCTGATGATTAGTGCGACCAAATAATTCAGTTATCAAATAATAGACCAAATCAAAATACAACAACAGAAATACAGTTTTTAATGTCAAAATTCAACAATATGATTAATTTTAGGATAAGTTAGCACAAAATATCCCTTCTCATTATTTTGCAGTGTACATTTCTATTTTCGATCGCAATACCAATTCAGATTTAAAAATTTAATAAAACCAGAACGTCCTAATATATTTCCAAAATTATTTTTTGGTTTGAAAGTATAATACAATCCACCTGGTTAGTTATAGAAAATGATTTCATTGAAATGGAAGCCGCGGCTGGCATTGGCGATTCGGTCGGTCCCATTTCTGCGTAAATATTGGCTTTTAAATGCTCAATTGTTTGTGTATAACATTTGTCCTTCCCATCACAAATAAATATTTCAAATGCGTCAAATCACAGCTCTTTGCCGGCCAAATTCACGTCATCATATCTACTGATAATATACGGTCATCGAATTTTTGACGCAGTTTCACTATTGTAATGACCGCCCAAGGTGTGGAATGGCGCAGAATTCGTTACATGGAATACCGGCTGATGTTCATCGATGCACGATGACGAATTGATGTTCTCGGCTGTAACTTTGTTGCCACCACGGCGATATTTACGGCTGAACGAACACGACAAGCACGGGATAGTCCGCATCACTTACTTTATGCACAAACTTTTTGATACCGTTGGGCAGCACTCCCATGTTTTGACCATATTTTGTGCGGCCTTACGATTTCGAACCAATTGTCTTTATTGTGGAAGTAAATTACCAACATTTCTTCCACTAGAAATAATAGCTGCTTTCCAATCGACCAACCAGTAGTGAACCGCTTGAAGGTCGGTTCTTGTCTTTGCTAAATTTACTCGGGTATATTAAGCAAAGACAAGAACCAAAGTACTAGCGGTTCACTAACGGATACTAGCGGTTGGTCGAATGGAAAGCGACTACTATACTGAGTTCCTGACAAGAAAGAATGACATCAGAGCCAAAATAACCGATATATCTGAATTAAAAGGACCTGTATTTACTATAATTATAATTCTTGGGAATCAAATCTTGCGTTGATATATGAGAAATGTCGTTCTAAACGAAGATGCTATAAACCAAATTCCCTTGTTATCGGTTGGTTTAGCTCGTGCAAAATCAAATCTGTAGACTAATCAGAAGGTAGTGTATTAATATATTTCAATGATACAACGTTTTATAATTGAATTTCCAATGCTTGTATGACGCAAACATATATGTTTGTATGGCTCGATTCGACATAGCGTCATCGTTGCATTGCAAAGCAATTTAACTATTATATAAATCAAATTATAAACAAAAACAAAACAACGTAAATTATATATAAATACAGTTTATCTTTTATATTTAAATGAAATTATAAATAATAATTTGAAATGCATAATTACAGCAATTATTTATGTTAGAAATATAAAAAAAAAATAGAAAACCTTTAAAATTTAATTATCGTATTGCGCTTATGCGACCAACGTAAACATACAAATGGTTTTATAGGCGCCTCTAATTTGCTGTACTACGATAAAATACGTTTAAAATTTTAATTTTTTTTTTATATAATATATGACTTTGAACTTTTATATATTATGTATTACATGTATATAAGATAGTGTGAACAAGTACATAAAATATTTGGTTAACCGCACAGCTCGTGATTTGATTCGCTTGGCCTCGTTATATTTATATATTACAAAGTGATTTTGTGTACCTTTGAAGGGAAATGGTTATTGCTTATAGTGGCTGGGTTGGTAAAATATTTTTAATTATTAATCACATTTTACAGTAAACGATAATAACGCGAGCTGTGGTGGCGTAACGTTTTTCTCCGAATTCAATTTTTATTCATAATTGTGACTTCAAAATTTCCTCGTTCGCGGTGCCTATCTGTATACTATATTCTGTTTATGAAATGACTAAGTTGTTTATGTTTATTAATAATTGTGCGGTTAATGACAGTCAGATTTGATTCATCGTTTAATGAGGTAATTGTCGATTTGTATATATTATTTATGATTAGATAATTTTAATTTGATCAATGTGTATTCCATATTAATGATATAATAGTTAAATTTACCAGTTAAAAATATAATATTATAGTTTTTTATAACTGTTATCTCTAAACATCCTCTAACGTAGAACACGGTATAATCTGCCATTACTGCATGTATTCTCAATTGGAAATTCCACAATCGCAAATCATAGATAGCATGTGTGAATACACTAGATGCACTAGACCAAATTAAATTTTGTCAGACTGATCGTTCATGTTCAGTTTTGACAGCCATTAAAAACAGACAACCATGCAAACATGGAAAGATGAATTTCATGTGAAAGTGAATTTCATGTCTTATACAACAAAAAATATTTGTTGGGAACTCTCAATTCACAAGTTGTTTTCTTATTTTAAAAAACGCACCCGTGTGACAACTTCAAAAGCAGGTTTGGCGAAGTTTACGCAAAACAAAAAGCAGTTTTCCGTCATTTCATTTGGATAAAACATGTATCCATCACTATACACCGGAGACCAAATAACAGTCTAAACATTGGATTTCTACTGGCGATCTGCGTCGAAGAAGGTTAAGGCGGTTTTATTATGTCATGGTCCCTGTTTTTTGGGATGGACGTGGCATAATCGACATCGATTATCTTAAAAAGAGGAAAACGGTTAATATTTCTGCAACTTATTGGACCGTTTCAACGACGTTTTGAAACAAAATCGATCGCATTTAGCAAAGACAACAGTTCTCTTCCATCAAGACAATGCACGTGTGTATTTGCTATGATCAGAGATCTTATAAAATAAAATCTCTGCTATGATCCAAATCCATGAATTACGCTTCGTATTGCTTCCATATTCGCAATATTCACTACAAACGCCTAATTGAAAAAAACCCTTACACTAAGTGTATCGAGCTAAAAGGCGTGTTCATTGAAAAATTTTTGTTTTTTGGCCGAAAATATTATTCCTCGTTTAATTTTTACCAGACTTATCAGTCTTTCTTTGGATGTCATTTCTAACTATCAAAATATGAATTTTAGGATGTGGTATAAAAAACATAGTAAATTTCGTTAAAGCCAGAGAATATACTACAGCTAATATAATGTGCCTTCAGTAAGACTACTGAAGTGCAACTACACAAAATATTAATCTTATGGCATAGAGAACTTAGAGAATGCTCTCCCATAAACTTACAATATAATTATTTAACACATCTTGTAAAAGTTGCCGTTGTTCCTCCCGTACTATAATATGTATATTTATTGAAAATATTTGAATTGAACCCATAGAGACCGGCTTATGCTTTTGAAAAGAAATCCTGCAACAATTATATATATATTTCAGGTTGCATATTACACCAAATCAAAATCTCAGGCTAAATATATATACTATTTCTCGAACTTTTCGTAGAGAGTTCATATATACCTATATGTGGTTCAGCATTGGACTATTAACCATTATAAATTTATGGAACTTGATATTTGCAATAAACAGTAATCTTATGTTTGTTTGAATCTATGTTTGCAACCATTTTTGTTGCTCAAGGTACTCCCAACTCTATCGCGGTTCGCTTAGTAACATCCTACTTTACGCCATTACAGTCAAATCGAGTAATATACCCGATTCACAATAAATCGTCTGTATATTGCATAGCTCCTTGCCAGTACCGAAATGGAAAATGGGTCTGCCAAAGACTTCTGCATCCAACAGGAATTCTTAGACGTGTTTATCCACACCAAAGATCATAATTAGATGAAGAAAATCCTTTTTTATCTCATTTTTATCGGGATTCAGGAACCTAGGTATCCTCCACTCCATCTACCAGAGCCTAAACTGCTGCTCCATTTGAGTTAGGCGCTATTAATAATACTGAAACAGGAATGCAATCAATGAATGATGCAAGTAATGAATGATGACCTACCCCGTAAAAGTCGTTGAATTTTTTAATTGGACGAGTCTGTTTTAAACATAGACGAGTTGGCATCTGTATCGATGTTATGTCATAATTGACGAATTGAGTGATTGAATTACATCTTATCAGGCATATGCAACTGGACTTGATATTTCTTCTGTACAATTTGTATGTTTTACACTCACCCAAACATAAAAATTGTACAGAAGAAATATCAAGTCCAGTTGCATATGCCTGATGAGATGTAATTCAATCACTCAATTCGCCAATTTGTTATTGCGATAATGTTGCTATAGTTCTAGTGAATTATAGTTGTTTTGTAAGAAATGTTTCCGATTTATGAATTACTAATGACGTAACAATCATTGTATGTGTACCAAAGGCGAATTCATATTTGGAAATTCCTGAGATTTTATTAATGTTACAATTTTGGAAAATACATCTGAGCTATCAAAGTTTTAAATATGTAATGAATTTATATTACTAATTATACAGAATTTTTGTTGTCAGCAACCGTAAGATATGTGTAAATATTGAGGAGCGTCTTAATTATTTAATATTCATACTGTCATAGTTGATTTTTTTTACGGCTTTCACAGGCCATTATTGGCCCGTACCGTGTCAACAATCTGACTCCATCGGTTTCGATCACGAGCCAGCACTTCATACTGTTTTATGCAACCAGATGATGCCAGATCGCTCTCTACGCCGTGGAGCCATCGTCGCCGACAGCGACCTCTTCGCCTACTGAAAGGCGGTTCTTCTTTGAAGGATCGTTGTATCATTCGGTTCGGATCAGCACGCAAAAAGTGACCGAACCAGCGTACTCGCTGTCCTTTGATTTCTTGCACGAAATCGGGAATTTGCAATAAATTCCTGATCTCGTGGTTGAAACGAACTCGGTATGTGCCATCATCGTCGCGTTTTGGGCCATATATCACTCGCATGATTCTTCTCTTGAACGTTAGAAGCCATCTTTCGTACTCATTCGTCAAGGTCCAACTCTCACGTCCATACATGACAATGGTTCAAATCAACACTTTGTACAGCTTCAGCTTATCCGTATTTGCAAGATATTTTGATTTCAGCAGTGGACGTAGACGATATAAAGCCCGATTGCCAGCGGCAAGCCGAAACTTGATATCCTCTCCCACACTATTATCGTGAGTAATGAGAGATCCAAGATACTTGAATCTGATTACTCCTTCAAACTTATGGTTACCACTATTGAAATCAGTTGAGTCTTGGTCTCGAAAACCAGAGATCATAAATCTTGTTTTGGCCTCATTGATTTTGAGACCAACGGAACTTGAAAACTGTTCCAGTGGATCAAGTATCTCTTTCACTCCGTTGCCATTTAATACGATCACACAGATATCATCTGCATATGCAAGAAGTTGATTGGATTGTCGGATATTGTCCTGAGGTGTTTCACTTTTACGAAGGATGTATTCCAACATGAGATTAAAAAGTATCGGGGACAGCGCATCTCCTTGTCGAACACCAGTCGTGATTGCAAAAATTCTCGATAGCCTGTTCTCAACTTTGACACAGCATTGTCACTGCGTTATTATCATTTTACACAGATGAACATATTTTTCGGTATTCCTAAATATTCAAGCGCATACCATAGCCTCTCTCGATTGATCGAGTCATAGGCTTGTTTGAAATCTAGGAATACCTGGTGTACATCGCGAGATGTTTCATAGTACTTGAAAAGAATCATCCGTAGCCAAAATACTTGATCAGTGAATGACCGATTTGGACGGAATCCTCCTTGGTAGTCACCGATAATTTCCTCCGCTAGAGGAGTAATTCTTCCCAAGATTATGTAAGACAGTAACTTATATGCTGTGCAAAGGAGAGCTATACCGCGATAATTCTCGCTCGTCAAGCGATCACCCTTCTTGAAAATTGGGCTCATTTCAACATACCAATCGAATAAGGTCGAAAAGACAGTTCCACCAAGTTAGCCATCCGAATATCAAGAGCTCTGAATTAAGGCAATCAACCCCTGGCGAACGTGTTTTGTTTAATCTCTGCATGGCCATTGTGAATTCCTCATAGGATGGATCCTCAATAAACATCTCTGCGGTCTGTATTTGAGAGTATTCAAACACAGCTTGTGATACATGTGGAACATTAAGTAAGTCAGAAAAATGTTCACGCTATGTATCGAGTACCGCATCGACGTTAACATAGAGGTTTCCATCCTGGTCCCGAATGGCAGTTGGCCGAGATCTTAAGGTATGGTGCAATTCGGTGATTTGTTTAAAGAAACCACGCGAATTGTGCTCATTGCTGAGTTGTTGTACTCTTAAGACCTTAGCCTTCCACCATTCGCGCTTCTTTGTCTACAATAATGCGTTTAGCTGTCCTCCTAGCAAGTCTATGCTTCATTGTGAGCTATATTACGTTGCTCATAGTTGATAGTAGTTGTTTTTATTAAAGATCTTTAATTTTCTATAGTTTTTGGCGGACTTCTTGTTTGGGTTGTTTCATCTGTGTAATCATATAAACAGTATGATCGATTATTTATTACGAATTAAAACTCACTTTTCAAATTTGGCTTTTAGTACATAAATTATATATTAAGTTAATCAAAACTAAAGATTGTATACATAACCTTTATGACCCACAATGATTAATATCAAAACTTTTAAAATTTCGGCAGAATCAAATATGTATGTATTTTGACTAAGTTAGTCGTTGCCAAACAAAACAACTCCAAAGACTAGAAACAAGACATATTATTTCAATATAAATGGTAGACATAAAGTAAATTAAAAATGACCTCAATATAAGTGCTAACCACGTGTTATATTTATACATTAATAATCTGACCTGTATCAACAATATAGGAAATTCACGTACAAATGCCAGCCCCACCCAATTTAAAAATCAAATTACTTGTATATCGAAAGAACAAATTGTTAAAGTAAATATAAAACAAATAGTTTACTAATTGAGTTACATATCCTGTTCAATACACAATATTCAAAGTCGTTGAGTGATTCTGACTAACTGTTAGAATTTTAGTTTAGGAAATGTTTACTTTCTAAAACCACAAACCATGTATATTAAGAGATGACTGAAAACAACAGGATGTGCAATAATGATTTTGCATGCAATTGTGGTTATTCTAAAGTGATTTTTCGACTTAATATTCCATTCTAGAAAAATTGTTATGTGAATCTGGGAATGGCAGTTTAATAATATTTTTCAATTCTAATAATTACATATAATAATTCAATAAAGTTTGCCTCCAATATAAGGTCAATTATTATGCTGGATAAACAAACAATCTTATTACGGGAATGATAAGAAACAACTTCTTCTTTATATATGTAGCTGGTGCTGTATTCCATGCAGAGATTTGGCGGCCTAAACGCAGCTCTCCAAATAGTTCGATCTACAACAAGAGGTTACCAAACACGGTGGTCAAGTGTATTCAGGTTTCTTTCCAAGTTGTCTATCCTACGTGTAGGAGGTCTCCATCGAAGTTGTACTTTCATTGGTTTACGAACGGAAAACATGTTCAAAACCATCTTATCATTAACGCTTTTATGAATCTCACGATGTCAACTTTATCAAGATCATTATACCATGATTCATTATACCATGATTCAGTAAAAGGCTCGAATCACTATTTGAATCAGTTTACGCTCAGCTGTACAGCTAATTTTTGGATGTTTTGTGCTGTCAATTTCTAGGACTAACAGCCAAAGTTCATATCAGCGCTTTGTTTGACACTTTGAAAACTTGAGGACTTTGGTGTTGGCGTAAAATGCGACCGTCGATGATATGTACTGACACGAAGTTTTGCATGGTGATCAATAATCCGAGATATTAAAACTCGTTCGCCCTTTTATACTCTCGTGAAACATACGGTCGTTTGGTCTTTACTTAGTTGATTTAAAAGCTAATTTATTGGGCTGATATTTACAACGGGAAGAGAACCCCTTTCAGTAAGATGATGCTACGACCCAGATTGCAAATGTCTAGTATGCTAATAGCTGGATTGATTTTGAATAAAGACAGCTGCCTCGTGCTATATTTTGAACTGACGGGGATGACATATTTTAATGATATAAGTGAATGAGAATTTTAGCTATTATAGATCTCCTTGCCATTAGAATTTTAGATATTAGGTCTCCATTCCAGATGATCCAAAAATTTTACCTTCAATTAGCTTGTTACAATTTGACGCACATATAGATACCAATTATGACCAAGTATGCTCAGAAAGGACAAAACATTGCAAAACGTTCCATATTACCAGTATTATAGATAGTAACATGTGATGTCATCAACTATGTTCAATTTGAAAATGTGAGATTTGACTTGAAATCGACATCGAATACCAAGCTGAATGTTATAAAGACCTGCTTCCAAACTTGATTACATCAATTAAGTTTACTATAAAACATTATTTTACTGTATAAAAATGCAATGTACATACATCCTGTTGATATAAGAAAGATTGAAGTCACCAAGTCTTTAATTGTCTTGGGAAAAATTTGGCGTATTAATGATTCTCTCAATATAGAATACATATAACGTATGATAGATGGTGTATCATGTCGGTATGCACGGTTTTGTTGAATCTTAGTAGAGCTTTTGACGTTTGGTAAGGAACAATTATGAATGTAAACAATAATAAAGTTATAAATCAAAGATTTTATTAATAATATTTTCATAATATTAAGAATGTTTTCGTTTCGATCCCGTCTCTATCAGAAATTGAACTCGGTATCTATAACTCTAACTCGTATATAGTTTTAAACTCTTGATTTTATG
This sequence comes from Tipula lateralis, assembly GCA_963932295.1. NCBI lineage: Eukaryota > Metazoa > Arthropoda > Insecta > Diptera > Tipulidae > Tipula > Tipula lateralis. The sequence continues at coordinate 80,748,002 of OZ010738.1, read as the reverse complement.
TTTTATAAAGTCGACCTTCTAATGCCAATCCGAATTATTTGCATTAACCAACCACACTGTAAAACATAAAGGTTTTGTCCAAAATCGGGTAGAGCGGTTGAAGAAATAAATAATTCCAATTCCACAAAAAAGCAATCCTGTTGAGTTATCCCAGTTTAGACCTGTCAGTATTTTAAGTGCGATTTCCAGAGCCTTTGAGAATAGTAGTAAAACCCAAATCCAGTCCCATATAATCAATAATAGTTCACTCAATATCTTTCAATCTGGGTTTAGAAAGTTTCATAGTACGAATACTGCGCTATTGAATATCAGCGATAATATTCGGCGTGGTATGAAAAACGGAGAATTTTCTTCTCTTACTTTGTTAGATTTTTTAAAGGCATTTGATTCTTTAAACCACAACATTCATTATAACAAGCTTACTTGTGAATGTAACGTTCTGTACGTAATCGTTAAATTTACCCTTTCTTCTACTAGATTAAGGCTAGTACTCAGTTCAAAGTGAAATGAAATTTTACCGCAGTCTCCAATAATTTATTTATTTTCACGTGAAATAGAAATGATTTTTTTTTGGAGAATTCAAATGTTGAAACAGTTCAAATGTTCAAATTTCACATGTTAAAAATAATTCGAATCATTATTTTCGCGTGAAACAAATGTGTAGAGTTTATGCGCGCCATCTTTGGTGCATTGAGATAACTATAGTTTTTGCGCTAATGAACTGAGTACTGCTTAGTGGAAACAGAGATGAAATCAGATCGCAGACATTTTTTGTTGGTAGTTGTTCTTCTAATTTTGTTCCAGTTATATTTATTTTGTTCCTCAAGATTCTGTACTTGGTCCTTTATTATTTTCTATGTACATTAATGATATTAAATCTTCGTTTCGCCATTGTTCGTTTCAAATTTTCGCTGATGATGTCTAAACTTAAAGAAATAATAAGTTAGATCAGCTATCTATTTTTAGTTATATTTCTCTGGTCAACGATGATTTGTAAAGAATATTTAATTGGTCGATTTTCAATGGGCTCGTCGTAAATCCTAGTAAATCACAAACTATTATTATTTACAAAAAACCGTTAGATGCGTTTTCTTTTCCTTGTATTCATCTTAACGGGTCACTCAATCCGTTTTCAACTGCTGTTAGTTATTTGGGGATAGTTTTTTACAGAACTCTTACATGGGGTGACCACTTAAATGAAGTTAGTATAAAGTAGAATAATAGGGCTATAATCAGTTAAAAAGAGAATGTTTATGTCCTATTTCCTTCCGAATTTCCACTATGGTGACGTTGTCTAATTTGATTCGTTGCTGGAGAATATTACTATTCAAAAAACATGTTTTGATGCTGGCAGTCAGTTTTATTTTCAAAATAAGGATTTTTGACCGTTTTTCATTTTATACTATAGGCTTGGTTGTAGTTTAACGAGTTTCGGGTTTGTACTTCTATAAGGAAGCTAGTCAAAACTAAAGAACAAAATAATCTATTCAAAAAATTGTTATTTAGCAGATCGCATTATGCCAATCTTCGATAGTTCTAAATCTTTAAATTCGTCATTTTTGGTTAGACGGATTTCTCTATAGAATCTGCCGATACGTTTAAAATATCTCGAATGGGGTGCTAGAATAACAATATACGTAGTTAAAATGTTTTTAGCACTGTCTACTCCATGCTGCTCATCCCATTGTAAATGAGCTTGTACTCAAGTGTGTGGGATGTGTGTGTATGGTGTTGACTTTTTGTAGTACACAATTTAAGCGGTTTTTATGCCTAATGGAAGCAACATGTAAATTGCTAATGGATGCAACATGTAAGTTGATAAACTTATTGTCATTCGCAAACACCAAGGTAAGTAACCTTTCAACTATTCATCCCATCAATCCTTTTTTATTTTAATTAACCTTCTAATTTGTAGTTTTTATCAATTTTCCGTGGTACAAAGCAACATTGGGTTGACAAATATAAATTTCTATAAATAATCTTACATTCAACTTAGAATATCACGTTCCATTTAAAAATAAACTTCGATACGCCTTACATAAAATAACATTTTAGATCTGGGAAGTTATGGCCACCTTTTCATGTATATACTCTTGTTTAGTAATAATCATTAAAAAAAACACTTTTAGGTGGTATAAATGTCAAATTATTTGTGTGCATCAACAAATCATCTTTGATTCTATTAAATTTTTCTTTTTTTTATCTTCTTACAGGTAAATATGGTGTTTTTTAACTTCTAAACAATATTGTAAGTACAAATAAGATATGTGATATTTAAATCGGGTTTTTATGTAAACGGAACTCTCTGCAATCTATCAAGCTGCTAAACCTGAGACTTGCAGAATTTCCCAAAAATTTGGTGATGTTTTGGAATTGGTGTTAATAAAAATATCCCAAAATATATTAAGCTGCGCGTATTTATTTTATTAGTGCAGTGTGCAGTTGAATTAACACGGAATCATTTGTCTTCATTGCACAAATCGAAACGCGAATTAAATTATAATTTCGTGTGTATGTTGTTGGGTATTTCCCCGGCTAATTTATATAGAAATAAAAGAGTAGTGCTTAGTGCAAAATAATCAATTCGGTAGTTGAATATTTTATGCGTATGTAACTTATAATGTGGTAATCATAATTATTTGTGTTGATGTTGAAAACTACTTCAATTGAACTTGTTTACTCTATATTCGTTATATACACATAGCATTTCGATAAAGGTTCCACATGACAAAATTTAACCTAAATACTTTTCCAAATATTTTTAGTTTATGTTTGATTTTTTTTTATTCAATCGTTAGTTAAGTATATTATCCAATCTCCCAGCCTCCCAAGAACAACAACACAAATGAAAAACTTAACTAAAAAATTTCACATCAAAATTTATTCACGATTTATTGGCGGCGAGGAGAAAGCTTTGTATTACATGTACATACATTTCGCGATATTGTTATTTAAGCTTTATATGCTTTATGCTATTTTATTGTTGTTTGTATATTTTTTTGTTTGTACGAGTATAATATTATATTGTTGTTAGTTTTTAGCAAAACTTACTATATAATCAGGGTTATAACGAGGTTAAACATTATTTTTGCATTTGATGTATTTAAATACTTAGACGAATAATTTGCTGTGAGAATTTGTGATTGATACAAGAAAATCTGCGTACTTTTATAAACAATAATATTGGAAAGTTATGTACTGAATAATGATTTCATGATCTTCCAATTTTTGATTTGGAGCGTTCCAAGTTGCATAAAAATAAAATGTTTAAAGAATTGAATCAAAAAAGTATTTGTTACAGTTCAACAAAATTATTGATGTCGACTCTTCTGTTCTAACCCAAATCATTGGTTACATAAACCACAAAGTAGTATTGAGTAGCAACTCATTTGATTAGAACAAATTATTGAAGGAATTTGAAATAATTATATGAGGTTGGAGTGAGAAGTCTAGTAAAAATGCATATTTTTCAACGTAGTCACTTACAAAAGGAGATTGATGCAAAGAACGCCCTTTATGCTTATAAGCGGGGCGCTGAAGACATCACCTACACGTGCCTTGTAGGCCCTTCTCCTCCTCGGTATTTATGGTAGTCAGATGACGGTGATTATGGCGAACCGACTATCAGCCATATCTCAGTGGAAATGTCCTCAGATAGGACACTCGACGGTTTTTAAATCGCTAAGGAAGGAATTGGCGAATCTGGCTACGTTACACCAAATTTGTGCTTCGAGAAAAGGTTCCGAACTTCCTGCTCCTCAAGAGAACCTTGGAGCAGTGCGGTGGTTGCGGAAATGGAAGCATTGCAGTTCTTTACGGATGGTCTCAAGCTACACGGTCAAGTAAGAGCAGTTCGTCTCTCTGATCGTGGTAACTACACACGAGTGCTCCCTTGCATTGTATTAATGGAAGAAAACAGTTTTCTTTGTCAAATGCGATCATTTTCTTTCAAAAAGTCGTTGAAAGGGTCCAATTCGTCGCAGTAATATTTGCCGTTGACTGTTCTTCCCTTTAAAGGTAATAGATGTGGATTATGCCACGTGCCTCCCAAAAATCTGTGGCCATGACCTTGTTCGCAGATAAAATCGCCTTAGCCTGCTTCGGCGCATATTCGAGAGTACAAATGCCCTGTTTAGACTGTTCTTCAGTCTCCGGTGTATAGTGAGGGATCCATGTTCCATCTAATTACAAAACCTACCTCTGATGTTGTCACATGATGTGTGTTTTTGATCGATTGTAAGCAAACGCGGCACTCAACGTGCGGAACTTTTTCCTATTCAAATATTCGTGTGATATATTGCGCACTTTCATCCAAGATGCATACTATCTCAACTATCTCGCACACTTTCACTCTGTGGTCTTGCAATACCGTATTATGGATTTTGCTAGTTTTGTTGTGATATCATTTTGGCGTCCTGATGTTCGGCATCAACTTTATTCGATGGTGAAGATTCCCAATATTTATCAAGCTTTGTTTTGGTACAGGCAAAAAATAATGTCAAATTAACAGACGAAATTCACTTTTTTCCATGTTTGCAAAAAAACAATGGGCTGTCTGTTTATTCAATGATGTTAAATCAGCCATTGAAACTAAATGACACATCTGTCTGAAAATTTTAATTTGATCTTGTGACAGATGGTATTGACTCATGACATCGCGGATTTGCGATAGTGGCGCACTCATACGATTTTAATTTTCTGATATTTATGTATCTTGACACTTGTTGATCTAGAGGATGAATAAAATATTATTCATCTGAAAGCTTTCGTAAGACCTCAAACAAATCCAACCACAATTTCAATTTTGTTTGCTAAGATAACATAAATTACTTTACGATGTTAAACATCTCCTTGATGGGAAGTAGTTGACATATTGAACTTTCAAACAAAGACATCAATATATCAATAAAGTGATATACTTGAATGGCATTTTTCTTTGAATATATGGTTTATCCCATATTTTATATCTCTTTTCTAACCGCCAACTCATTTTGTTCCCACAAATAACGTGATAACCTTTCAAAATCACTAAAATAAAATTCAATATTCAATTCTTATCAAGAAATTAAAATTAAAAGAAAACATAAGCCGATAAAAGTATTAAATTAAAACTGACCGAAGAAAATATATTATATTCAAATTAAAATTAATTTTACAATATACTCAAACCCTTTGCCATAAAACAACTTCTAGAAAACTTAAGAACGATATAAGTCGTAAGTAATTCCATGTTTGTAATGTTACATTGTATGGTTGTAGGTTGAAAACAAAAATGTTATAATCTCAAGAAAAATTTCTTTATATTGCAAGTGGGATTTAAAATTGTGTGCGTGTGTGTACGATAACATCGACTGAACACAACACAGAAAATCCATCAACATAAAATTTATTGATATCGACCGGCAAAACGAGTGAATGCATTTCCTAGAATATTAAAATAAACTGCATTATCTTTGTGCTTACGTATAGTAAATGTCAAAGCATAATTTATTAGCCACATCTAATTGGCAAAACAACTTGGTGGTAATGGTTATTCACAAAGGTGTTTATGGTTTAATTCGCGGAATTTAAATTGTTCTTAGAATTAAGTTACTTCAGCGTTGGTTTGTACGTAAGCTTATGCTCTCCAATCAGTATATAATGATAATGATGCGGTTATTAAATAGTTCCTGTATCACTACTTAACTATTTAACCATTAACGACAAAATTGTTTTCTGATCGAGATATCGATGAACTTTTTAGCAGTGTAAGATTTAGTTAGTTTAGTAATGATAATTTATTTTTTCCATACAATGCAACCAACCTTGTGGCTGTGAACTTTTATTATTGGATTTATTCTCTTTTAATCTCAGCCTATTCATAACACCGAAAAATTATGTTAGACAAATATTTGGTTCAAAAATTGTAAATTGTATTATGAAGGTAAAACGCACATATGGAAAACTTTAAAATGCACTTCAATATTTTACTCTACAAATTCACTCAGCGCAGGCACATCCTACTTTGAGTTATAAAAAAGTATCCATATATTATCACTTAAGAACGTCATTCAAGAAATATTGATTTGCATAATTCAGTTGATCTCAAAGTCCTTATATAGGGTGTCCCAATAACCGGTTCAGATTTGACACATTGTTTATTTTCGCTCTGGTAACACTAATGTCATTCTTTGTTTGGCAGAAACTTAGTATATTATTTATAATTGACGAAATGAATCGTGTAAAGCTTCAACAAAAGCAGGAAATTTTGGTAATTTACTTCCACAGCAAAGAAATCTTTCCAGAAGAGGCGCATTTCCATTTCGGTGGATTCGTAAGCAAACATTGAGCAGTATTTCTTCGAAGATGAGGCCGGCGCGACCGTTACGGGCGACGGAATCAACTCCCGCCACATGTAAACATCTTTTTTCTTGTCATCTACAAGATATTGGTTCCAGCAAGATCATGTGCCAATATTGCGCATTACAATAGTGGAACTTCGCCAAAAATTCAATGGCCGCATTATCAGTATGTATATGTAATTACAGTATATGTAAACGGAATGAGTGAACTACTGATATGAAATGGAAGGAAGGGAAGCTTATCTAACGAGATTTTGTTATTAATAATAAACTGAGTTTAGTATAGTAAACTCATTAAAGACTTCTAAATATACTATCTAAATCTTCATTAATTAGTGAAATATGAAGAACCTTGAGGGAACATTTAAAATATGTAAGAAATAATTAAGACTATGAGGAAAATTCGTTTTACTGATTTTAAACTGACTCTACCAAAACCAAATGATTTTAAATCTCGAACGTTTCTAGGAAATATTATTCAATAGACAAGAAAAAGCTACTCCTCGACACCCTCTTGCAAGCTGGTTTGTAAACTAAATATGATGTAATCGCTTAATCTTGTCCTTCGCCGATATTTTCTCTCTAATCGTAATCGTTTTCCTAATACGTCCATGCGTTTGCTTTTAGTTTAAGTATAATCTCTTCCTAAGAACAATTCTATTATGAAAGACAGAATAATTATATCAGCTTAAAAGATCGGTTCAGTTCTTAGATCTAAGGTTTAGCTATAGTATAAGACTCCAAAATTACTACCCCAAGGATTAGATCAACGAACAATAGTGAAAGGGTATAATCTCTCAATTACATAGGTTGCGTTGTTATATGTACTCAGAACGTTTTGACATATGAGCGCTATTTGTGTTTTTTTCGAGCATTTCTTTCGACCAATCGATCCGAGCCTTTTGTTGAGCGATTGACAAATTGTGTGGAATGCAATGCGAACAAATTTTTTTGACAGTTAAATGTTCATGAAATATTGAGTGTATGCTGGTCCCACTAATGCCTAAGGTTGTCTCTATCTCACGATAGGTCACATGACGATCTTGCAATATCAGTTCGCGCACAACATCAATGTTTTTTGGAACAACAACTGATTTTGGATGACCTTCACGAAATACGTCTTGGAATGAACTCCGACCACGATTGAATTCACCATACCATCGATAAACACTGGTCCTTGATGGAGCTTCATCGCCAAAAGTTGAATTAAGTTCATTCATGGACTGCTGCTGAGTTAATTCACGTCGAAAGTTGTAAAAAATAATCGCACGAAAATGTTCACGATTTAATTCCATTCTTGAGGGCAGATGAATCTTTTAATTTACTGTAAACAACACAAATAGCGCTCGTATGTCAAAACGTTCTGAGTACGTATAACCTCAAAAACTTCTAACTTTACAATAGAGCTGTCAGTTGACAGATTGCAACACCAGGGTTGCCAAATCCCGAAATATAAAAGGCAAGCCTTATACCTATAGCTAGACCCAGAAGATCTCTCTTTTTATATCTTGGCCAATTCAATAGTTTCCTTCCTTGGGATTACAATCTATAGTTTAAACTTGTATTTTTTGCTGTACCGATGAATTGTATCAATAACAGTCTAAATGAATAAATGTCATAGGTTTGCATTGCGTACATATCAGGGTACGTTTACCATTGTTTGAAGTATTCGTGACTGCATTCTTTCCAGTTTAATTATGTTGGAAGCAAACACTGAGCCTCACAGCTGAATACCATTGGTCTTGGTGAAGATGCGTTAAAGTATCATTTTGTACAGGAAAACCTTACAGTTTAAGTTTTCTATCAGTTCGTGAGTCCTCTATCTTAAGGTAGTCATAATTATTTAACGCTTTCGTGCTGTAGTAGAATGATTTTATTTAGTCTCACTGGCGTCCAGGTTAATGTGATTGTAATTGCGCCTATTTATGCTCATTGGCCTTTATTCTCCATTTTGATAGCCATTTTCTTAAAATATTTTTGTAGAATTCTTGTTGCCATTGCAGGATAATGGTGTGCTGCTAGGATTGCAGTATCATCCGCATGTGTATAGACTTTGATGTAATTTGATGTTAGTAGGTGTGCTGTACAGATTAAAGACAACACTGGCCCCAGAAAACTTTTCAATTATTTTACAGAAACTTGTCGGTATGATTGCGCTCTAATTTTATGTAGAAATTCTTTATGCCATACTTTATCGAAATCTTGGGCTATATCTAGAAACGCCGCGGACCAGAACTTTTTTTGTTCAACGCAGTTCTTAATTTCAAATAAGATTCTGTGAATTTGTTCCACGGTTCCGTATTCTTCTCTTGATCAAACTTGGTAGTCCGGAATGTTTTTTTCTCTTCCAGAATTTGCTTAAGTTTTTGCAGGAGTTTTGCAACAGTTTTGAGAGAGTGAGTAATAAGGTAATCGGGTGGTATAAGATAACTTCTATTTCATATTTGCCAGGTTTTGAATCATTATAATAATTGAGTTTTTACAGATTCCTGGATATATTGATCTGTTTTCATTATAGAGTTGAAAATATAAGTTATTAATTATTGTGCCACTTGTATTTGATTGGTTTACTTTTTGACGTTACTAAAAAATTCATTAGAATCTATTGACTTCTAGTTTACTCATTAGGTTAAAACACTACGTTAAAGTACTAAGCAAATATATTTACTTCTTCCATCAGAGAGGGAATGGAGTGTTAGTTGGTTACGTGTGGCTTTTCATAATGAGAAATCCATTGATTCAGTAGTCCAATCAGTGAGTCTATTAAAGTAATGTTGAAGCCATTAATTAATTGTTGACGGGTTTGCTTTGTTTAACCTTTTGACAGTAGGTGATCTGTGAAGATGCCATTGCCTGCCTATTGACCGTTTTCTAAGTAAGAGCTGTTGAATATTCGAAGAAACTATGTGTTTCTTAAAATCAGCAGAGTTAATCGGCGTAACGATCTACCTTTATTATATAAAAGCCTAGTTAGATCCTGAATTTTTTATCAAACTCACAGTCACATGTGAAATAACTGTGTATATACGACATTTTGTTTTAGTTGGATTATACCATTCAGCTAAATTAGTTATAAGATTTCCCGACGTGTCAGTACTCTTTCTAAAATAATTGTTACATTTATAAAAAGCTGTCAAAAACGGAAATTTTCTACAGGCCTAATTGTCAAGCAACAAATAAATCAAGCTCATAATAAATAAGTTAAACAAAAATTTATAAATTTTGATCATAAAATTTATACCTTAATTTAAACTTTTCTAGATGAAAATATATTTATTCAATGCCAACCCACTTTTCCTAATTTAAATTCAAAGTAACTGTCCGTAGGAGTAAAATTTATTTACATATATTTCCATCATTACAAATAAAATTGGAAATATAATTATTAAATAAAAACAAAACAGAGGAAAAATTTACTTTTTCTGGTAATAAATTAAAATTTAAAATTTGCGTGAAATTTTACTTAAAAATTAATATTCTACAAAAAAAATAATCGAAACGTTTTGACCTATTTCGACGTCAATTAATTCGAAATTACGACACATATGTATCACAATACTCGTAAATATGTATAAATTGTATATAGTCGACAACAAATTTTTAAAAGTTCCACGATACGATTATGAAACTTTTCGATCTTTCATTCATAAAAAAAAATGGTTCGACTGTGTTTCCTATATACTCGAACAAATACAAATTTTAAGATAATTTTATAAATTCGGAGAATTTCGATACAAGACTGCGTAACCACCAACCACATTAGAGAAATATCAACAAACCAAAGTAGTTGTATATAATAATGGTATGTATATGCCATTAATAAATTTTATAATCATGCAGTGATCACGCGGCCAATTAAAACGTACAACCGTGTGTATATTAAGTATCGCGCAAATTATTTACAATACTAATTATTGCTAGCTATTTTCTTGTGCTTAAATGTTTATAACATACAACAAACAAAACAAAATGTTTTAAAAACAATAAAAGCCAACAACGATTTTGTGTATTGCAATCGCGTCCAAAAAAAAACTTAACACAAACCACAAACAACGCAACAAAATTGTAAAATTCAGGCCACTGTCATTCTGAAATCAAAACAGATATGTTTTTATATATGTCCGAGTATACACACACATGTGTTATTTACTTCAATTTAGTTTTTTATTGAATTTCATTTCCGTAAATAAATATATGTATGTGAAATTATAATTAGGTGTGCGCGGATTGTGAAAATATATTGTATATAGGTTATGTGTATCGATTGGTTTTCGCGCGAACTTGTTTTTGCTGTAATATAAAATATATTCGTAATTTAATACGTTCAGACAGTTTAATTGACGCCTGAAAATGGGTTAAATATATTTAAATCAATGAACTCAAAATAGTTTATTTAGGAATGTGACCTGATTCCTTAGCCAGAAGATACTTAAAGGCAAATTTTAAGCCTCTCATTTACATGACATAATTTTTACCACTACCGGGTAAGAAAATCGTTAAATATTGAGTCGATTTGGCATTTATTGATATTTACTAACATCTCTTGAGTTACCAAGCCACATCAAAAATTCAAAACATTAATAATTTAAATTGCTCTTGATAATAAACTAAATACTAATGCCGCCATTTTAATTTTGAAGAAATTTCAAACCCCGAGATTGTAAACCACGATGGTAAGAATTATAATATGTCTTCACTGTTCGTATATTTATATGAATTTCACTATTTGAAATATTTGCTAAAAAATTTATAATTTTTGAAAAAACTAGATATTTCAATAATATTTTAAGAGATGAGACATTTTGAGAGATTCTCGGCTTCTGCTATCTGACTTCCTTGTATATAAGGACTAAATTAGAAACCGATTGAAGATGGAGAGAATTTAGAATTGCAGACTTGATTTGAGGTTTGAGGTAATATTCAGCTCTATGGTCTTGTAAATTTTTGGTTTTGAACAAATTCAGTTAAAGTTCGATTTACTGACTCCGATCAGTGAAATTACTTTACTACAGTATTAGTACTGTTTTTTTCGTGAGTTATCAATTTCAGTACTTGTAATTTAGAAATAATATGAAAGGTTTTGACCCCCTGTTGCAGTGCAAAATTCAAGGGCCGGCCCATATTTCATGGCAGTACAATAGGCTGTTGCTGCATGGAGCTATGCAATGTGCCGATAGTTCTACGGCGTAAATCAGACCTATAGCGTACGTACTCGATTTGGTTATGTTATGGCGTAAGGTACAAAACAGATTGCAAAGATAAAAACTTCTTTGTATTTTGTTATCTTCTTTTGTTAATTTCAATGCATTTCTTAAGCCTATTCACTGCCCACAACAGTCTTCAAAATCTTGCTTGTTGAACTAATCTAGTAATCAAGTGCAGCATTAACCGCATAAATTGTCTCCGCCACACTGTTAAAGACCTATCCTCTCCACTTTGTTTTAATATTTGGAAATAATCACAAGATACTAAATCCGGAGATTATGGTGCTGGTCGTATTTCTTCGATGTCAGAGATCGATCGCAATAAAGTTACTCGTAAAAATTAGCTTCGCAAATCCTCCGCTTTTCCAACAAATATTTGAAAAATTTTGGTACGCATTATCTTTGGTATACCATTTAGCAGTTTCCGTCTGACCCTTTTTCAGGGGGAATAGCAGCTACAATTTTTGATCGGGTAAAGTAAACTGACATCATTACTTTCGTTGCCTAGCTTTTACTGGTGGGTTTGGTCCTGTTGGGCTCCATACCATCGATTGTCAAGATTTGTCACCAGTAACGACTTTACTAAAATTGCAAGACAACCCATTTTCGAACTAATTTAGGAAAAACTTAACAAAACGCAGCCAAACTTCGGTTTGGATTTCATTTAAAATTCGTAGAACCGATCAAGCAGATTTTTTTGGTACAAAAATTGTCTGTAGGTAGTTTGTAAAGACGGTGCAATTGTTTCACATGCAATTTTGCATTCATTAAATATTTTTAGTGGCTTTAGTTCACGCCGAAAACCGAAGAGAATCACATAGCGATAATGGAAATTTTGTCTGATGATCGTCGATATCTGAATTTTGTTGATATATCCTCAGCTATTTTCAGTGTTTCTTAAAAGTAACCGAAGCAACGGAAAGATGTCTCCTAAAAGCAACGGAATTAGTATTTTTGGGTTTTCAAACAAATATTTAAGTGTCGCCTGCTAAGCGAACGTCTGATCTCATAGATTTTTCTTTAATCTATGAGATCAACTCTAGTGCCGATTCATTCCTACACTCAAAGAAAAATAAAGGTAAAATTAACTGAAAACAAATGTAAATTCAACAAAAAATGATGTTCGAATTGAGCCAAAGTAGCGCTATGTCTATATTACTATTTTGAATTTGTTGATTTTACTTAAAATTAAGTTAATTCAACTTATCTAAATTCATCATAAAAAATAACATAGAAGCTTGTTAATTTTACCAATAAGAACATTAAATTAACAATATGTAATGTTAATTTAACATGTCTAAATCCAACTAAGTACTCAAAATAGCTATGTTATTTTGACTTATTAGCATGTTAATTTAACATAAAAAAATGTTCGTTTAACTGTTCTAAAATAACATATACTATAGATTGGTTCAAATTAAACATGCCTTGAATTAACGAGTGATAAGTAAAGTTAATAATAATAATATGTCAAATCAAGTTTAAAACAGTGTCAAATAAATGTATTATTAACATAAAAAAGTTAAATTAACTTCCGTAATATGTAAGCTCAACAGATTTCATGATTGAAACAAACTTATATATAGTTGATTTAACGACTGACTAAATTTATTGAAATGTAAGATTAACGTTAATTATAGTAGATAAGTATGTATATATATATATATATATATATATATATATATATATATATATATATATATATATATATATATATATATATATATATATATATATGATACTTAACTAAATAATTAGAAAAGATAGTATTTAATTAAATACCACTCATACATCGCAAAAAAATTCGTAAAATAAAAAATACGAATTTTAGTTAATTTAATTTTATTTCAAATAAAAAACATTTACATAACCGAAATTATAAAATAAAGAATACACATTAAAACAAATATTTTAAAAGAAAATTTCTATTATTAATTTGTTTAATAGTTTTCTTGTAATTGTTCCGGACTTGCAGTTGTTTTTCAGGTTTTCAGGTTAATCTCCATTTCAGAATTTTGCGATTATGAGGGCTTCTCATTTTTTGAAGTTCCTGTTTTGCTAAAATATTAGTATAAATATATTTACAAAAAAATTTAATAAAATTGCGTATACCTACTCAGTGCGCTTGTTCCAGTTCTCGAAAATTATGCAAGAACAAAATTATTATCCCAAACTGAAGACTACGTGGAAACAAGATATCAATTTGTTCTTGATTCGGTTAAACTTAAACTCGAAAAAACGATCTTTTTATCTAATAAATAAATTAAAAATTAATTTAGTATTTAACACAAATATTATTTATTAAATTTCACCTTTAAGTTATATAATTCACTTCTGAATAATTTTGTTCTTTTAATAAATCTATTCTATTATTTTTCTATTCTTATTTTTCTATAATTCAATTGTGATCGCAAATGCATGTAATGATGAACTGAGTTTCATTAACATTGTAACTTATAAAGTGTAGTTCCAAAATAATTGTAGAAATATAAATAACGTCACATTTCTACAATTAAAATGTTAATTTAATTAAAAGTTAGGGGTTAATTCAACATTCCTAATAAAGTTTCTACAAAATATGAATTTAAATTTACATTAAGCATTAGTAAATTTAACATTTCCGAGGTAGTTTTTATATAATGTAAACTTTAAATCAAATTGAACATTAGTTAATCTTAAATAGCTCATGTAGATTTCACATATAATAAAATTGACAGTAGAAATATAGTTAAACTTACATAAAATATTAATTTTGCGTATGTTGATTAAACATAAGTTCATTTTACATTGTGTAAATAAATTTAACTATAGCAAACCCTAAAAAATATGTTATTTTAACATTTTAAAAGGTAGAACGTACTTTCCAAATTTACTTTTATTTTAACATGTCGAAAATTGTAATTTTAACATTGATATATTTAAGTTAAATATAAAATATTCACTTTTAATAAGTTGAACTTATATTAAAACCATGTTGATTTAACAATTTTTGCCTAACATTGCCTGCAATGTTAAAATCACATACGATATTTTTTTGAGTGTATAGTCCTGAATATTTTCGCTGGTATTAGAATTATATTGTTGCTAAGATATTGTAAATTTTCGAATTTTGTGTAAACTATATTTACACTGTCATATCCGCTACATGTTAACCGATTTTAATGAACAGTTAATCTTTTGATCCAGTAAGTCCGAAAGATCTAACCATCACAATATATACTTATGTCAAGTTTAACACTTTGGCTGCCAATATTGTAATGAACATACCCGCTTAATTTCCCATCTTACCATGCCAATGTTGTTCTAGACATACATTCCAAAATCTGTTTTCCTATGCCACCAGTGTTGTTATAGACATACATTAGTATTTCCACACAATCACGCCAGTGTTGTTATGGACATACATTCCAAATTCTATTTTATTACGCCAGTGTTAATACTCTTGCATAGAAACACATACTGTAGAATGTATGTTGAGAACAACACTGGCCCTATGAGAAAGATTTCGGAATGTATGACCGGAACAACATTGGTGTGGTTGGGTGGAATTTAGAGTGTCTATTTATCGATTATTTAAGTTTGATCTGCTCATAGCTTGGTACTAATCTACGTATCGGAAAATAAACTATCGTATTGGTTATCAACTTGGTCTCTAGTAAGATATAAAATATAATTTTTGATTAAAATACTAGTCATGAAACCCTTTTCAATATATCGCCCGTTTATTTGAAAATAATGTATACAATAAATTCACATCTTTAAGTCAAAAACACTGTTTTGTTTGACAACCGATTTTACAGCTGACATTTGCTTTGTCATTAGTTTGATTTACTTTTTCATAATGAAGCGACTCACGCCAGAGCAACGCTTGCAAATAGTTGAAAATTTAATCAAAATAATGGTCATTGATGTTGATTTTCTGATCAAAATTTTATTCAACGAAAAAGCTTTGTAGAATTGTCGACTTTGGAGTGGAGATAAAACACAAGGTTTTGCCGAAACACAAATTACATCCAGAGAAAATCATGATTTGGTTCGCGTCATGGGGCGGTCGAATCATCGGTCCATATGTCTTCAAAAACGATGATGGACGGAATGTTATACAGTCAACAGTGAACGGTATAGTATAGAAACCTGATTTCTAACTTTTTGTACCCCAATTGGTTGGCGTAAATATTGCTGATATGTGATTCGAACAGAACGGTGCCACGTACCACAGCGTGATGTTAAAATAATTTTCTCAAATAATCGTCTAATCTATCTCCATTAGATTATTTTGTTTAGGGATATGTTAAATCATTTGTCTACGCCGATAAACCCGAGACACAAATACTTAACATTCGACGAGAAATCTACGCGAAAATTTCATAATTATAGCTATATCGATAAATAATGACGGCCAAGGGTATTGAATTATGGTCATCCAATTTTTAGAGTGATAAAAACAAACCGAAAATTGTAGTAATTTTTAAAATGGCGTCAAATTTCTGAAAATGTCGGTTTTTGAATGTGTCCACTATAGCCCCAGAATTGGGAGTGCTCCTTTTTATAAATACCTCTTAATAAGAATTCTTTATTCTGTATATAATTCTCGGTTTTTAGGAATATCTGTAAAGGCAGACCTTTAGAATGTTCTCGTTTCAACATTTATTTTGACATGATAACGTATTTTTTATGTACGTCTATCTTAAACCAACTTTTACAAAAGAAATGTTTTTCCAAAGACATAAAAGTTTGAAACATTTTTCAAGTGAAAATATTATATACACTTTACGTATGATGGAATCATATAAGTTGGAGGTTAATAGCTTTCGCTGCGGTGAGGTCAGTACAATATTGACATTTTTCATTTCGCTTTGGCAAAACCATCGTGTGAAATCAATTTGATTACTGGCCTTTAACATAGAGTTCTGAGTAAAATGCAAGCCTAAAAATGTTATATCGAATGCAGACATTAAATTTTTGGTGAATTGGTCAAAAATAGATGTGACTTTATAGTTGTGTTGTATATAATTTGAGTCCCAAATGCAACCCTCACTGAAACATATTTGGTGATGCCGAAAAAAAAGAATATTCTGTCACGTAGTCATCTCATGTTTACATTTATTTATTTATATACTTGTCGTAGAAACAGAAAAAAAAATTGTGGGTATATTTCCAAACCACCATGCCATAAATTACGTATCTTGTTTGTGACAATCTAAATTGAACTTAGTAACATGTTTATGACTTCTGATATAGAGAAATGCGAGACAAAAAAAATTAATTTTGTGTGATGCTGAGAAATCATATGTTATTTACATTGCACAACACCTACATGCATGATCGTTTGGGAAATTTAAAAAACATTTCTAGTAAATATTTTGTTTGGCAGGACCCCAAACAATTCTTTTCGGTTTTTTATTATTATTATTTTTGCTGAACAACACACAAAATACTTTTATTTTATTACAAACCAATAATATACATATAACCACGCCAACCATCAAATTCAGTGAGTTTTAATGACCAACTAACCCACAAAAAATGTATTTTAAAATGCGTGTGTGAGTTTGTTTATATACATATATAGCGACGTTTTCGAGTACGTAAATAATATCCTCGTGAATATACGATATAAAATTATTCCACTCCATATGATATGATATACTCGTACATACATATGATACCCAGACAAGGCACCAACGAAATTAAAAAAAAAATGCGAACGAAATTCCGTCTGTCATATTTCCTAAGAAAACATTATCGCGCGCACTAAATTTAATTATAACGTATGTATGTATATACAAAACCAAACCAAAAAAAAAAATTAAACAAATAAAAATTATATCTTGATAAGGCCTAGCACACAACAACCACAACATACACTCAAAAAATCAATATCGATTTCTAAAACAATTTTTGTGATTAGGCCAAAACGATCAACAAAATATGTGTATACATAATAATAATATTTTTGTGGATTAGGTTTGACGACAAAAAATATCATATACACATCGTGAGCAGCTCTATATGAACGAAACACTTAATCCACAAACTTATGATGTATTTCGTGTGTAGACAAAATAAACGAAATTTATGTATTTCGAACGAGTTCTTCTTGATATAATATGTGTGCATTTTTCGTATATTTTGGCATTGGTTCAGTGCGGATGAAAATTTATCATTAGACGACTCCTACGACAGTTATTATTACACAGCTCAAAATTATTTCTTATTATTATTTCTTTTTCTTTTTATTATTGCAAATAATGTCTAGACCTCATATAATATTCAAAATAGACAAAACTATTTATGTAGATTTTGTTTTTTTTAATGTTTTGTGTGTTTCAATATAGATCCGTAATACTTGGATTATGTTTGTTTAAGGTTATTTCTGCATTAAACTAGTTTTTCACTTTTCATTCGAAAAGATTAACCGGATTTCTTCGCTTTGAGAATTGGTAATAATATAATGAACATTAGTCTTATCAAAATATAGTCATTGTTCTAAATATAAGCAAAACGAGGATAATTAAGAATGGTAATACAAGTGAACCTAGTCTACATAATTAATTCTCGCTTAACGAATTCTCCAATTTTTTATACCAAGCTGCACTTAACGAATACCACTAATTTTGCCCAATTTTCAAACCATATTTAAAGAAATAATGTTGGCAGGCAACATTAGTTCGAAAGACGAAACTCCAATGTAAAAAAACTGGAGATTAACTGGGTCTTCGAGTAGTGGCCAATTAGCTAGAAAAAACTTTGCAATCAAAATGGAGGAAATTAAAGAAAATTGTATGTCAGACGATCGAACATCAAAATGCACGAATTTATGCGATTTAATGCGTTCTCTTATTAAAGCTCTTCTTAAAGAAAAGTCACAAAAAATGTCACCAGCAAGTGAATCCACCGTAGAGACATTTGAGAATTGTAAAAAAGTAAATAAACAGGTGTAGTTATTGGTCGTAATAAAAACACCAGAGCACTTATAAATCAAACACGAAGGCTTGGATGAGCAGTACACTTTATGATGGTTTCGAAAAGAATAACACCAACAAAAAGATTAAGGAAGATGAACTTCCATAAAAAAGCTCTTCTTTTTTGGATAATTCGCCTGGATATCCTCAAGGCTCATTATTTACGGGGAGTTGCGATTTATAATTAATGAGAGCAATGAAAATGAAGAGTTATCACTTAAAACGAAGTAGATGCTTCGGTATCTGATACAATTGGTATCTGAGTAATTGCTATTAACAACATGACCAGCGATATTGTGATAAAGGTAACGCAAACATGTATTTCAGGAGTCGTCGATATAAAACCACAAAATTTGATACCTCGCTTAACGAATCCTCGCTAAGCTAAGCATTTTCAGCAATCGAAGGTGTTAAGCGAGGTTTACCTGTATATAATGTTACGAATGATCATTTTTCCGTATTATAGTAAATTGTGAATGTTTTAATGCTTTAAACTTCTTATTATTAAACTTAAAAGTCTTAATGGTCTAAAATACAAGTATGTTCATTTTAAAATGATACAATTTTGGCTAAGCCGCTTAAATTAAACAGTGTTGTACAGCCTGAATGTACAGGTAAATGTATATTTAACCATATTAAGTTGCTTGTTGAAGACTAAATTTGAGAAAAATTCTCAAATTAAAACGAAAATGTTTTGTCTTTCTTAAACATCGTGAGAAAATGTCATAATTAATATCAATAATGGAGTTTTGGTAATTCAAGATATAGTTCAAGCAAAAAATTATTATATGATATTTCTTTGGAGAATGGTGGCAATAGTTTTATAATAGTTTTTGCGTCTAAAGCTGATGTCAAAGACTCTTAACAGTATAGGAAAGATAACTACTTTAAACCAATGAAAATCAGAGAACTATAAGATATGGATAAGATACATAGACAGAAAAAGATATTACAAAATGACAAGTTATCTCTTAGGATTATGTTTTCGTGTTGCATATATTACTCTAAATAAGTTCCTTAGTTTTAATTTAAAATTAATGAATATTAGCTTTTATAAATGGTTTCTTACTTTACAAAGAATCGAAATTATATAAGAAACCGAAAAGCTCACGACCTAGATCTTACAAAAACGATCGAATATACTCTTTTAAAATAACTCGAAATACATACATGAACAAACTAAACGTCAGTTTCTGGTCAACTCAATAAAGACGCAACACTCCCTCTCGAATGTACAAGCCATCTCCCATAAATATCTGCCTAATAGATTTATTATCTTTAATATTTCATATGATTTTCCTATTAGTTTAGCTGCCTTACTACAACTTCAATTGGTTTCTTATAAGTGTAGCTACCTTGTCATACGAATTACTTCAATTGCTTTCTTATTAGTGAAGCTTGCTACACTTCAATTGATATTTATAAATAAGTCTACAAATATGACTTGAAATAGAAATTAGCGTTATAGTCATACACAAAACATAGTATTGAAAACTAATACGAAAGAACTAAGAAATCAGCAAAGTGTTGCTTCAACCTTCGTCTTAAGCTAGTAAAATCGAACAAGTGATTGGTCTAGTTAATGTTTTTTCACATCATCTTTAACGGTTCATTAGAACCATAAAGTTCTAATTGCAAGAATTCATTTCTTCTTAGGTGTCTGTCTACTATGGTTACTTTTATTTGAAAATTTTCCAGTATTAAAGAAGTGTCAATGTAATTCAATAAAATGTTACCTACAAACGAACACTTTAAAAGGTTACGTGTATTTTCCAAAGTGACTATGTTGTAGGCTTTACAGCAATTTAAATATGGTGGTTAACGCTGCTGGTCTTCGTGGTACGGTAGGGCGCGGTTATACTTCAAACCGTCTTTCCAAGATTCTGAATACCATCTAATTAACAAATGTTTGTATTATAAAATAAATATATCTCCCGTCCATCGTACAACTAAACCCCGCCTGGAATGAGATCTAACAACACGTTGTTCTATATGTTTGTTACTGCTCATATTGTCTATGAAAATAACATTTATACGTCTTTTACCTCGGAAACTTTCTGTAGCCGTACATCGGATTATGTCGAGACATCACTTTTTTGAAGGAATTGCATGCTACAAATTCGAATAATTTGGATATAGCAGAATACATCAGTTCTACCCCGCAGTTTTAAATAATTGGATTATACTGGCTATCTTTCATTTTTTTTTAGAAAATTCTTTCAACTTCAGCGACTTATACGGCATGCCAAGTGGTAGTTCCAAACTGGTGTAATCTTACAAAAATGAAGCATCAAATGCCATCTAGACCGCAACTATCCTTGTTTGTGTCTTCCATTGTATGTCCAGTTCATGCAATGGACAGGTTGTCTACATAAGCGTACACTCAAAAAATAATACAATGACCAAAATCTTAGTAATACAATTTGGTTACTTTAACAGCAGTATTTTTGGTTACATTCACCAATTCGCTACGTTAATTTAAAAAATAAACATTTTGCTACTTGGTTAAAGCAATTATTGATCAAAATTTAGTTAACCAAAATATCGGTACGTGAATTTGGTTAAATTATCTAAAAAAAATAGTTAAACAACCTAATATATTTAAAATAACTAAGTTAAGTTTTTTCATTAATAAGTTGTTTAGACCAAACAATTTAGCAGTGTAAACCAAGTTTTTAGTAACATTGACTAAACAATAATTATTTGTCAGAAAATTTTTAAAAGAATTTTGATAAAATATACCTTGATTAAAGTAACAGCATGTTTTTCACCAACAATTGTTGGATTTAACCAAATATTTAGTTCAAATGATCAAAATTCTTGGTTACCAAAAAACGGAATTTATTAAAAATGCAATTTTACATGTCAGATTGTGATGTTTTTCTTCAGTGAAAACACGTTTGTGCTTCCCAATTTTGGACGATACTCCAAATATAAATAATCAATTTTATACTGAATCAAAAAATTATGAGTTGTATCTGGATTTATTTGGTAAGCAACGTTTTAGTTTTTAGTTTAAATAAGATTGGGTCACATTTTGAAAATATTGTTCAATTGTAGCTGGAGAGAAATAATTTGTTTAAGTAACATGGGACCACACAGTGGGCCGCCTCAAATGCAAAACATCTGGCCCGAAAACTTTATCAAAGAAGTCATCACTCAAAGTTTCAGCATAGTCAGTTGTGCTTGTAAGCTACCACCATAAAATAGTCAATAACAGTGCCTGTATTAATTTATTTTTTAATTTTAGAACTCAAATTTGCATAAGCCTATCATACAAAAATGACTGTCATACAAAAACTCCGTTTCGGCGGTTAAATTAAGGCGAATGGTTGGCCAGCTCGTCAGCGGATAGGTTAATAAAAATTTGGGAGAACACACAAATTGGGCATAAGCGATGTGACAGTCGGCAACTTGTGTCGGCGATTGAAAATATGGACAAAACATTAAAATATGGGAATTTAGCTCTGGGAATGTCTTAACACATTAAAATACTATGTATTTTGTTGTAATTTTAAATGTTACGGACAGTTTCGACGAATCGGTACGAATATAGGATGTATAGAAACGGCTAAATATTTAAAAACACTTCCGGCCCATTCAGATCCTGTTTTTGTGGTGCATTTCAATCATTCTGTTTTGGCGGTGCATTTCAATCGTGAAAATTTCCATCACACAATTGTTTCGTCTAGTTGGGATGGTTTATATTTGATATGAGAGATACAGTAAGTGGGCAATGTTTAAAAACACAGATTAATGATAAGTGTCCGGGTTCATTTGTTAAATTTTCGCCAAATGATAAGTATATATTGGCTGCACACTTGACAATACACTGAAGCTGTAGTATTAATCGAAAGGCAAGTGCTTAAAAACATGAAAAGAATATTATCAAAATGTATTTTATTGAATAAAAATTGAATATACTAACATTATGTGTTGTTTAACGTAATGTTGAATTTACCCTCGCCAATTGTTAAAATATACTAAATTATAGATCTATACAACCTAAATAATCTCAAATATTAACTAAATTTGGGGTTATATCAAATATAAAAAACGTTAAATCTAACTAAATCGTATGTGAAATTTAGTTTTTGTTTGGCTAATTTAACTTTTTTATTTAGTTATTAAAAACAATTTTTTTTTGATATTTAAAAAAATAACCAAATACTTTTGGTTAAAGTAACTTAATGTTTTATGTTAATTACCAAAGTTTGGTTGTTAAAAATTAAAAATTATGTTTACCAAGATTTTAGTTATTTATTTTACTAAGGCATTTGGTTGGTTGAAAAATACTAAGATTTTGGTTAAATTGGCCCAGGTTTTTGGTGTTTTTGACCCAAGTTTTTTTCTGAGTGTAGTGGGGATTATTCTAATTATCAACATCTTCTGGTTTAAATACCGATTGAAAAAACCCAACGAACATATTCGGTATGATTATTCTTTATTGAATGTCATATAGGAACGTGTTCAATTCTGTCTTTAATACAAGTTATGTAAATCTTGTATTAATCTCAAAATAATTATTGAAATCTTGGTTACATTTAAGCTTACAGTCGCGGTATATTGTTTTAATGTTTCTTTATAGGGTTATAGGGTTTGTGATTTCTTTGATTCAGTCGACAAGTTCAAGGTAATGATGAAGAATAATATGTCGGCTTTCCTGAAATTGAAATAAAGCTTTTGGCTCTTCTGACTAGTATTTGTGTTCATATTCTAGCTTTAGTATTATTTCAATAGATATATGGTGTCCAACATATCACAAATTTGGTTCAGGTTTGCGTCGTAGATAGTCTCACTGAAGAAATGCTTCTTGTTCGACATCAAATTTAGTGTTAAAATTTCATTCAATTTATCGTATTTGAAAGATTGTCGGAGATTAAAATAATGTTTAATGTTGGTTAAGATAATTTTGGATTGGTTTCCCATATTGTTGATTTCCACAATTAAGTCGCAGGATGTTGTATATGATGATATCGATGTGCCAGGTGGAATATAAACCTCGTTTAACGAACCCTCACTTAATAAAACGTCTGATATATGAATGTCAAGTAATAGATACTAGCAGCATTACCAGTGATATTGTGATACTGGCAAGCCGATAGTGAAGAAGTGGATGAAGAGGACATTCGAGAACTGTTAAATGAACAGCTCGTAAACAGCTCTATTGGAGATGTTCAAGTAATACTAGTAGAATAGCATTCTAAATCATAAACAGAGAATGAAGAACCACAAAAAGATTTTAGTCGCCACATTTTGAATGAAGTTTTTATTTAAATGGAAGAGACACCGAACCTCTTCGGCAGAACCGAAACCTCTTCGTTAAGCGGAGGTTACCTGTATACGATTACACTAAAGACAGATGAAACTATTTGGAAGACATAGTTACTCAATAATCTCATTTGTACTCCATTTTCATGTTTTTATATCTGTACTTTACCAAAATGTATACTTTAAAATCAAAAGACTTATCAATAACAGTGCGTCTAATAATCATATTTTTCTTATCATGAACGTGAACATATCACAATTACAGATTAGAATTATCAAATTAAATATGTTATTATTTCTTTAAGTTGTATAATTTAAGAATCGAGGTCAAATTGATATATCGTTGAGTTAAAGATATTTTAATAAGCCTTCTATTAATAAATTCCACACACTTATTCCTAACATTAATTTCAAATATTTAGGCTCCACACTATATGGAAAAATATTATATTGGTTCCAGACCTCAAAAGGCAACTAAAAAAAAGTACAATAAACCATATTAAAAAATTCTTTAAGAGTTTTCTTAAGAATTATTTTTCGTTTTTACACGTGTTATAAAGAAATTATGATTTGAAAAAAATAAATAACATCACTACAGACTTCTATGTTCATAATTCTGTAGTTTTTAGAACGAAATCAGTTATTAAAGATTGCGCTTGCTTTCGGAATAAAAAACCAATATAAAGATCTTTGTGAGATGCACTTAATGATTTCAGTTCGCGTTGAAATTTGCCACCTCTTTCCTCATCAGAATCATGTTGTTCAAAATGTAATTTCATGGCAATGTCAAGACCTTTTTTAATTAAAGTTCCATTTGAAGCAGAAGGAGCCTACAATTTCATTTTCACTCAAGCTTTTATCAACTAACAATTCCCGTGTATCTGCAAATGGTAGATCATCGAATCCATCTCCACCTAATGTATGTGCCAGTGTTATTCAGCGGTATCATGGATGAGACGATCTTTGTTTTTCACACATTCTTGGCAACCTTTTTTCCAACATGTTGAAACCTTAATTCAGCTACCGCTAATCCAACTTGATTAGTGCTGCATCAATGACTGTTGATTCATCATTGTGCTCTGTAGTCTGTCATTATGAACATTTTATGTAATATTTTGTGAACGTAGCAATTATGGCTTGGCCTAGCATTACATTTGGGTGCACTGTCAGGTACATTGTCTAGAACTAAAAGAACTCTGAATACTAAACATTTTGTATTCAAGTTGCGTCTAACTTCTGGAACGAAGTATTTCCCAAACCATTCTGTAAAGATTGCAGTGATCTATATACAGCTTTTTTAAGTCTTGTTGTTGTTATCTTTATGTATATTTAATAAAAAGCTCAACGCTTTGTTTTAAACTAATTAAATAACAAAAACATATCAATAAATCTGCCCGAAATATTGCATTCAAATTTTTGCTGTACAATTATTATATGGTATTTTCTTGCTTTGTGATGTATGTGTTGTGGATATTGCAACTTGTGGCCCTGACATTTGCGATATACAGGGCAATTTTTTGTATTTATGTATTCAAAAACAAAAACATGTTAAATTTGACTAAAGTAAGATATAAATATTATTGTTCATGCAAGTAGTATTACGTGTATGAATGTATGTATCCCAAATGACATTAATTTTCATTTGTTGTTTTGAGTATATTTTATTTTCCTAGTAAAGGTTAGGTACATTATGCCTTTTTCTACAGCACATATGTTCTCAATTATGAGTGTGCATATATGTATGTATACCATAAGTGAAGGTGATAACAAAAACGCAATATCGCAAGCAAAAACTATATACTATAATGTTGAAGGCATTATATTTACTATACGTTTGACATTAACAAATGTTTTGTATGTACTGCCCATTTAAAAGCATCCGGCCATATATTTTACAAACAAAAAAAAACAACATTATCATTTTTTTATATGCTTTCAAAAGCTTTTTTGCATTAATAACAAACCTCGACGTCGTCCAAAATTAAATTATCCTCTTACTCTCGACAAATGCAATTTTGTACTATTAAATGCACATTTATAATGTTGGTGCGGGCAGCACTTAAATATTGAGTCGGGAAGTACAAAATATAATAGTCACAGTGAGCTAATAATAATATATAGTTGTAATGTAAGAATGTACATTAAACTATTTATTTACATGAACTGATAACAGATTTTGTTTTACCAGTTAATAAATGATGTGTCATATAACGGTAAATGTTATTAATAATTTCCTAATATGTATTCTAATATTATTTGTCAATATTTATAGAAATATTGTTGTCGATTTTAGTTGAGTACATACCTACTTGGCTTGCTCACAATTTTCTTATCAATATTTTATACGCAGTTATTATTATTGTCTAGAGTTAAAATTTCTATTGAAATATTTCTAAAATATTAAGAAATCCTGCTTAATATAAGAAAACGTAGCAAGACTGTCTTGTTCTATGGTATCACTTTCTTTAAATAAAGTTAATTGGACATGACGCGTTGTTTTTCGACACTCATATAGTCTAAATTATCAAATTACACCTCTTTGCATGCTACTCAGTCACTCGCCGAGATTGGGAGGGTTTCCTAAAAAATAAAAGATAACCAAACCCCTTAAAAGAACGTGGTGCCTCGACATGTTTTACCTTACCAACATGGGTTCATGCCAAAGAAATCAACATCTACAAACCTTATTGAATTCACCAGCAGCACAATCAAAGTTATTGAAAGTCACATGCAAGTTGACGCCATTGTAAAGCACTAGAACGGTTATACTCACTTGGGTCTCAAACAACTTTGTGGCACGGTTTAAATCTAACTTAAGCAACCGCATCCAATACGTTGATATTAGAAACAGCAGGTCCAAGTCAATTCGAGCTACATCAGGTTTTCTAAAAGGTCTCATCGTGGCCCTTGGATTTTTACTATTTTCATTGGAAACATTTTAATTTTTGCTGACGACCTTAAAATATGCAGAACTATCGAGAACTTAAGCGATGCCGAGAAACCTCAAAAGGACATTGACAGTTTTGAAACATTACGAAATAAACAATATGTCACTAAAGCGATTGTCTGAGATGAAAGACCTCGGTGTTATTTTCGTGGAAAATATGAGCAGCATCAAACATTTAGACAATGTATTGCTATAGATGTAATACCATGTGGGGTTTTATTAACGATGGACGGAAGATATTTATAACCTAGAGACAATCAAGATTCTGTAATTAGCATACGTGCGGTCGGAAGAAGAATATGCTGGTACACTGAACCAAATGTACCACTCAATATGACAAATTTTAGTGACAAAAATATTGATAAATATTTGTCAGTGTTTTTATAGTTATTTTGAAAAAATTATTTCAATCTGATAATTTATTTTCATTTCGAATTAGAATATTACAGTTATGCCTTCGTTTATATTTTTCAACAAAAATATAATTTTTTATTATTCTTATTGAACATTATTCTTAACAATATTTTATCACTATGATAAAAATGTATTCTATATGATAAATCTATCAGTTTTTTTTAAATGATCTAACTGATCAGTTTGCTATCAAAGTGAACATCAATCTTTATCGATAAGAAAATATAAATTTGCAAAAATGGTCGATATTTCGCGTACATTCTTGTAATTCGCTAGCACTGAACGTACTCGACTGGAAGTATATATATAATAATTGCACGTCAAATCAGGTAAAATACGCCTGAAGAGATGGATTTGATCTATTCGATCGCACAGCTATTTAATATGACGTCATCCAACACATCGAAACCGGTCAAAGCAGAATTACAACATTAAACAGAAAAGCAACAACGAATTATATATTACAACTCCGGTAAGAAAACATACAATAAAAATTTAAATTACATCCATAAGGAGGAGATAGATCTCAGAAATAAACCCAAAATCTTTTCTCCCAAATCGGCCTTAAAAACAAAACTCATTATAATAACTGGGGGGATGATTATAGAGGGGGAAGTTCAAAATGAATTGTTCCCTTCCCGGAAGAATGTTCCAAATTAAGAAAGCTTTTTCTTTTATAATATATTTTTAAGCATATATTTTTATATATTTAAATTAAATTAACAAATTGTATAACATACTTATGTGCATATACTGAAACATATGAAGTTAATTAAACAGAATTATTAAATAAGAAATCTATTAAAATCAAAATATAAAATATTCCAATCGATAAATTCACTTTTCTTATTGATAATATATTATTTGAACTTTTTAGCTATTGATAAGTTCGTAAATCTCATTGATAGGAATCTTTGTCGGTTGTATATTGATAAGGCATTTTTCAATGTGAATGTAATTTTGGTCAGTTTGAACAATTATTTTTTTCAGTGTACCGTAAGTGTCCGTTTTATCACACAAACATCCATCAGGAAACTTGAAAGTATTCAGAAAAATTTTACCAACCCTACCATGACCTGCAACGTTGTTGGTAACATTTTATTGGGTCATATTGACGCATCATCAATACTGGAAAATTTCAAATTAAAGTACACAGTAGACACCTAAGAAGAAATGAGTTGCAACTATGGTTCTAATGATGTTTAGAAGCTTTCAAACCGATTCAAATGATGTTTAGAAGCTTTAATCAGATAAATTACCTGTTTGAGTTTCCTTCCAACAAATCGGGAGATTGAATTATGAAAAAATGAACTTTAACTTTTGGAGATATAAGCTATTTCAGAAGTGGTTTCTACTTTTTACAGATTTTTGAGTGATGATGAAAAAATTGGGCTATTCCTTTTTAGTTTATGTCATCATCGAGGTAACTCGTATTCCTACACAAAATTAAGAAAATATTTCGGATGAAGCGTATATCTTGCTGATAGATTTTCGAGTTATATTTTTGTATTATAAAATGTCATTTAGTTTTATGATTTGTAAATTAAAAAAAATAATTGTTCGTAAATATTTGCCTGAAGTTAAAAAAAACGTAAATGTTTACAAGATTAAACTCTTATCGTTCAATAATGTCATTAATCAGTGTACGAAAGACAAATATTTTTGTCAATAATATAATTGTGAATCAAAAAATAACAAAACAACAAACCCACTCGTCATTATATAAGACATTAAAAAATATTTCCCACCCACATATACCCAAGAACGAAAACTAATTGTTTTTCCCCCAACAAAATTCACCAATCAAATATAAAATTTCCCAGAAAATCTTTATATTTTATGTCTAGCATGCCAATAGTTCCAAGAAATAATAAATTAAATCGATATTTTGAACTGACGAAAAACATTTCGAATATACATTTCGATCTATTTATCTAAACTAATATCGATACACATACTCGTATACCAAATTTATATCAACACTAATTAATTAACATGAAACCGAAGTCATCCACCCAATATCAGAAAAATAATATATATTTTGAAAAGGTCACAATTTAATAGTTCTCCCCTCAAGGCGCACATGTCGTCTGTGTATAGGTACAAATAAATTTAAATAACAAAACTAAAAATGTTAAAAAGATTAGCCTCGTGATAATAAAAACACTAAACTAAAGAACTGTCACGCGAAACAGTGTGAATTTTCAAAACTATAAATCAATTTCGTTTATGTCCTAACAACAATCAACCAACTGAACAAGCTAAGCTAAGCTAAAACCAAACAAAAAGGTCAACAGTTACACCTCATGTTTGTATGTCTCGTATATAGCATATAAAATTAGTAATGATTTTCTCCGAATTAAGACGCACTCGGCCGATCTATAAAAAGGTTATTTATCTCACATAATGTCGATTTAGAGCCGTCACATACGGACTTATTGCTATCTAATCAATAGAATAACAAAAATATTTTTGTTTAGAAATCACAATTCGTCATTGTTTGTATCTAAGAATATTAAAAGTGTGGAAAAATATTATGAAATTGGCATCTATATCCATCTATAAACTGTTACAGAGCGACAAAAATATTTACTTAATAGTTTATCACCTTAAGGTACGAACTCGGAATGCAAAACAATAAAACTTAATATATTTTGGTGTTAAGATTATTATTGTCATCATTGCTGGTAGGTTCGATGTCGCGGCATATAATTATCGTGTGTTGTGCTATAAAATATTTTATTAATTAACGATAGTATTTTCTATAGTTTGACAAACCGAATTAAGTTAACTTTCTGTCTGTCTGTTTTTATGTTTGCAATCTATTTGGGGCTCAAGGCTGCTTCTGAAACTATTTCGGGTTCGCTTATTACACTTTACGTATACTTTAGGCTATTACATAGCCAGATCGAGGACGTACAGCTATATGTCCAATTTACGTAGAACGATCTGCACATTGCATAGCTCCATGCCAGTTTATAGTCAAGAGAAGATAGGTTGGCTCATGAATTCTTCACTCAAACAAAATTCAACAGTGGTTTGCGGTACATGATATATACCAATTATATGTTGCAGAGAAATCCAATACATAACATTATTGTTATATCTTGTTTTTTAAACCCCGTCACTCAGGCTCAATTAGCTCTTTGTGGCATCTATTCCCTCCGACAGTATATTACCATCTGAGTATTGCATTACAGTCTTCTACTTATCAATCCTTAGTGGCTGAATCCAATTGTTCTGCAGTGAGAGAGTCATTTATTTGTGAGAATATTCCCTTTTTTCACTATGCATCTGTTGACATTTGAATCCGGTACCTCCCGCGTTTACCACTGTGCTGATTGATCGGTCTATGTAGTTGTAACCGACCATGTATTTTATGCGGAAACCGGGTTTCTGCATTAAATATTTTTAAAACTTTGGAAAATTTTGTAGAATACATTTGAGCAGTGTTACTGTATCTTTACTGAGTAAACTTTTACGGAAAATATCATCTAACCAAAAACTAATATTTGAAGAACTTTTTCTACCGTTGTACATTGAGCTTACCTCATTTTCATTTATTCATGGTGTACATTTTCACACTTATCGTATGTAGTCACGTGCTATATTTTTGGCATCAGTGGTGAAAATTATAGGTTAAAACCGATTACTAGTGTAATTAAAGAATACTTAAATTTCGCTTTACTATAGTATTCTACAAAAAAAAGCTGCTAAGAACGCTACGCCTACAAAACGCTCCATACGCAGACAATGACAACTTCACAGGTCACCTACTCCTAATTCACGGTTAAATAAAACCTTTGAAACAGTGAAAATCGCTTTGTTAAATAAATATGACGAAGAGCTTCAACATTATCTCAAAGGACTTACAGCTACTGAAGCAACGGATTTGGACTTGAGAACATTTTTTAATTAAATAAAATGCAAACCATTTAAGATACCTCGAAAATTTTATTATTGGCTGAAACTCCAGTTCAATCAAAACATTTATATATATATATCCACTACGAGCACCTTTGCAAGTGGCGATTCGTTAAATCGAATTTTTGATGACTCGGCCAAACATTTCGATGGAAACTTCCTCTATCTCTCGTTCAATATTAGCTCCTCTAACGACGATGGTTTGTTGGCATTAACCAATATTTAACCATGCTAAATTGCTAAGTTTTAAAACCCCATAAAAAAGTCGAAGATCTAGGCCGTCAATCGATATGACGGTTTCTGTAAGTAACACGTTTATCGAATTTAGATTTCAATAAGTCGATTGTTACTCGCTGAGTTACATGTCGCACCCTCTTATTGAAACCACATATCTTAATATCTGGCTTATGCAATAGACCAAAGAATGCATACCATATTCTGTTTGTTGACGAAGCCGTTTAGGCAATAATGCGCTTCATCAATGAATATGATTTTGCGATGAAATTGGTTATCTTCTTGCATCATTTCTAGAGCCCAATCCGAGACCGTGCCACGCTTTATATGTTCGAGTGGCTTTTGTGAACGTTGTTCGTTCGAGTACCTCACCATGATGAAAATGAATGTTCTTAAACTCACAGTTTGGTTATTTGTTTAAGGGTGCGTTCAAAGTGGTCAGGTTCCAAATGGAAACGCGGTGTAAGTTATACTTGCTGTCCTTTTCATAAAGAGTGTAAGACAATGGTAACACTGGATGAATAATAAATATTTGTTGAAAATAATTTTGTTAGATTTCGTTGTCGTGTACAAATTATTAAAATAATTTAATTTGATCATCTGAACCTTGTGATATAATTTTTTTTATTAAACAAGATAATACAGATTAATAAAAATTAATTTCCTGCAAAATTCCGATAAAACTTCTCAACGAACAAATCATGTGATTTACAGAAAAGCAAATTCAATTCATACACACTCATTTATAACATATTTTGCTGAACGAATGCAGAAATGTTTTAAGTTGGGTATGTATGTAATACTCGAAATATTGTTTGATGAAATAGAGTTCCTTATATGGTCGCCAATACCTCTTCGAATATTGATTTCCAGGTGTTCAATTGTCTCTATAGTTTATCGACATTGGCGGCTTTACATAACCCCAAAGAAAACAACCCGATGGGGTTAAAACGATTTTGTGTGGCATGTGGTTTCGTCTTGTTGTAACCACATGTCAACAAGATTAATGCCACCTAATCGAGGTACGAAAAAATGTCTAATCGTGTTTTTTTACCACTCAACATTGACAGTAACATTCTGACTAGCAACGTTTTTCAAGATATATATGGATCCACCAGCCCATAAAGCACACCATACTGTTAGTTTCTGTGGATGTAATGGTATTTCGACAAAAGCTTGTGGATTATCCTCACTCCAAATCCGGCAATTTTGCTTATTTACGTACCCATTCAATAAAAAAATTGGCTTCATCGGGGAACAACATTTTGAATGGAAATTCAATATCAGTTTAGCTTTAATTCCTGCACTTGATCTTGAAAGCTTTTAAGCCAAAAACCTTTCATAAATCCTTCCATAAACTTGAACAAGCCCCGTTGCTGAGAACGACGACGAATTGATTCATTTAGATATTTTTCAATGCTTTCCTCAGCGGCTACAGCTTCTTCCGTGCGCACTATTCGGCGTCTTATGAGAAGTACATTATCATTAAGTGCACGATTATGTACGCCATAAAATGAACGAAGTACACGATAAGTTTGACGAGAAGAACCATTATTTTTATAAATAAATTTAAAGATTTGCAAGCGTTGCTCTGGTTTAAGCCTATCCATAATGAAATGTAAAACCAAACTATCAGCTGTTAAATGGATTGCCAAATAAAGCAGTGTTGCCAACTCAAAGTTGTGAACCTCTAAGAAAAGCTAGGTTTTGGAGTTTTAAAACTTTTGTACAACATAAAGATATCAAAATTAAATCACTTAAGTAACTTACAAATATGTGTCACAACACAACTACGTTACTACAGTTTCCAAGTTTTAGGACTACGAATACTTTTATGGAGTCATAGTTTTTATTCATTGTCGAAATAATAAACAAAAATATTTTGATTTACGATCTTTTATTTTGTGTGGTCAGGTCAATAAAATAATAAATTTTCACCATTTTCCTATACACTTATTGTATTTTTATTTAGCATTTTTCTCCCATACACTTTATTTATTTATTTAATACTTAACATAAATATAAAAAAATACAACATGAAAATAAATAAACTCGGGAAAAAAAAGCAAAAATAGTTTTAGTGTTTTTTTTCGAGTTTTATTATTTATTTTTCATTATTCAATAATTTAGTATTTTTCCCTTTCCGCATTGTACACTATTTTGTCAATTTAGCATGGGCAATATTGTATCGCCACGACAATATCCATTGCTTGAATTATTTTTTACTACTCTCTCCCTCTCTCTGAAGAGCAGCTCTAATGTATGCTGAAAATAAAATATAGAGTAATAAAATAATTTTTATGCTCTTAGGGTACATAAAAGCTCTTTAAATATATTTATGATGTGTAATATAATAAAGTTCAACGAAGAAGTAAATAAGAAAATACTTTAAGAACTTTTTAGAAATTCAGAATTAATTAATTTATTTTTGGTTGATTTTTCTTATTTCGATTTTATTATGTTTTAATGAAGTTTTTTTGTTTGTGATATTTATTATATTTTGTCCATCGTCATAACTATGTTTTAATCAAACCCTAATTCAAAAAAATTATTATTATTGAGAAAAACAAAAGTTGATGAGTTGATTGATATAATACCTAAAAATTCTGACGTTCTGTTTAATATTGCACTTGCTACATTCAATTGTCTGTTTCAGTGTTTTGAATGAACAAAACTAATGCTTATGCTTAAAATTCAACTGTTAATGATTAGCCTTAATGTTCCATGAACTATGGCAATGGCGCCAATGTCCCGATCTAGAGAATAAAATCTAGAGAATTACACAATTTGTTGATCGTCCACTTATAAAGATTAAGACGCCAACTATAATATTTAACATGGACCTTATTAATGATCCCTAAGAGAAGGGGCTTAGTAAGACAAATTGAAAGCTTTTGCCTTACTGAGAAAACTAGAAGAAATAATACAAACCGAAAAACAATACAAATACTGACCATTGGCTATTGGACGCGGACATGAATCGAAAACTGGAACATCAGAATTTTAACGGCAACATCAAGACTAGCACAAGTTGAGAAGGAAATGAAGCGGTATAATATCGAAATATTGGCTCTTAATGAAGTAAGATGGTAGACAAGACATACATGGACAAGGCGTAAGAATTCTAACAGCGGCTAAGGGAAAGAAAGCATTACTCGAATGAAAGCCTATAAGTAGCAGAATAATAACAGCAAGATTTCTATCGATAATAAGAAATACAGTAACACAACTAAAACCGAGTTCTACGGACAGCTGCAAATATCTAGCACATCCAGAAATGATATTAAAATTATCCAAGTCGATTTGAATGCAAAAATTGGAAACTATAACACAGGTATGACTTTAATCTAAGCATGCCATAGATTCTGCTAGAAATAATAATCGAGAAAGACTCGTGGATTACTGAGTCACGAATCAGCTATTCATAGGAGGCAGCATATTCCCACATGAAAATATATACAAATACACTTGGACATTATCAGATGGAAGAACTAAGAATTAAATTGATCATTTCCTGATTAAAAAGAAATGCATATCCTCGTTACAAGACGTTAAAGCAATGAGAGGAGTTGACATACTAAGTGTGATTATCAACTGTAAAAAGCAATATTCAAAGACACATTCACTAGAAACACATTCAAAAATATAGGAACACCGTCAACTAAAGTTACAGCTCTGTCATAATATACGGCGGAAAATCGAATCAAATATGAAGACATTGCTAAGCAAATAAAGAAGATAGCAATAAGTGATCGAAGAAGGCACACCGAAGATATTCTCGAGACTGCGGAAACAGCAGCGGCAAATAGAAATATGCGCACACTGCATCAATGTGTAAAACGGGTCATCGGAAAATTTACCACCCACCAATAAAAGATTCTTCTGGCCACGTCGTAACCAATAAAAGACAACTGCGAAATAGATGGAAATAGTTCTTCGAAGACAACGGTACCAAAAGCGAACTAAACGAAAGCTCCTTGATGGCAACTATAGTTAAAAGTTGTATTCAAAAGCTAAAAAAAAACAAGTGGCTGGTATGGATAAAAGCTAAACCATTAACAAACCCCACTGCTAGCAGAAGCAGAGAAAATTCAAGACCTGGAGAGATATCTCCCTCCTCACCATTGGAACGTAAGTACTATAAAGTACAGTAAAAGCTGTACAGACGACATCAATTTATTTTCTATCATCATCGAACTATCAAACGAATTGAGTTCACCACTGTATCGATTCCATCAGTAGATGCGCAATCTGGAAAGCACTCTACGAAATGGACATTCCGAAGAAAATAATAGAACTAATTAAGGCAATGAACAGGGATGCCACGCGAAATTTCGCTAAAGGTTGTGCTTTAGTGAAAAGAGGCGGAACCGAAGAAGACATCAACCAACGAACAAAGCAAGAAATACATATAAGATCTGGAATGCGTCCGCCCTGTCACGAAACACAAATCTACGGAAGTTCAATGACTATATAAAGTGATTACTGTTGTGTAAATGGAAAAAAACATGAAAATAAACAGAAAACTTCAAGTATTTGTGAATAAATACCTCAGGCTGTTAATCAAATGCTTCTGGCCAAACACCATCACAAATGTAGTGGCAGACAAGACAAATCGAGATAGAGCATGAAAATGGAGATGGATAGGACACACAAAGCAAAAGGTCCAGTGACATAACAATAAAATCATTGAAGTGGGACTCGCAAGGGAAGAAAATAGTGGGAAGGCATTAAATTGATCTGGTGAAAAAAGGTGCTAACCGAGGTTGGCACATTTAACTCGTTTGGAGTTCAGATTGGAAAAATAGTGGGTCGGTGCAAAATCCCCATATGTTGCTATAAAGAATCATTGTTTTGGTCATTGACAGCACTAGTTATAAAAAAGCGGTTATTTGATACCTTGCCCTTAGGACTCCGATATTGGTACATAATCAATTTGGTTGGCCAAACCAATGTCTCATAAAAGTTTTGGAAAATTATCTTATATATCAAAATAGGATTGCACAGGTTACTTGCGAAAATTCAGTAATCTAACTTAATAAACTACATTAAGTATAAATAACTTTTAAAGGTTTAAACTAGGTCTTGAATTGTTTCGATTAAAAAAAAACAAATTGCATTGATCAAAACCAAACAAATAACAAATTATTTTTTTATAATCTGTTATTATCAAACAATATGGTATTGAATTGTTTTTGATGTCCCACGTAGAATTTTAAATGGAGCATACAATCTTATGAAATACAATCCACACCCACCACCTAAAAATTCTTATGAATTTCTCTATGAAGAACATAAAATTACAAAATAAATTGTAATTGGTATATCAAAACAATATATACTGCAGTAACTAATAAAATTCTCCATAAGATCAAATCGCATATTTACCTTGTTCTAATATATACAAATAATCATAATCTTATATCGATTTTTCTTACAATGAATGTAAATATATGTTTGTTCTTATTATATTTATCCAATACAAAACCACAATGAATTATATAAGATTGAACATTGTTTGTACTCTACAATGCTGCATGCACATATAAATTTTATATAACGAGTACACGTGTACTCGTAAAAAAGGAAAACTTTTATTTTGTTGCCAATTTACCATCGTGAATCCATAACGTTGGTTTGCTACAATATAAATGTATACTCGTCTGCATATATGCATCAACATACCTACAAAATACCAAATTGTTGAAAAACTAAAACAAAACAATTTTCACGTAACAGTAAAAAAAAACTTTATGAACAATGAAAATAAAACTAAAATCGGAAAAACTATTTCAAATGTATTATATACCACCCATTATGGGTGGCTATTACCTATTGCTAATATATACAACTATTTTGTATTCTATAAATTCTCATTCACAACTTTGTGGTTCGTTCGTATGTACCTACACAATCGATGATGCCGCGTGGTTCAGGTGGGTAGGAATATTAATATTTGCAAATAAATACACTATTCTCGTGTTTATTAACAGTTTGCTCGTGTAACAGATGCACGTGTGCGAAGTGATAATTATGCTTTGTCATATCCCTTACATGTCATAGGTAGGTTGAAGTCAGCTACGAGTATGATATATAAACTAGTGATTGTGATTTTCGGTGAGTTTTCTTTCTCGGAAACAAAACCGAATATCGAGACAATTCTGTGTTGTTGATGTTGGCTTACTGAAATAGATTTCTGATTGTATATAGGGGTTGAATTCTAGATGCTCTATTTTATTACGTTTTTGTGTTCAACGAAAATATATTTGTCTATATAGGTAAGCCATAAACTCTAGCGCATGTTGCCTAGTAATTCTATTAGACATAGGATCATTATGGTCGTCTGAAGTCCGACTTCAAATGAGTATTACGACCCTTTTCCTAAAGGAATTATTATGTTATTTGGGCAAATGTAAGGTCAACTCATTACCTACAAAAACTATACCAAGCAGTCTTGACTATGTCAAATGATTCCCTTCTTACTTTGATAGCGTGATATAATTTTTTCGGGATGATAGGTTTATGGCATTAACTATCCTGATACTATAACTGTCGTGATAGAAACATATTCTCGGGATAATACTTAAAAATGTCGTGATAGAACATTGAAAAATGTCGCGATATTTATATTTTAGTGCTGCCATCGCATTTTCTCAGGATATTTTCGGGTTAACTTCACAGACATTTCACAAGTCGAATCATTCGTTGATATTGTGATAAGAATGGAAACGATACTCAAACTGGCTATGAGTCATGGATCAAAATAGGCATAGTCGAAAGATACAAAATCTTAAACAGTGGATTTGGTATAACATCTCAGTTGATTGTTTCTATCTCCACTTTAAATTTTTTCTCAATCCGTAGTTGATTGTTGTCGGAATTGACTATCGTTTTGTTGTATATCTTCTCGAGTAATCTGGTAGGTTTTTCTTTAATGGTTGACTCAGTTATAGGTCAATATTTTTGTATAGCATTGGAACATTCTGGTCTTCGTGTAGATTTGATCGACTAAATTTTTCAATTCCTCATCGTCAATTTTTCCGAGTATCCATTGGCGTAACATCATCATGATAACCTTTCTTTGGTTTGGCCTTTAGTTAAATTTTTTCGCAAATAGAAGTAACAAGAGAAAAGTTGAATACCAATTGCGTTTGGTTGGTATAATTCTCTCGATAAAATGGCTGTTGAATACAATGTCCATACTGTCTATCTGATAATTTAAGTCTGGCATCACTAATCATCGATGTGTTATGATACTAATTATAGTTAACGCCATCTCTTCAAAAAATGTAATATTAATGCACAGTGCTTATAGTAGTCCTCGTTGAACATTGTCTTCACTCCAAAGATATTCTTATCAAGATTTTGAAATATGTATATAAATAATAGAATAGCGTCAAGGAATTAAACATTTCATAATTTAGGAGAGGCCAAATAAGAGCGAGAGGTATTGGGTTTCAAACAAAACTCTCCTTCAAAGCTCATATCTTTACAACTCAATTCAGTCAAACAATTGCTATGAAAAATTAACTTCACAATCACAACCATACGTTTAGTCATTGGCCTTCTCATGTTGAGCCTGTGCATCATTGGCCTCCTCATGCTGATAGTGTGGCCTTTTGTAGCATACAAAAATCGCAACAGGGACTGTATGAGAAATTGGATTATGACTTGTGATTAAATATAATCAGATTTGAAGTATAAAACACAACTATATTATGTTCTTTGGCTAAACGCACTCCCAACTCGTTCATACTCTTCTTTTAACGTCCTACCTCCGAATTGAAATCGAGGACGGCCATAGGTTCGATATGCGTGAACCATCAGCACATTGTATTGGTTCAGCCTAAAGTATGGAAGATAAATCGGCCTATAAAATTATCATTCCAATCCAATGTTCTTCAACAGTTTATATTTACATCACCGACCGTAGCAATATCGCCATTATTTTCCTGAATCCAGACATTACAACCTTTCCTCCAAAGCCGGCGTTAAATGGACACGTCTATTTAGATTTCTAACAATTTCGTCAACACAAAGCTCTATTTAAAAATAAATGTCCTGTATTTTCCAACAATATTCATATGAATAGGTAGAAATGAAGTTTTCTGGTGCTGCCTTAAATATTCCGGCGGTCCCGTAACCTTGATGAATTCATTTTATGTTTTATGATTACCATTTCCAGAATTCGTGGGCAAGCAACAAAATGATTCTGACAATTCTTTATTATTTACATTAAGAGCTAATTGTTTTAACGATAATATTGCTTCTAAGTTCGTATTCTAAGAATATCCGATTCTAAGGAGTATCCGATTCGACGTCGATTTTCCTATAGGTAAGTTTCCCAGCCAATATTTTCTAAAAATAGACATTCATCATCTAATTGAACATTGGATTCTAGATTTAGCTGCAAATTGCCACAATTACCAATGGCGATTAATTCATTTTAAAGTTCTACATTTTCGTCTATATACTCGATGCTATCAGCATTTGTCGATAGCTTTTTCACTGACTTTTTTCCATTGTTCTCTTGTATAATCAATGACATGAATTTATTTGGTTCCATTTACGCAGCCAACGTTGTGAACATTCAACGTCTATAATGCAATATCAAATGAATTATGTGCAATATCAAATGAATTTGAATGATGTGTTGTTTAGGCGGTCGAGAAACTTAGAAGCTTTAAAGGTTTTAAATTAGTGTTTGTCAGTACCAAAATAGCACATCATAGTCTAGAAAGAATTCTGATGGATCATCAAGTACGTGTATGATTAATAAAGATAAATAAAGGATGCAATTTTTTTACTAATAATACAAATTAGGTCCAACTGGCCACATCTTGTTAAAGTTAACTAACAATTTAATTTTGGAATTCACTAAACACTTCTTAATTATATGCAGGTAAACACTTACATCCCTTATGTAACTCTTCTTTAGCTGTTTATCGATTTGTTTCACAAGTTACTTGAATATTTGTAGCTACATAAGTTAGTCAATAATTGAAGGTCGATGGACAATGGTAGGCAACAAATCTAAAAAATGTCTCAGTAAATATTATTGCACCAAAATGATTTGTTGGAGAGTATTTTGGAAGTAACGCTTTTTTCATGTATCAATACGACCTACATCTTACTTGTTTTTTGTTTTATACGCGTTTTCATTGGAGCAACGTGCAAAGCAAAAAAGTGTAAAAAAAATTAAAACGTCAATGCAAAACATGTAAACAAATATTTTTGGAACTCGTTAGGGCAAAATAAATAAACAAACGACTTCAAATTATATAAACGAAATTATTTATCAGTTTATTTATGATTTATTTGTTTAATTATGATTGATTCTTCAATTCGCGTAATTCACCGAATTTCTAATAAATACTACAGTTTTCTGTTTGCATACGTCCGCGATAAGTGTCCAGATTGTTGCGATAAGAAAAACATATTGTATACTTAAATTGATTTCCGGTGAATTTTCTATACGATTTTACTAAAGTGAAGTTAAACATGAATAATTTCATTTCGATTTTCCCTAAGTAGTACTTAGCTGGACTGTGAAGAACCAAGTTAAACTCATTGCATCACAGTCAACAGATGTTTATTTCAAACGTTATTTGTTTTGGTCGTTGTGGAGTATGTGATGTGAAGAATCGAACCCGTGTGCGTCGCTCAAAAACAACTGACAATATTGCTGTTGTTGCCCGTAGTGTTGAAGAAAAGCATAGTGTTGTCGATCCTCGCCGTTCTTTAGAACTAGACTTGGATCGAAAAATCATCTTCAGTGCTGAGACTCATTTTCGTACATATATTCGATTATATATATTCATACATCATTAATGTACCAGTCCTCCATTTGATTTACCACTTCACTTTTTATGCCATGCACAAAAAGCGCGGGAATAACATATTTCAAAAGGGAAACGCGTAAATTTCCCATAACACGCGAATATTATAATTATATTTATAAAATAATTATTCTAATTTTCGTATATTATTGCATATACTATAAGTACATACCTATATAGTTTTAATAAATATTATTGTTTCCCACGCAAATGTTGTTATTTATAAATAAAACTATTTTTAAGTTCGCTAATTTATGACAAATCATCGATGGCATTGAACTGTTTTATAGTATTTTTGTTAGGGTTGGAAGGTGATTTATAATTGAGAGGATGTTCTCGTAATATATTACAAAAATACTATAATTGTATTATATTATTTATATAATTATAAAATTATCAAATACAATTTACATTACAATTGTTCTGCGCGAGTACTTAAGAATTTTGTAT
Organism: Tipula lateralis; assembly: GCA_963932295.1. Classification (NCBI taxonomy): domain Eukaryota; kingdom Metazoa; phylum Arthropoda; class Insecta; order Diptera; family Tipulidae; genus Tipula; species Tipula lateralis. The sequence goes on along the minus strand of OZ010738.1, from coordinate 80,706,413 downwards.
GTTTACTCACAAATTAGCGAACAAATATGTATGTGGTCGGTGGGAATTTTATAATTTGTTTGCCCTTTTTGCGCAAATTGTTGGAATTTTTTAGTTGTTTAATAAATGGGCAAGTACATTTTTTTTTTATTTATAGGTACGAGTATAAATAAGTTTTTTGCGCTAAGTAATTCATGGAATTCCAATAAGACACTGGCGACGTATACATAATATACGTGTATGTATATAAATAAGATAAGATTGATTTATTAATTTATTAATGTATACTATTTTTGGTTCTTATTTCTTATCTATAAGTTAGTGTGCGATTTTGAATAGCTGTGTTTTGATAATTATTTGGCGGGAACCCAACTACTTTATGTTTAGATATGAATTTGATATACGAGTATAAGTACATTTTCTTCGAATTATTTCTATTTTCGATATATTTGAATAGTTTATCAAATAAATGAAATTATTAGAAAAAAGGATGTAGATACGAGTATTTAAGATGAATTGACAAATGTGTACTCGTATAATCGATAATTTTGACTAAATCATAAAGTTTTAACACCTTTTACAACACAAACATATTCATTTCCTGCAAACACGTCTTATTCACAACATCAAAGAACAAAGCTACACAAAAGAAAGTAAATAAACTGGATCTAAGAACGGAAGTATAAAGAGAATTTGTATCGATTGAAAAAGGTCAAAATTCTCAGACAAATAATACAATATAATGTTAGCAAAGAAATTCAGAATAAGGATAAGAAATTGAACTGTTTTTTACACAAACCTAGGTATCATAAGGAAAAGTAGAAATATATTTCCAAATGCTGTAAATTGTATCTGACCAGCACGTAGAAGACCAACTAATACTACAAAAAACTATGACCATCAATTGTTCTTATCTCACGCTTCAGAAGTAAAAACACAATAAAAATTTGCAAAGCCAGATAATTAATCTTCTGAATCGAGTTTCTTGTTGGCTTCCAACGTATTCTTGGAAGCCAACAAGAAACTCGATTTCTAATCAATTATGCTACTGCTCTTAAGGCGGATTCAGTGTTGCGTTCCTACCTTTAGTCCAAAATTTTTTTAAGCAATTTCATCGGTGCAATTTGCTTTCAATTTGCTTTTTCGTGTGAATTTGTTCATCAACTTTATCTTTTGGACTGCACGAACATGGCGATAAATTTATTAATAATAAAATAATTAAAATATATTTTAACATTTGCTTAACATTTGTGTATTTTGCCATGGTAAAACATTGTCATTAGTAAAATAACTGTCACATTTATTTCTAATGAGAACCGCGTCGTCAGCTGAGTTATTAGACCCTATATGTCCGACATTCCACAACCCATCAATGTTTACTTCACCTTTCCATTCGTCAAACACTAAATCGCCATTCTGCCTGTTTCCCAAATAGCAGCTGGCGTTTCCCTGATTATGCCAGATGTGGTTGTTTGGCCTATTCGATAACCGTATGGACCGATAGAAACCATGCTGTCTCCGCTTACCAAATAACTGGAATATAAATTTAAAAAAATTCATGAATTTTTACCAAATAAGATGTCAATTTTTCCAAATAAGATATTGATAGCAGCCTTCACCTGGAGTAATAGAGTTAGCAGAAAACGTACTTTTGTATAGCAGTTCCTACTATCTTGTTCAAACATATTCCAAAAATATTCAAAAATTAAATTATTTATTATAAATTAATTAATCCACAAAATATTCAACACAGATAGCACAAATAATTAATAGTTTTATTAATTTAATTACACGCACAAAACTTAATGTCAAGAATAATGTCCATCACTTAAATTATTTACCTATAGATGGCAACAAAATCGTTCTGCCTTTCTCGTACCACATAACATTTTATAAACCTTATAATGATTGGTATACAGTTTGATAGCATATACTTGTAGGCTTTATAATATACTTAAAGGACTTACATAGAATGGCTAAAAGTAATGCTAACAGTTTCAATTGGAAATATTTCAACTTCCATTGAGATACTAAGAAGGTACTGTATGTATGAAGATCATGAATATCCAAACCTAGAGCTTGAGAACATATCGAGGAGAAAAACAAAAGTGCGCTTAGTTGATCAGGAAAAAAACCGTCTGACACTTTTTCCAGGGGAATATCAGATACAATTTTTGATCGGGTGAACTAAATTGGTATCATTACTTTTGTTGCTGATTTTTGATGCTTAGTTTTTACGGGTGGGTTTGCTGCTGTTGGGTTTCATGCCATGGACTGCTGTTTGGTTTCCGAATCATACTTATAGAAATAAGATTCGTTACCAGTAACGAATTTACTAAAGTTGCTAGATTGCTATTATTATTTGCTAAATATTGCAAGTTACATTATTTAGAAAAAATTTAGCAAAATGCAGCCCGCAGCCTCTTTTGTGTCTCATTTAAAATTCGTGGAACATTTCAAACAGATTTCTTCTGTTTGCGTATCCTCAGTTATTTTGCGTTTTCTTGTCTCCATTTTGACCAATTGTTCTGAATATTTGAATAAAGTCTCATACAATTGCAAACCAAGTTTTCTTACTCTTCTCGAATATTTGAAAAGTCTTTCAGAAGGAACGCTCGAAATTGGTTAGATTTGTTGTGAATGGTTTAGAAGTGTCAGACCTACCAACTTGGAGAGTTATAACGTTTATTTTCAAAACATTCATTTTCTATTTGAATTATTTCGGCCTCCAACTCAACAGTAATGGACCACATGCAAATGTCATGATTCAAATTTAGTAAATTGATAAATTAATAAATATTTTATTACGATAATTATCAAAATAGTGAATTGATTCCAACTGAACATCCTATCGTAGCAAAATGTTCAAGACTAATATTTGCCAACCCTAATATACCAAGATAATTAACAACGTGCCAATAAAGAGTTTACCTTAATATAAGAAAATGTCCGAAGTATTTAAATTACTGATAGCAAAGAGAAATTCAAACAATATTAATTTAATTAAAACTTAAAAAGCTTTCCAATAGACTGTAACAAATACAGCTGATTTTAGGAGTGATGTTAAACCATGTAGATGTTTGTAATATGCAGCTGTTTGTTTGCGGTTTCTTTTGTAAAATTGTTGGTTTTTTTGGTTTGAAATAGCCAATCGTACAAAGAAACTAGATCTCTATTCTTTGGACTGCTTCTGCAAACTGCCTGCTTGGTAATTGAAAGGTCCACAATCCCAACCAAAAATTTTCTTATATATTTCTGTTTGTCTGTCTTTATCTTTGCAATCTGTTTTGGGGCTCAAGGTAAGGATCCCAACTCTTTCGAGGTTCTCTTATGTACGTCCTACTTAACGCCATTACCGCAAAAACTGGGAAGATGGGTTGGTCCATGAATTCTGCACTCCAACTGGAGGTCATAGATGTATTGTTTCACACCACCGATCGTAATCAGATGGTGAAAAATCCCTTTTGCATCCAACCCGGTACATTCCGCTCCAATTGCCGCAGCTTAAACCACTGCGCCATTTAGTCAGTCAAATAGATTTTTAAATATCAAAATAAATTATTTGTCTATATATACGACATAACTTATCACAAAGATCATCGATCTACCATACAACTATATGTGCTGTATAATTATTAAAATATTTACTATTTAAAGATAAATATAGTAAAGTATAATAATATAAAACAGTGATAATATTTTCAAAGCCAAATATTGTTATTTTGTACATACATACTTTTCGTAGATGTCAGTGATTATATAGAATGTAATTTGATTCGTGTTATTCTAAATAATAATGTTTAGAGTTATTTATTGTATCGCGTTATCAAAAATGACAAAAATATTTCCCACTAAATACAATTCTATACATTTGCTGAGCATTTGTCATCAAATTGTTCGCGTGGAGTTTGTGTGATACTATAATGCTTGTGAAACATTGTTGCATTTAAAATGATATATGTACATAGTTCTGAAAATATACTACTGATTTAACACAGATGTTTAGTTTGATTATCGAGTATTGTGTTAAGCGTTGTAGATGAGTCAGAACCTCGCACATTATTATATGTGAGTGATTAGGCCGTCATAAAAATTTCAAATAAAATAAATCAGTTGTGACTGAAATGTTTTGTTAATTATAGTTTTGAATGTGTACCTGAAAGGTCAGACGGTTGGAAAGTTTTAATTGAATACCAAAATGGTGATATCCTTTACAAGTGTGATACTATAACTTGGCTGGTAATACGTAAATATCAACTAAATGCAATAAGTATAACAATGCTCCAAATACGCTAGCCCGCGTGTGATACCATTTAATATGGAAAATGCTGAATTGTTTTATACAATATCGCCGTTGAAAAAGTTTATTTTCAAGTACTATGGAAGTTCTTGGTCATAACATCTTATTGTTTTTATGTAAAACACATACCATAGACTATTATAATAGACCGGGAGCCGTAGAGTAATAAAAATGAACGACATGGTACACGGTTTCTCTATATACGCAATTCAAAGGATAATAAAATTTCAAACTGAAACGTAAAAATGAAACGAAATTTTTTGTTGACGATGTCCTTCAAATTAACGCTCAAAGTGGTAAGTGTCGTTGTTAAAAACAAACGACAAGATACACGAGTAGTAATTTGACTAACATAATGTAGATCTCACATTATAAAAAAATCATTCAAGCGTCGAACAGTCTTTGGTGACCTTCAGTCAGAAAATGAGATTTGAAACTGGTGTCGTCGTAGTTAAAAAAAACCGATTAAGGTACACGGCAAATTCATAAATCATTTGAAAGGTTTAAATGTGAGCTTTCCAAATGTATACATGGTTTATATATAGGCGATGACAAAGTTGGTCAATTTCACCAAAATTAGACAAAAATTGGTGTTTTTTTCTATATAAAATTACTATTATTATCGTTATTTTATCTCCCTGTTTTGGTTTCAGTTTTCAAGAATAGTTTACATGTGGGAATTGTAAATATGTAGACGAGATAGAATAAAGATGTACAAGGTGAATGTGCGTTTGTCGGTAAATGTGCGTATTTACCGGGAACAGTTTGGTTAAGGAAAATTTGGCTCTGCGGTATCTGGAATTTTGGCAATATGACTTTTATGTTTATGTATGTAAATAACACATTTGCCAATGTGGTCTAGGAAATTTCTGAGGTTGTCAAACCGACATAAATTTGAATTTGAAAGTTTGGTAAAAGTGAGTTGAATATATATTTGCCAGTAATAACTCAGTAATAAGTAACCGAAATACGGACATTTACCATAACATATATAATAATTGAATTAAATATTTTGTTTAAACTTAGTTCTGTTTTAAATAATAGATAAATTATTGTTTTCAAAGAAATGTTCAATTTTGCAACAATTGGTTTAATGTTAAAAATTATTGTCTTCCTTATCACTCGAATGTATGCCAATTTCATCATTCTCGTCACTGCTTTCATTTGCATCCAATATTTGATTTATATCGGATGGTGTTTGAGTCCCACCGAACCAGTAAAAATCTAGAGAGTTTTCTATCTCTATCCATCCATTATTATTGATATAATGAAACCAATTCAATATAAATACACCAAAATTTAGCTATTTCACCATGTTCTTCAGCTAATGTCTGTTCTTTATATATAAAATATTTCTCTAATATTTATTAAAGTTCTTTAGAAATGTTGGGAGATTCTTAAAATGCTTCTAATGATTCTAATGCATATTTTATTAATAAAGGATCAAATACCACTTTTTTTTTCTAAAAACTCTTCAAGGTGCAACATTTGAAATGATGTTACCAAAAGCAAATGTATAGTCGTTTACACCTATAGTAAAAATTAAAATGCGATTTTTTATAGCCAAATCATATGTTACAGTCATTTACGTTTGGTGACATTTTTCCATTATTTCCAATGATCTCCTTATAGTTTCGGCTATGGTTTGATCAGAAGTTGGAGTACTATTGATTTGTGAGAGATACCAAACACCTTGTTGGATATTATTACCAACAATAATTCTAGAATTCCAACCAACCCACATTGGAACATTTTCACATTTAAGAACTAAGGCCATTATCCATAAGTTATCTATTTTTTTATATGTTTGTATTTGGATAGTTTCGTTTAAACATATTCTATCCATGTTGAAAGTAATGAATTAGATTTTTGTAGATATTGATCATCTGAAACTTTGTTTTGATAAGCTATTCCAACGGTGTCATGTATTGTTTTTTTTCCATTAGCCGCTTCCACAAAACAATCGTAGTGATTAAAAGCTAATCCTGTATTTAAATTTAGATAAGGAAACATGTCTTCAGGTAAAATACCATCCTGTAGTGAATCTGCTGAGAAAACCAATTCGGTTTCATATTCTTCAATAAAGTTATAATTAACTGAATGAAAGCAGTGACAAAGAGAATGATGAAATTGGGATACATTTCCTAGACCACATTGGTAAATGTGTTATTTACATACATAGACATAAAAGTCATATTACCAAAATTCCAGATACCGCAGAACCAAATTTTCCTTAACCAAACTGTTCCTGGTAAATACGCACATTTACCGACAAACGCACATTCACCTTGTACATCTTTATTCTATCTCGCCTACATACTACAATTCCCACATGTAAACTATTCTTGAAAACTGAAACCAAAACAGGTAGCTAAAATAACGATACTTAATAGTAATTTTATATAGAAAAAACACCAATTTTTGTCTAATTTTGGTAAAATTGACCAACTTTGTCATCGCCTATATATTATAAACCATGTATACATTTGGAAAGCTCACATTTAAACCTTTCAAATGATTTATGAATTTGCCGTGTACCTTATCGGTATTTTTTAACAATGACGACACCAGTTTCAAATCTCATTTTCTGACTAAAGGTCACTAAAAACGGTTCGACGCTTGAATGTTTTTCTTATAATGTGAGATCTACATTATGTTAGTCAAATTACTACTCGTGTATCTTGTCGTTTGTTTTTAACAACGACACTTACCACTTTGAGCGTTAATTTGAAGGACATCGTCAGCAAAAAAATTTGTTTCATTTTTACGTTTCAGTTTGAAATTTTATTATCCTTTGAATCGCGTATATAGAGAAACCGTATACAATGTCGTTCATTTTTATTACTCTACGGCTCCTGTCCTATAATGTTTGATTTAGCCATACCTGGTTAAATAGGATTATATGTGACCAATTTCCACCCCTCGCATATAACTTCGATTTATCATACTAATCGAAAAAGGTTCAACATACTGTTCCATAAATCTAATCCTGTATGTGACGAGCATTAAATAAATTGAACCAAAAAAAAAATAATAATATTTATTTAGTTGCTGCATGGCCCTGTTAATTCCTCGTGGGGGTTAATTTTCAATTAGCATCCCTGGTGATCAGAAAAGGATATTTAATTACAGCATGTAACTGTCGATCATTAAGTATAGATGAGAAAAGCGTTCACGACAACACAAACGTATTAAAACATTCCAATGTATTAAATTTAATGACCGAGGTATTAAAACGTACTATGCTAAAATTGGGCTCTGCTTTATTTTTCCATGCAATTCTAACCAAATATATCCGGATGCTCATAACTATTTTTCATTACACTAAACTCGTTTAATCAAATTAATCATTTTAAATTATTTATACGATCAATCAATTTAATCGAGTCAGCTTTAGAACATTTACTAATATTTCTGGTGTAGATGAAAGGTTTTCTATATAGCTGAAGAGCTAAATTCGACTATTACTCGACCAAATGAGGCCAAAGCTAATGCACATCAATAAGCGCGGTGAATACCGCAGGTTAAAATCGCGATAGGGGCTGGATTCGATTACGATCGATGAATGATTGCATATATAATAATCAATCCTATGGAGTGCATAACTCATGGGACGAACCAACACTAACTCGAACCTGATATACATTTATTTACATACGATTAAACCCGCCCAGGTGGCGCAGTGGGTAAAGCTGCGGCAGTGGGAGCGGGAGGTACTGGGTTCGAATCGCAATTCGGGGCAAGATGCAAATGGGTTTTTAATTTTGGGCGATGCACCGATCGGTGTGAAAAATGAACATATATCTGGATCCCCCGTCGTGTTTAGAATCCATGGACCGACCCATCTTCCATGTCAGTACTATAGGCTGACATGCAGCTATGCAATGCGCAGATTGTTCTACGAAAAAACTCGGACCTACATAGAGTGGGTATCACAACGGACCGATCGCCAGTCTAAGTGTGCGATAGCAGCCACAACAACCTACCTACATACGATTAAAGTTGCAACACTGACAAATATACTAAATATATATTACAGAATGAATATTATTTATTGAGTCCGTTCTTTCCCTCAGCGACCTGAAACATCCAGCTAATTTTATTGTGTTGTATTATATCGAACTGTATTTTGGTATTATCTTTCGTATCAGGAAGGTTGAATTTTTATTTGGTTCCGTATTAGCTTATTTTTCTCGAATAAAGTGTGAACTTAAATTTTTACATTGGGCTTTAGTGGAATAACTATACACATCAATGCGCACATGTGTTTTTTGCAGTTCTCTCCAAGTGATTTGTAAATTGTTGGTAGACGTTCAAACATCTAGAAATGTTGATGTTCTGTAGTTAATAGATTTATCGGCAGTTTACAACAAATATAACAAAAGTTCAAGTTAATATTGGAGCCAAGTCACTGGCAAACTCTTTCAATATTCGAACTGGAATTCCGTCAGGTTCTGTGGCCTTATTTACGTCCATCGCCTTCAGGTTCCTGAAGCCTTTTTCCTTCGAGATGTTGAAAGGGTCAATTTTGGAACCATAATATGGAATTGACGGAGGCGTTACTCCATCAGGGACAACTAAGGTCGAGTTCGAAGTGAAGATGTTTGTCAGTAAGTCATCCTTCAAATATAGATCCACCACCAAAGCACAGTCTGCACATTTCAATGCTGAAATAGAAGTTTAAGAAATATTGGCATCCGATACGACCATTTGCTAAAAGTTGCGATCGGAGTTTTTCGGAAAAAAATGCACAGATTTTTTTCAAATGTTACGTGAGGCCTTATATTCTTCAAACGAAATTCCTTTGCTCTTATATTTCTTGTGAGCAGATTTATTTTGTCTGGCTACTTTGGCGGCTTCTATTGGAAAGATTTCTAAATTAGGATTGAGATTGGAAAAGAATGATGGCATATATTTATTCATTCTTTGTATAGAACGGTTTCGGTGAAATTGGAAACGGCGTCGTCTATTTGATTGTTATAAAAACAATGGCTCTCCCACGGAAAATGTTGAGAAAATCACCGTAACCTATCATTATCAGCCTAGTTAAAATGCCCTTAATTCTGGTGGCGTTTCGACAGATATTTTTACGTTTATCAGGTTGTGGTCAGAATTCCCAATTCCAGTCTTGACACGCGCTTCCGTGGAATGCGGAATCGTTGTAAGACAAAGATCTAGAGTATGACTGCTTGTAGAATTTTGACATTCAAATGTCTAAATTGGGATCACTAACAATCTGCGTAAGGTCATGTGAAACAGCAAGCCATTCTGTCTGGGTGCCCAGCACAGTTCGTATTTTGGTGATTTGTTGGAGAGGTAATAAACATACAGATTATGTCCAGATTTTCATGCTGGTGTTACATCATGCATAATTTCATCCGCGACAACCTCGATCTTTAGATCTTTGGAACAATGCATTTTGATGCCTTCTTGGGACAACCCCACAGTTGGCAACCATATGTCCATACAGGTATCAGAATTTATTTTTATAACAGAAGTTTGTTGTAGATCGCAAGTTCAGATTATCTCTCTCAGAGCCAATACATTTTTCTGAATTTTATGGCACAGAGCATAACTTCGTAACAACTAACTTGAAGCACTACTGCAAATAATCCAAGTACGGTTCTGTTTTACGTCTGTAATTAGCGTAGTGATATATAGTAATAAAATACAATTTTATTGCTACTAAACCAAACACTAAAATATAGTTTACATATTATCATATGGATTATAAAATAATCGCGATGACTAATTGTTTTATAGATTTACGGTCGTCCTGACACAAAATATGTCAAGCTAGGTATATACAAACTCTTTACGAACGCCCTGTCATAAAAAAAATTAAATTCAGCATTTTATTGTAATTCTAAGTAAAGAAAGACATTTTTTATAACACGAGTTAATTTTGAGGGCGTCTTTATACATGAAATATTTGTCCTTTGGCATAAATTTTCAAGACAACTTATTATTATAGAGATATAAGCTCGTAAAATGTGTCGTATAAAAACAACGTTATGAGCAATGAACATAAGTTTCAATTGCAGTTTTGAAAAATTGTCGACTTTTAAATTATTATTCTCGAGCTTAACACATTTTTGTAATCATAGTAATTCTTGTATGCATATACAACCGTATGAGTAGAAACATATGTACGCGAGTACACGCGTTGTTTACGATTGGAAAATGAAAACTAATAAATCGAAAAAAAAAATATTCGCGCGTGTAATACATAAAATGCATTACACTGTGACAATTTTAATTATACAAATAAAACATAATGTTGTCTCTATGTGTGTTATAGTTAGGCGTTGAAAAATCGGTAATTTAACGTGGTCATACTCTCGCTTGTATCCATTTACCAAGAAATGGATATTCGTTTTTGAGCCAATTAAACTAATTAAAACCAAAATTATTAGGCCTACGTATCTACATATAATTCGTTGTGGAACATTTCTAAGAAATCGCAAACCCATCGTGTACACATAAAGTTCCTCATAATATTTATTTATTTATAGTTTTACTACCAATTCTAATGAGTTATAAAATGACTTCATTATATACTCGTATACATATCACTGAAAAAAATACGTACCGAAATTTAATTAAAAACTACATTAATCCAGTGAACTTTGTTAACGAGTTTGCGTCAATAAAGCCAGTGATTATCCCAATAAATGTGGGTTTATTAATTTATACAACAAATTATAACTTTATAAATAATTAATGATTTTCTTGTATATAAATTTATTAATTTCGTTAACGGTTTAATTAAATAATCTATGTAAAGTTGCATTGGTAACATTAATATTCCTTATTAATTTCAAGAATCTTCGTTATTAGCTTGATGGACTTTGTTCATTACATATATGTAGTATCAAATGTAATATGTAGGATTGGTAAACTAATATTATAGAATCCATGCATGCATTTTGGTCCAGAATTGCATTTTTACTGTTATTTATAAGCGGACAAGTTTGTACTCTGTATTGTTGTCAGTACGTCAGTGGACGTCATTGTCTTTTTAAACATAAGCTGTTGATACGAAAGATCATTATAATTTCAGCAAACATATTCCTATTAGACTGATGTTCGAAGTTCGGACTGTCCAGTTTTTATATACTTGTGTTATCAACAGTAATCTAGCGAATTTTAAATTTAACATACGTTTTAAGCACTTGTACTCCCACTTAACCAAAATTATTTGGTAATTTTAAAATAATGTATTAGGTTATAAGGTACTAACAAAAGTTAATTATAATCAAGTACTGACAAATTTGCAATGGAATTATGATCAGAAAAATTTAATGTAGCCCAAATTATAGTATTAATAAACTGGTTACAAACTCATAAAGCTAATTATTAAAAAATTCATAATATTAATTAAACATTTCATTGGTTCAATACAATTTTTATGTAAAAAAGTTGATAAACCGAGTACATTAAATTATTTTTTTCAGTGATACAATTTTCGTACAAGTCAAGGAGGACAGGAGAATATAAAACGCGATTCTCCTGTGAAGGTCTGATAAATGAAGAAACGCAACGAAAATACCAAGATCTTGTCAGCAATAGCATCTTACGATCCAATTACCAATCTGATGATGTGAACAGTGTCTGGGAAGTATTGAAAACCTCGGTTGTCGATGCCGCCCAGCACACTCTCGGTATAGTGAAAACTAAGCCCAAAAATGATTGGTTTGATGAGGAGTGTCGTCTTGCTGTTGAGCAACGCAATATAGCCCACAATGAAGCGCAGACTCGGTTTACAATTGCAAGGAAAAACAAGGCAGTTCTTGCTAGGAGGACAGCTAAACGCATTTGTAGACAGAAGAAGCGCGAATGGTGGAAGGCCAAGGTCTTAAGAGTACAACAACTCAGCAATGAGCGCAATTCGCGTGGTTTCTTTAAAGGAATCACCGAATTGCACCATACCTTAAGATCTCGGTCAACTGCCATTCGGGACCAGGATGGAAACCTCTGTGTTAACGTCGATGCGGTACTCGATACATGGCGTGAACATTTTTCTGATCTACTTAATGTTCCACATGTATCACAAGCTGTATTTGAATACCCTCAAATACAGACCGCGGAGATGTTCATTGAGGATCCATCCTATGAGGAATTCACAATGGCCATGCAGAGATTAAAGAAAAATCGTTCACCAGGGGTTGATTGCATTAATTCAGAGCTCTTGATATTCGGAGGGCTAACTTTGTGGAACTGTCTTTTCGACCTTATTCGATTGGTATGGCGAAATGAAGTTATGCCTGACGAATGGAAAGTGGCCGCGTTATGCCCAATTTTCAAAAAGGGTGATCGCATGAAATGCGAGAATTATCGCGGTATAGCTCTCCTTTGCACAGCATATAAGTTACTGTCTTACATCATCTTGGGAAGAATTACTCCTCTAGCGGAGGAAATTGTCGGTGACTACCAAGGAGGATTTCGTCCAAATCGGTCAGTCACTGATCAAGTTTTTTCGCTGCGGATGATTCTTTCCAAGTACTACGAAACATCTCGCGATGTACACCAGGTGTTTCTAGATTTCAAGCAAGCCTATGACTCGATCAATCGAGAGAGGCTATGGTATGCGCTTGAATATTTAGGAATACCACAAAAATATGTACATCTGTGTAAAATGACAGTAACGCAGTCACAATGCTGTGTCAAAGTTGAGAACAGGCTATCGAGAATTTTTGCAATCAATTCCGGTGTTCGACAAGGAGATGCGCTGTCCCCGATACTTTTTAATCTCATGTTGGAATACATCCTTCGTAAAAGTGCAACACCTCAGGACAATATCTTATTCCGACAATCCAATCAACTTCTTGCGTATGCAGATGATATCTGTGTGATTGGATTAAATGGCAACGGAGTGAAAGAGATACTTGATCCACTGGAACAGTTTTCAGCTTCCGTTGGTCTCAAAATCAATGAGTCCAAAACCAAATATCTGATCTCTGGTTTTCGAGACCAAGACGCAAGTGATTTCAGTAGTGGAAACCACACGTTTGAAGGAGTGATGAGATTCAAGTATCTTGGATCTCTCATTACTCACGATAATAGTGTGGGAGAGGATATCAAGGTTCGGCTTGCCGCTGGCAATCGGGCTTTGTATCCTCTACGTCCACTGCTGAAATCAAAATATCTTGCAAATACGGATAAGCTGAAGCTGTACAGAGTGTTGATCAGACCCGTTGTCATGTATGGATGTGAGAGTTGGACCTTGACGGATGAATACGAAAGATGGCTTCTAACATTCGAGAGAAGAATCATGCGTGTGATATATGGCCCAAAACGCGACGTTGATGGCACATACCGAGTTCTTTTCAATCACGAGATCAGGAATTTAATGCAAATTCCTGATATCGTGCATGAAATCAAAGGACAGCGAATACGCTGGCTCGGTCACGTTCTGCGTGCTGATCCGAAACGAATGATACAGCGATCTTTGAAGGGAGAACCGCCTTTCGGTAGGCGAAGAGGTCGCTGTCGGCGACGATGGCTCCACGGCGTAGAGAGCGATCTGGCATCTTCTGGTTGCTTGCAACAGTATGAAGAGCTGGCTCGTGATCGAAACTGTTGGAGCCAGATTGTTGACACGGTACGGGCCAATAATGGCCTGTAAAAACCGAAAAAAAAAAAAAAAAAAAAATACATATATACATAATTCTAGTTTTCATGACAACAAGAACATTTTTTACTCGTTGCATGATTTGAGAGAGTGCCAGCGTCAGGAATACTATAAAAAATATTAATATTATTTTACGATTATTGCCTTTTGGGTACATACCATAAGAAAGAAATGAACAAGTTTATAATTAACTATAATGAATTTTGTGCGGAATTGATCATCTGAATAATTCATGTCAATTAACATCAACAAATTGATTAGATAAAATATTTAATTTTCTTTATATCATACAATATTATAGTGACACAAATTAATTTAATATTTACTAAGGTTTATTGAGTCTTTTAACGGGAGAAATTCTAAACAAAGTACCAAAGAAAGCTATCGCTAAACTAACTCACTTACTTAATGCTGTAATTACATTACGGCATGATCCTTCTGCCTGGAAAGTTGCGGAAGTTAACCGCCCAACGAAGCTTAATCGTGTATCGTCCGATATCCCTGCTCCCTATCATTTCAAAGCTAATAGAAAGACTACTCTTGAGGAGAATGAAGCCAATTATAGAAAGTAGAGAACTAATACCGGGTCACCAATTTGGGTTTAGATGCAAACATTCTACAATTGATCAGGTTCACAGAATTACAGATATAATAGAAAAGGCGTTAGAAGATTAACAAATTTGTTTGACTTCATTTCTCAATGTCAGCAACTTTTGATCAGGTATGGCACGAAGGTTTAATACATAAACTTAATGTTATACTTCTGAAACCATATGTTAAACTTTTGAGATCGTATTTATTTGAAAGGATTTTAGAGTAAGACAAGAAAATGAGAATGAGAGAGGTAAGCGCAGGAGTCCCTTAAGGCAGCCTTCTGGGCTCAGCCTTATACCTACTATATACAAGTGATAAACCACAGTCCGACCACGTAAGCATAGCAACGTTTGCTGACGACACCGCTATACTAGCATTAGGGATATACTAGCATTAGAATATACTTCAATTTGCAAGTAATGAAAATCGCCAGTGGACCAAGCGATGGAAAATCAAACTTAATGAATTAAATTCTGCCCATGTCAACTTAACGAATAAATCATTGGTTAATCCGTCGACAACTGTAACATCCGTCGACAACGTCGACATCAATTTTAAATTATAGAATTCAAAAGTGTGAAGGAATGGGACTGTCAACTTACGTGAAGTTCTTTTAGTGAGCCCACGAGAGGTACTTTGTTGTGAAGCTGCTCTTAGCCCCGTAACTGCAGTTTCCACAAGTGCTCGTGTTACCACCCAGTGGTAAGTACCGGGCAACTAGCTCATAAACTTCCAAAAATAGTCCGGACAATTTTTGAAAATATTTCGTGAAGTTAACTTGCAACCTTCATCGGGCTTATTCCCATTAGACAGTGAGTCGATCAAACGGTATTTTCCTATAGCCCAACCTTATGACATCTACCTAAAATTAGTGAATTAAAAAGTGTGTAGTAATGGGACTGTTAACTGACGAACTCTTAGTTGGGAAACTGCTTGGGTCAATAGAGTAAGTTCCTGAAATTATCTCGTGGGGCAAACTTCTAAACCCCATTCGGCACATTTCAATCAGTTAGTGAGTCGAACAAACGGTATGTGCCTATAGCCCAACCTTTATGACACTAACCTTAAATTAGAGAATTCTAAAGTTTGGAATGGGACTATTAGCTGACTAATCTTTCAAGTGAATCCACGAGAGCACTTAGTTGTGATGCTGCTGGGATCAATAATGTTAGACTAACGAATCTTTTAAGTGAACCCACGAGATCACTTAGTGTTGACGCTCCTGGGACCAATAATGTTGGATCTTAACTCTGTATCTTACAGCTGTACACGAACTGTTAAACACCTATAACTTCCAGAATAAAGTACTTCGGAGAAATAAGTCAATGCGAAAGTCTCTCGGCTACTGGATAATGAAAATTTAGTTAGGAGACTAAAAAGAACCAAACTCTTCGAGCTCGTTAGTATATTAGCAGCTACCTACCAACAAACAGGCACTGGTGCATCGCGGGATCAACAGTGACCACATTATAGTTTAGGTTTTAACAATTCAGATGTAAATAGTTAGTTTCAAGAATAATTTAATAAAAAATAAAATATATTCAACTAAATATTCTAAAATTTGTAGGAGTTGGAGTTAGTGATTATTCTATCTCTGAACTCAGAGGAATTCAATTATACATTATTTAAATTCAGGGGTACGCCCTTTAAATTGAATCAAACACCACTAATCGTGGCACTTCTAAATTTTTCGGGCTTTGTGTCTGTGAGTAATTCTTGTTTTTACAACCCATACATAAATCATTTAAATCCGAATTGCTGAATTTTCCACAAAATTTCAAAATACAATATTTGTTTAATTTTTTTAAATGCAGATTAAAAATCTATTTCAATACCTATCTAGTGATGCATTTTGGACTTGTACCATGCCAAAAAGTGATATTCTGCCAAATGCATACATCAGGCTTTCGAATTAAATTCTAAAAATAATTCAACAAGATCAATACAATAGCATGCCATGAAATATCTCGCTCGGAATTGTGGTCATTCGCATATCGACACTTAGCCTGAACCGTCCTCGATAAATAACGTCTTCGTCAGGAGCAAAGAAATGAATACCGCACTAATCTATGTGGGGCAGCACCAACGTGAAATGGTTCTTCAATTAAATTTGAGCGGATTTTTCATTCGTCGAGTGTGGCAGAGATATATCAGGAAACTGGTGGTTTCAAAAGGCGACAAGGTTTTGGCCGACTTTGTGCACAGCGTGATGACCGGTTTCTAGTAACAACTGCGTAGTGAAATCGTCGGATAAATGCTGTTCAACTCAACTGCATGCTCCAAGAAAGTCGTAGTCAGTTGGTAGACAGTTACAAGTCGACTTCGAGAAATTAATCTAACTACTCACAGACCAGCAAACGGGTTGAAATTGACCACAGTCCATCGACAAGTCTGTCGTGAGTTTGCTCGAGAGCAAGGTTTTGTTCTCTGACGAATGCAGGATGTGTTTATATGGCATCGATCGATGCGGAAGAGTATACAAAAGACAAGGACTATATGTTGCATTTAAGAACATATCTTGTATTCACCACCCGAGGCCGAGCCAATACTGGCTGCTAATCAAGAGGAATGACTTCTCAACGGTACACTGAGGAAGTACTCGAGGAGTACGTTATAGCTTTTGTCGGGTTTATTGGTGAAAATTGACTGTTCATACAGGATAATGCGAGACCGCATATGGCTAACGTAGTATACCAGGACCTTCAAAAGGTGGATGTGCCCGTTATGGAATGGCCAAATCGAAGCCGGACTTCAATTCCATCGAACATTTATGGAACGAGAGCTGCAACAGGCAATCGTAAAAGATTGAGAGGCGCTACCTCAATAGTTTATGAAAACTTTGGTGAAATCAGTTTTTTGATATTTTTGAACTTTTATGGAAAATTGAGCAATGTGCGATTTTTTTGCACCCAAGTGTAGCTGATATTTCTTTTCATTATATTTGATGTACCATCTATCCTTACGCATCACATATATATGTAACTTGAGTTGTATTCCAAAATTGTGAGACTAGAATATCAATAATTAATGGCCAACCGAAAATAATGTGACATCAATAGTTAAATCTGAAGAATTCGTCGAAATTCATATTAAGAAATAGTATTTGATTGACTCACTCCATTAGTTGGTGGAAAATACAGTGTTATAAGTTATTCCTCCACAGTATAAGAGATCAGCAACTCCTAGTGAACAGTCTATATTTATTTAGTCTCGACGAGATTTTTATGAATAACTCATAGGATGGCTCATCAATCTTCATCTCTGTAGTCTGTATTCGAGGATATTTCATAATTTTATTATTCAAAAAGTTATTATTTAGCAAGTCGCATTTCTAGGTCTTTAATTTCCTCATATTTTATTAGAGGCATTTTTCTATAGAATTCTGTTCCATTCAGTACTAGGAGTAATCTGCCGAGACGTTTGAATCAAAAATTGTTTAATTGTCTTATTGTATATGAACTTGTACTTAAAATGGAAGTAATAATTTGTAAATATGGCTTCCATGTATGCATTTCCTTCATAAATATATTTCGATTCTTAAATGTTTTTTAAAAAATCCAATAATACCAAATCTTTTGCAATATGAG
This sequence comes from Tipula lateralis, assembly GCA_963932295.1. Taxonomy (NCBI): domain Eukaryota; kingdom Metazoa; phylum Arthropoda; class Insecta; order Diptera; family Tipulidae; genus Tipula; species Tipula lateralis. Next base: position 80,688,319 of record OZ010738.1, on the reverse strand, counting down.
ATTTCTTTCAAAAATTTAGAACGGTCGGTTAAAATCTACCACCGAAAACAAAAATTAGCTTTGTGATTCTCTTCGGATTTCGGTGTTAACTTAAGCCACTACAAATATTCAATAAATACCAAAGAGCATATGGAACGATTGCACCGTTTCTACAGACTATTTTCAAGTAATTCCGAAAATTCCAGACGCGACACTTTTCGGTAGAAATCGAACTCGGAGATGGTCCGCCAAAATCTTTTACTGATGACGTTACTGTCGATCTGATAAAGTCCAAAGTTGACGAAGATACACGATTGACACAAGAAATTATTTCTGGTGGGTTGGTCTTGAATGCCATTGCTGGATCGCGAATATTAAATAATTATCTTAAATATAAGAAGACATCAGCTTGGTGAGTTTCACAAATTTTAAATGAGGCCAAAAATTCAGCAAACTGCACTCGAGATTTTACTAAATTTTTCTTAAATTCAAAAATGAGCTGTCTAGCTACTTTAGTAAAATTGTTACTGGTAACGAATCGTAGTTCTTTAGGTACGATCCGGAAACCAAACAGTAGTCCATGGTATGGCGCCCAACGTGAGCAAACTCACCCATAAACGCTTAGCAACAAAAGTAATGATATCAGTTACTACGCCCGATCAAAAATTGTAGCTTTTATTCCCCTGAAAAAGGTTCAGATGGCAACTGCAAAATGGTATACCGAAGACTGCTTACCAAAATTTTCCAAAAATTTGTTGTAGAATTGTAAGCTACTTTTTACATCATGACAACGCGCCAGATCACACTGTTGAAATAATGAGTAACTTTATACCGATTCGTGACATCGAAGAAATGCCAGCATACAGCACCATATTCTCCGGATCTAGCACCTTGTGATTTCTGGATTTCGCGGTGGTGCGCGGTTTGCGGTGGTCCAAGTAACAACACTGCTATTTTGTTTATTTTTTCAGTTCAAGGCATTTTCTTTGAAAAATGCAAGCCCAGAAGACTTGGAAATTTGGGATAACCATTAATTATAACAGTTAAACAAGTGTATATTAGGTTCTTCTTCATAACTGTCAGATATAAGTTAAAATTGTACATATATTGTATAACGTCTATAAAGGACAAAACAATAAGAGGTTCTATGATAAATCTATCATATATTTAGCCTCTTTTGACCTATTAGTTGTTATTCTCAAATTTCCCACACGACTTTATATGTATATCGTTTAACCTTACAAATCAAAACACATTACCAAACTCAAGCAGACTGCTCAAATTTCACAACACAAATTTCATTATATACAAACGTTATATATAATATGTCTGCAATGCATTAAAACTATAAAGATATAATCTTGATCACACGTGACATTAATAACACGCGAAAAACGTAATATTCTCTCTCAGGTCACCATCGTCTCACCACATTTTAATAAATGTACAAAAACAATCTTAAAGAAAAACTTTAGAGTTCACGTAGTATATAAATATAAAGTCTTTGACATGCGCGTAATTCTCTTCCTGTAAATCCAGTTACACAATATACGATTTACTATATATACTTTACGTATACTAGATATAAACACACATGTGCATATATGTTAAGAAAAGACACAAATCCCAAGTGCAAATCAGTTTTTTTGTTTCTTACCACGATTGCATTATTTAATGTTGACTTAGCTGAAAGAAAATATTTGTACACGCGCGAATTTCATTCCTTCGTTGTTGTTGCCATTCATATTGTTATTGTTATTTTCATGTTTAATTCGTGAAATTATTTTGTATACATATAACATATTATAATTTATTTTTATTTTTTTTTTTTTAAATAATAATAATAATGATAATAAATAAATAATAGTTGAAATGCAATTTCACATCGAATAGAAATAATTTAATATTTTTGTCTTGTGTTTGTGTTTATTTGTTTATTTATTTTTTCGCGGGGTTTTAAATTATTATTTCTCACCATATAGACTTTGGTACAGGGTGTTAGAAATTTAAATGCGAAAGAAAATCATTTTCTCTTACAACTTTTCCCCATTTGCATTATATTACCAATAGTAGGCAAGACGTGTTCTGATATCACGACCAATTTAGAAACACTCTATATATTGTCGCGTTGGCTTTAGTTTTGGTTCCACATAATTATTATTTATACTTACTATCCAGTTTAAAACTATTTGTACAACACAAACATATTTGCTATATTGACAGCAGTTTCTCAAATTATATTAAGTTTTTTCACCTGTATTGTATTTTCTTATGTATGGCTTTAAACTATACCATGTAATTTTTTTTAACGGTTTTTACAGGCCATTGTTATTTGTTTGCCCGTACCGATCAACAATCTGATTGCATCAGTTTCAATCACGAGCCAGCTCTTCATATTGTTACAAGCAACCAGAAGATGCCAGATCACTCTCTACGCCGTGGAGCCATTGTCGCCGACAGCGACCTCTTCGCCTATCGAAAGGCGACTCTTCCTTCAAAGATCGCTGTACCAATTGATTCGGATCAGCACGCAGAACGTGACCGAACCATACTCGCTGTTCTTTGATTTCATACACGATATCAGAAATTCGAATTAAATTGCTGATCTTGTAATTGAAATGAACTCGGTATGTGCCATCAACGTCGCATTTTGGGCCATATATTAACCACATGATTCTTCTCTACAATATTATTCATCTGTCAAGGTCCAACTCTCCCATCCATATATGACCGATATAAAGACCGATTTCCAGTGGCTAGCCGAACCTATCCTCTCCCACACTATTACCGTGTGTTACTATACTGAAATCAATTGCGTCTTGATCTCGAAAACCAGAGATTTGGTATTTGGGTTTGAACTCGTTGACTTGGAGACCAACGGAAGCTGAACACTGTTCCAGTGGATCAAGTATCTGTTTCACTCCGTTGCCATTTAATCCAATCTCACAGATATCATCTGCAAATGCATAAAGTTGATTGGATTCTCGGAATAAGATATTGTGTATCTGAGGGTATTCAAATACAAGCTGTGATACATGTGGAACATTAAGTAAGGCAGTAAAATGTTTGCGCTTCTTCTGTCTACAAATGCGCTTAGCTGTCCTAGAAAGAACGGCTTTGTTTGTCATTGCGAAAGTAAATCCAGTCCAAAATTTACATTATTGCTTTGCAGTGACCATATAATGGTCGTGATAGGATTTCACGTCTTGAACAACCCAGCTCGCTCTTTTGAAATCAACACATGGTCAATTTGGCTTCGGGATGTTTAACGTGGATGTGTCCATGTTTCCAAATGAATGTTTTTATGATGAAATATTGTACTCGCGACTTTAAGATCATGAGATTTCGGAGGTTATCTAAACTGTGTAGTTTGTAGCACTGTGTACACAATGTATAGCCTTGAGACACATGGTGTCCACTTTTAGGCCATCGAGTTTCTTAGAGCGCTACGAGTTCCAACCGATACTCTTTCATAAATATGATTGATTTATCCCCGGGTATGTGGTTGTAAACAAAGAGGTTAAGAAGTTAGTGTTAGTTTTTTCTATAACTATAAACTTTTATGCTTTAAAATTTCTTTTTGATCAGTTACATCCAAAAATATAAAAAGCTCGATCTTTCAGATAGATTATGTTTAGGTTAGTGGCCTTCCAAGGACCAGGCATCTATACATACGACTCCTAGGCATATCACTTAAAATGTATCACTAAAATTTATCACTGACGAAACAAAAGACTAACGTCTTACTCATACGTCGCGATGGATGTATGCTCCTTAGTCTATTTTGAGTCGGACTTGAAAGAAGTTACCTGAAATCCACAAGTTAGCTTATGATACGTAAACAGAGAGATATTAACTAGTTGGAACTTTTCGGCCTAATGCGATTAGTTGTTATAATACATGAGATATTAGGTCACCATCTAAAACGCGATTAAATTGACTTGGTGAGATGTGGCACGAATAGCCCTAACAAAATAATTTATACACATGATCGTTATATCTAGTCGTCTCATTTGTTTGAATCCGACCGATATTAAATTTTAATGAGCAAACCCATTTAAATGGCAGGAGTGTATGGGATAATGGAACATAAAATAATTGAAATGATTTTGTATAAAAACAATTTATTTGACTTTAACAGCAATTATAATCGTTTCGACACTTCTTATATCGTTTCTTGAAAATAGCTATTGCTTCTATTGACTAATGCACTGTGATCAAGATAACACGACTACAAATTGTTTCAACTTAAAGAGCAAAAACCTTTTGGAAATCAAAGTAACCCAATAAATGTCTTATCATCAACAATTTTAAACTTAGTTTAGCAGTTTTGACTTAATTCAATAACTTAGTCTCATGTATAAATTTTGATGTTACGGGAATATTATGTTACTTGGCGTATTTATTTATGAACAACATCATAATGAAAAAGCAATGCTTGTGTGTTATATGTCAAGACGATGACCAATTTGTTTTCATTCAGGTTTTGATTAGTTTATTATTTTTTCTTGTTATAAATAATCTATTGTATCGACTTTGATTGTATTACATAACCGCACAAAGTTAATTTAACGATTTATTTTTGTTTCTTTAAAATCGTCTGACTGTATTTCAAATTATAATTAATTGATCATTTGTTGTATTCGTTTAATGCGAAAAATAGATGCGATATGATCCAGGAAGAGATAATCTTAATTTAGAGGCACTTTATATTCGCACCAGTATGTCATCTTGATAATAACATAATGTTTCTGTAAATACGTTATTGTTTACTATCCTTCATATTGTAATAATAAATTAAATATGTGAGAAAAGTTCAAGGTTGACTTTCTTAGTAATTTTTAATTTTGAAAAATGTTATTCGAAAGTTTTATAAAAGATTATCTTGTTAAAAGATAAACTATTGCATACTTATTGAAAATTTTCAACTTGTATGTATTCGGTGTGTATATTGAAATTGACTGAATTATCGATTTCATTGAATTAGTGGTACTTACGTTTAAAAAAGGTGTATAGATAAAAAAGAGACTACAAACCTTAAAAACATAACAAAATTTAATTAAGTAGCACTATTTCAATTGATAATTAATTAATAGTTTCTCATTTATATATAAATAGAACAGATAGATAGAATAGATAGATAGAATAGATAGATAGAATAGATAGATAGAATAGATAGATAGAATAGATAGATAGAATAGATAGATAGAATAGATAGATAAAATAGATAGATAGAATAGATAGATAGAATAGATAGATAGAATAGATAGATAGAATAGCTAGATAGAATAGATAGATAGAATAGATAGATAGAATAGATAGATAGAATAGATAGATAGAATAGATAGATAGAATAGATAGATAGAATAGATAGATAGAATAGATAGATAGAATAGATAGATAGAATAGATAGATAGAATAGATAGATAGAATAGATAAATAGAATAGATAAATAGAATAGATAAATATAATAGATAGATAGAATAGATAGATAAAATAGATAGATAGAATAGATAGATAGAATAGATAGATAGAATCGTTTGATAGAATCGTTTGATAGAATCGTTAGATAGAATCGTTAGATAGAATCGTTAGATAGAATCGTTAGATAGAATCGTTAGATAGAATCGTTAGATAGAATCGTTAGATAGAATCGTTAGATAGAATCGTTAGATATAATCGTTAGATAGAATCGTTAGATTAAATCGTTAGATTAAATCGTTAGATAAAATCGTTAGATAGAATCGTTAAATAGGATCGTTTGATAGAATCGTTTGATAGAATCGTTTGATAGAATCGTTTGATAGAATCGTTAGAGAGAATCGTTAGAGAGAATCGTTAGAGAGGACCGTTAGATAGAATCGTTAGATAGAATCGTTAGATAGAATCGTTAGATAGAATCGTTAAATAGAATCGTTAGATAGAATCGTTAGATAGAATCGTTAGATATAATCGTTAGATAGAATCGTTAGATTAAATCGTTAGATTAAATCGTTAGATTAAATCGTTAGATAGAATCGCTAGATAGGATCGTTAGATAGAATCGTTAGATAGAATCATTAGATAGGATCGTTAGATAGAATCGTTAGATAGAATCGTTAGATAGAATCGTTAGATAGAATCGTTAGATAGAATCGTTAAATAGAATCGTTAAATAGCAGTGTTGACATACCGGTATTGTAACGGAACGAAATAACGGAAAAACCAGAATTATTCCCAATAACGTTATTTGTACCGGTACTATAATAATAAAATTGGAAATAACGTTACTTTGTAACGTTACGATATATATATTTCCTTTATTTGGGTTTTCCAGCGAATAATATATCTGGCGAAGAGCTTCGGTTTCTGAAGATATTTTAAGTTCATATCTGAAGCAGAAATTCAACAACTCCGCAAATAATCTAAATACGCACACGATTAGTGAAGCAACTCAAATTTCTGCGCTGCTAAATAACTTTGAAAAAGTAAAGATGCTTTCCAGCATCCCAGTTTTAGTTTAAATTTTCAGGATCATTCGAAAAATGCACGGTGCAAGCTTTTGTGAAGGTCATGATTGATAATATTGAATTAGTTTCTAAACAAAACTCCTTATTTTCTACAGCGAATTGACATTAAGCAAGGTTAGGTTAGGTTGAGTGGTTGCTACAGCATACTTAGACCTGCGACGGTCTGTTCCAGACTTTACTTCCAGACCTAGCCTCCTTGCATGTTCTCCAAGAATGCAGTGTCCTGTGAGTATCCCCACGATCGTTTTAAGTTCACGTCTTGGTAGGGAGATAAGTGCCTTTGAGCGTTTCAAGTTCAGCTTTGGCCAGACTTGTCTTGCAACTTTACATGAGAGGGTGTTCGTCCACCTATTGTTCGCACTTTTTTAAGCACAGTCTTGACTGCGTTAATGGGTCTTCTCAACTTTGCCCTTTCCGGTAGCAGTTGGAGAGTTGTATCATGACTCGCTAGTTCGTCAGTCCTGCAGTTTCCCACAACGTCCTAGTGTCCGAGGACCCAGACTAACTGGATGTGGTTTATCACAGAAGACTGCAGCTCATACTTTACCGTGTAGCTTGGAGCCTTCCATAAAGAGCTGTAATGCTTCCGTTTCCGCTGCCGACCCGCTCCTTCAAGATTACCTTGAGGGGCAGGTAGTTTGGAAACTTTTTTCGAAGCACAGATCGGTGTAACATAGTCTATATTCGCCAGTTCTTTCCTCAGCGACTATCGTCGAGTGTCCTGTCTGAAGACATTTCCATTGAGATATGGCTGATAGTCGAGTGGCCGTAATCGCCGCTATCTGCTTACCATAAATGTCAATAGGAAGAAGGTGAAACATGACCTCTAAGGCACTTATAGGTCTTGTCCTCAGCGCTCCTCTTATAAGCATACAGGCCGTTCTTTGCACCTTCTTATTAAGCAAACTTTTAATAGAATCGTTAAATAGAATAGATAGATAGAATAGATAAACTACTAGTGACAGAAATTAAAAATGGTATCGTGAGGTACACGCGTCACTTTAGTCATACGAGGAATTGGAATATGTCACAATATAAGGAATGGGAAAAACATAAATATAACTAAAACGAAACAGATGAAGAATTCGCGGAAGAAAATATCAATTTTCAAGAAGATAAATTATTGGTGCGGGTCCGAAGTCTTATTCAGTTCAAAGAAATTTAAGATTAGATAAAAAAAACATCCGATCATACAATCCGATTCTACGATCCGATTTTAACTTTTGGTACCGTTTGAAAAATCGTTGTGTGTTTATTTTCAGCCCAATCGATTAAGTAAACACCTATTCGGACTACATATTGGTATTTGATATTTAACCTCCGTAATAAATTCTTCTTTAACACCAACGTTAAACAGTCGATGACGCGCTGCTAATACATCAATTTGAAATTTTCATCTTGAATTACTCAAATTTAATTACTTCATCGTAGAAAAAATCTTAAGAACACCACCCGCACAATTTTCTTTACCATAACCTAGGTGGAGAAATACCTCGTAAAAAAACCTACAACTAATTTTTTTTTTTCATTTTCTCAATTTTTCATATCAATTTTGGTTCGCAACTCTGTTAGAAAATCCAAAAACAAAATGTTTCCTCAGTTTTTATTCATTTTCCCATTTTATATATTTCGCATATAACACACCCTAACTTCATACTGCTCTAGTTACTCGCAATGTTGTTGTAGTAAAATAAATATAAGCTGTACTGCTTGTGTACACATACATATAGCAACCACCACAAGAAAAACAGACTCTTTAAATGGCGCATGGCTAGTATGACGTCATTAAGGAAAAAAACGTTTTGCTAACGTAATAAATAAAAATTGATTTGTTGTGTATACATATATACATATATGTATATATGTATGACGTCATTTAATGTGTTTTATATAATTTGTTTTCTCTCGTCATTTTCCTAGGAAAATTTAATTTTTCTTGTGTGTTGTTGTGTGTGGGCGCTCAATGATGTTATATCTGTGAATGTATCTGAATGGCGGCGCATAGTACATGAATTATTATTAGATGTGAAAAATTTGCGTAATTTGAGATCATCCATCATGAGAGTTGTTGTTAAATATATTTGTTTATGTAATTATTTTGTGGTTGTTCTGTGCGCAAATTTGCATTATCGTTACATGAATCACATATTTATGTGTACAATATTATATATATGCATTCATTACTCCGGAAATTGATGTGTATACATAGATTATGTGAAGTCACTTACACACATGTCGCCAAAACAAATCTAAAGTGGTAAAATTTAACATAACATTTGGTATTGAGATTGAATTAATCAACCAAATTTTGTGTAAATTCCACATATGCAAATGATATAATTCCCACTAAGTTATTGAACGTACATGACTCATAATTCTGTATACTTTGTTTGGCATATAGTAATTCAACAACAACATCATCGTAACGCGTACCATTTTTCATCTTAACCATGCATGCAAATTCATAATATTTTCTAAGTATAATGTCTTACAAATATTATTTGTATGTTTGTCCTAATTTCATATACAATTGATTTCTATTTAAAATTGTATTTCCATTGAATACATTTAAAGACACAGAAATTAGCAAACATATTATAACTAAGATAATATAAAGATGCGACGTATGGTGTCTTCATTTCACTTTCATTAATTCGCGTCTAAAGTATGCCATAAAAATATACATACTAATTTTGAACAAATCTCAATTGATGATTCAATCTCGCTTTACAAATTATTTTCTAAAATAAAAAAATTATCACAATGTTTTATGAAAAACATATTGTTTCACAACATATTGTAACATAAAAAATTTCTCCGAAAAGTGCTACAAAATAAATGAAATTTAAAAATTTTAAGAATGTGTACAGACCGACCGTATGGAGCGTAGTTTAGACATAAAATATTGATTGAACAGACATATTTTGCAAATAGAGACTCAGATCGTCTCTTACGTCTTGAGACTATTGTCACAGGAATGTGGAACTTCAGTTGACCAAAGTATGGTGCCATCTGGATACGTTTGTGAAGAAATAAAGGCAAAGAAGGCGACGTTCTGCGTGCTGGTCCAAACCGAATTATACAGCGATTTTCTAAGGCGTCTTTCGGCGAAGTGGTCGCTATCGGCCACGATGGCTGCACGACGTGGAGAGCGAACTAGTAAATTTTGGTTGCTTGCAACAATTTGAAGAGCTGGTTCTTGATCGACCCCGACGGAGTCAGATTGTTGACGTAAAACGTTTTTTCAAAAAAAAGGTACAATAAAGTTGGAAAATAAAAGTGTATAATTGAAAATGAAAATTGGAAATATATATACGAGTATATATATGTTTATACTCACCTATTTTGTGTTGCCTTCAATACGGCTTCTGGGAAATTCTGAAATTAATTTCATTCCAAGTTCGTGAGATAAAATACCACCAGTTTAAATTTATTCTATTAAACCATGTCTGTTATAAGGTTAATATTCAAATTTTCAATATTGATATTGAATTAGTAAGAATTTATTTAAAAAAGCATAAGGAAATGACACGAGTGGTTAAAGCTGCGCAAGGTAACAAGGTGGTAACTTTAAAAAGACAAGATGTAAAAGTATTAAAAATATTAAATTTAGTTAAGGTTCTTAAAGAGAAAACAATACACTGTTCGATGTGTATTGGTTCGTGTAGAGCATTCGGCTTTGAGTTTCTTGTCTGGTCAAAGTTTATTTCTTTCACAAAACACATTTTTATTTTGTTATTGAACTTTAAAACTCTCTAAATGCAGCATCATAATGTAAATCTGGATCTCTTCGTAGAGTTGCTTGAAAAAGTTACACCATCATCTGGTTGCTTAATAAAAATTGGACTGAATAATTTCATCTGCAGTAGCAATACTCCAGATATTCAAAAAATGTATTTGTGTACGACCATTTGCTGCTCCAGAGCAAATATCCACACAACGACCTTGAAAATGTCCTATCATGTCACGGTATATGAGTAGAAAAATTAAAATTTTTTTTTTATTTATTTATTATATTATTGAAACTAGTCTTTCCAGACTAACCATCAATTTACATCTGAATTCTTACAAACTAAAATATAATGCGGTCACTGTTGATCCAGCGATGCACAGTGCCTGTTCGTTGGTAGGTAGCTGCTCACATAATAACGAGCTCGAAGGGTTTGGTTCTTTTACGTCTCCTTACCAAATGTTCATTATCCAGTAGCCGAGAGGCTTCCGCATTGACATGTTCCATTAGTCTTGATTCATGCTTCGATGCAAATCGTTTTATTTCGAGTTTTATATCTGGAATCTCCAAATCACGATGCAAATCACTATTACGTATGTACCAGGGTGCATTTACTATACTCCGAAGTACCTTATTCTGGAAGTTTTGTATAAGTTTAATGTTAGTATTCTTAGTACAGCCCCAAAGCTGAATGCCATATAGCCAGATCGGCTTAAGAACCTGATTGTAAATCAGTATTTTGTTGCATATGCTTAATTTTGACCTTTGCCCAATTAGCCAGTACAACTGTCTATATTTAAGATCAAGCTCAAGATTAAGTTTAACATCCATAGTCATACCCTAGTATTTAGCAGAATTCACGTCCGGCCATCACATTGTTTAAGCTGATTGTCGGCGGATTAACCAATGATTTATTCGTAAAGTTGACATGGGCAGATTTTAATTCATTAAGTTTGATTTTCCATCGTTGGGTCCACTGACGAATTTCATCACTTGCACATTGAAGTTTATTCGCCGCTTCTTCCACAGTTTGCTCTGTTGATAGTATCGCGGTGTCGTCAGCAAACGTTGCTATGTTTACGTGATCGGACTGTGATATATCACTTGTTTATAGTAGGTAAAGGACTGGACCTAGAACGCTGCCTTGTGGAACACCTGCCCTTATCTCTCTCAGTTCAGAATACTCATCTGTATAATATGATCTGTATAATATGATAGATATGATCTCAAAAGATCAATATATCGTCCCGGAAGCATAGTATTAAATTTATGTATTAAACCCTCGTGCCATACCTTATCGAAAGCTGCATCTAAACCCAAATTGGTGACCCGGTATTAGGTCTCTACTTTCTATTATTGGCTTCATTATCTTCAAGAGTAGTCTCTCCATTAACTTTGGAATGATAGGGAGCAGTGATATCGGACGATACGATTTAGCTTTATTAGGCGGTTTACCTGGTTGCGGTAACATTATAACTTCCGCAACTTTCCAGGCCGAATGAACATGTCTTAATCTAATAACAGCATTAAACAAGTAAGTTAGTTTAGCGATAGCTTTCTTTGATATTTGCTTTAAAATTTCTCTCGTTATAAGGTCATATCCAGGTGCCTCTGCTGACTTCAGATTGAATTGTATTTCACTGCTAACTTCTTTTTGGGTTGTTAGAGGAATTCCACCCTCATAATTGCTGCTTTCATTTTCGATTATAATATCCGATTCAATCTCATTCGGTTTGAAAATATCAGCCAAATGGTTAGCAAATTCTTCAGCTTTTGTTTTGTTATCCCTACCCCACGAGCCATCATTTCGCTTAATAGGAGGGATTTGCGTAATTGGGGTTTTTATACTTTTAGTTACCTTCCATAGTGAGTATTTCGTATCTTCATCAGCGGTCAATTTTCCCAGATACAAAGAAAACGATTTTTCATTTAGCTTCTGAATTTCTCATCTGAATGATATCGGTGAAATTGTCTACCTCTTCTTCTAGGTCCTGAATAGTTTTTAGTCGTGTTTGTAAGTTAATCTTGTTTTCTACTTCAGATCTTAAGCTCGCCCAATCAGTTGTTTTATTGGCAAGAGTTGGTCTTAAAAATTAAAATGTACCAAAAAAATGAGCTGTACTTGAGAAATATCAGTGACTCAACAATCGAAATAAATTCTATGTGAATAAATAAATTCGGGGCTAGAACTAAATATTGTTGCTCGATTAAATCCAGTTGTATAAATAAGGCCAAGTCGTAAACATATTGATTTCCCCAGTATGCACATCAATAAAACGACCGTCACTAATTTCGAACCATCGCAACTCCAAGAAGCACGGTATACAATATCCGGATATGCATCGATGTGGACTAGAACTAGAACTTCACTCGTGTGAAGTGCGATAATCCGCAGAAGAGCCACTTTTTAACTACATAATATAACAACATAAAAGATGCGTCCCTATAGTTTCTGATCCATCACTATCCAACGCGTGTTTCTGTAATGACCCGTTATTATATAAAAATTTCAGCTATAACTTACGCATTCATTCCATTCCATTATGAATCTTAAATTACTCCAGGACAGATTTCTCTTATAACAAACTACAATTCAACCAAGAAAATAAATAAAATTGCAATCGCTTTCAGAAAATCTTCCAGCTGAAAATCTTCCAATGAAAATAAACTTCCTAATTAGGACAGACATTCAAGCAACCTTTCTTAAACAATAATCATCATAGTAAAGAAATCGTATTAAATTTTTATTCCATTTTAGATAATGAGTTGAACACGCTCAACAGATTATCAAACCGATTGTTGACCACTTTGTCAAATTTGTCGCAGCAAATGACCTAAAGTCACCATCCAACCAGCTTGGTTAACACAAAACAATACTCAAACTATACAAAGATGTTACCAGGTGAAGACCACGCTATGTTCCATCCCATGTATTTAAATAACTCTCCACAGCAAACAAACCGAAGTACCCCACTATGCCTCTTCTACAAATCATATCATTTCACACTGTACTGACATATGTGTCTGCATCGTCTAATCACACGCTAGAGGCTACCTATTAAATTATTCTTATTAATAAAATAAAACACAGAGCAAAAAAAACAAAGTCTGCTCTGTGGGACAATCCACACTGCATGATGTGAAACTTTGGAACTATAAACGTCAGATTTCGCAGCTCTTTTAACATAAGTTCATATTATCTTCGGTAACTTTAACATATAGCGCAGTAGTTTAAGCTGCGGCAATTGGAGTGGGTGACATCGGGTTCCCAAGAGAGGCAAGAGGCGAAAGGGATTTTACACCATCGGATTAGGACCGGTGGTGTGAATGAACACATCTTTAACTCCCTGTTGGAGTGCAGAATTCAGGCTGGCATGGAGCTATGCAATGTGCAGATGGTTGTACGTAAATCGAACCGATCTATAGCCGTGCGTCCTCGATTTGACTATATATTGGCGTAAAGTAGAATGTAAATAAGTGAACCGCTACAGAGAGAACTTTAAAATATTTCTTATTGATCTATAATATTTTTTTCTCGAATTGTACACTTTTGGCATAGGGTATTGCTATATGTAGATGGTTCAATCCCCTCGACACGTCAGATCTATCAAATATTATTTATTTCGTACATTCCTCTGCGGCCGAATTTAGGCTTGTTGACGTGTAAACTAATCTAAAAAGCATTTAGTTTCTCGACTGCTTGTCAAAACCTTTAAAACGATAAATAATTCTCTTAATTACAACACCTGTAATCCACTTAATCCATAGAGTTGAGTGTGACGTGCAGGCTAACAGTTTTTTGGTATGTGTGTGTGTATAATATAATTACCACAATAATAATTAAATTTCAAAACCAACAACAAGTATGCATTAAACAGAAGAAAACAAATTTTCCGGTTCCACACTCACTATTCTGAAAACGACAACAATACAGCAACACACCAAAAACAGAAAGTCGCGATTTAAATTTTTTGTTTCGTATCGTTTCATTTCTTTTCTCAATATTTTTTTGTTTTGTTTTGGTTATAAAAACAACAACAAACCGAGTTATAAAAAAAACTACAGTATTTTTGTATGACGTCACATTATTTATTTATCGTTTGCGTATACCTTCCGTCTTTTTTTTGTTGTTTTTTGTTATTTTTTTTTGTTTTGTTTGTGTTTGTTTATTTTTATCTATAGTTGTGTTAGTATGCGTCCCTGTGTGTACACAACTACAAACACAAAGTAGGGGAAATTGTTTACTCGCGTTACTAGTATTTTGTTTTATACTCTTTCTCGCTCTCTGCTCTCTCGACCAATTTTTTTTTCAGCAATCAGCATACCGTTTTTGTATTTTTTCAATTCAAAATAAAAAATATTTAATTTGAGTTTTAGCCTCGGTCGAGTAAAGAACGCTATAATTTCACTTAACTGGAATTTCATTTTTTGCCTAAATAAATAAAATAAAAATTAAATAAATTACTGTAAAGTTATTTTTTTTTAATTAAATAAAATAAAAATTCGCGCGTGTTTAAAATTAAAAAAAAAACAGTAAAGTGTATTTTTGTGAAAATTAATTGTAAAAGTGTTTAAAAAAAAAAAATAATAAAAATACAAAAGAAACGTAAAATTTACAGTTTTGGTTTTTGTTCATTAAAATTATATTTTGTGTTTGTGAGTAGTGAACAAGAAAAAAATTACAGCAACACAACAACAACGTAAATAATACATCAATTGTAGTGTTTTTTGTGTGTGAAAATAGTATATAAAAAAAAAAATTACAGTTGTATAAAATAGTATATTGTGTGTGAGTGGAAAATTATTATGAAAATAACCGCAGCATTAAAATTACTGTATTTACAATGAAATGCAAAAATATTTCAAATAAAATCAACAATTTTGTTGTACAAAATTTAAAAAAGTTTAAGGTAGAAAATTTTATAAATTAATAATTTGTTGTTGTTGTTCTTACCTTTCCAATTTTATTTATTAAATTTTGTTTTTGTTGTAAAATGCGTCGTGTCCCAAATTTTTGTTTTTGCAATGAAAGTTTTGGAATTTTTTTTATTTTACAAATCAACAACAACAAAAACTTGGTATGTTTTTATAACGTGAAATGATGTATATAGTGGCTCAAGCTAATTTTGTGTGTGTGTCTCTCTCTCTGTGATGGTTGGATTGGTTGGTTGATATGATGGAATGCAATGCGCGCGACAAACGGAACAAAATATTTTGACTGTAGTGTGTTGTGATTTGTTTTGACGGTTAATTTTTTTTTGATTTATTGTCAAATATCGTAATTGAAAATTGTGATGTAACTTGGACGATATCACATTAAAATGTTGACCTAACCAATGTCTGGCTTTCTGTTTTTGGTACATTAAAACCCGCGCACTCTAAATTTATAAATAAATAATTTCCATGAAAAACATTCTGTCCTCTCCCAATTAAAAATATCTTGTTTTATTATTATTATTGCCTACCTTTCCATCGGATTGCCAACAAATACAAAAAAAATATATATATATTACGCGACCATGATTGTGGGCGATCATGTCATACACTGGGCAACATAGTATGTTGCTTATTATTATAACAGCAGGTGTGCGTTTTTCGCGTGCTCACATTGTATGATCATCTGATCCGCGCCACCACGATCAACTCAATTTCCCTCGATTTTGTTTTTAATCCACTATATATCATTTAAATAATAACATTTTAATATTATTCAAACGAGATTCTGTCTGTGATCTGATCACACAGCTAAATTACTTATATACAAACGGAAAAAAAAAAGAAAAACAATAAAAGAGTTAAATATACGAAAAATCATCTCTCAGTTCGTGCGATCGCGATATTTTGTGTGTACGCGATTACTGATTTCTTAACAAAACATAACATTTTCAATGTCAAACAGCTGAACGCGCAGTGATAAAAACAAATAAAAATATTAAATTAAATTAAATTTATTTTTATCAATTTGATGATTTTTTAAGCGACTGACTAACGATCAAGAATAATATTATGATTGTATTGAGATCGAGAGAGTGTCATGTAGTCATCAAAAAATTAGAATTAAATATTTTTTGTTTAGAGGTCATGATCGAAGCAAATTTTTAATGTAATTTTATTATCGTTACAGTTAAACGGACAGACATCATCCAAAATGCCATCAATGCCAAAAGAAAAAACTGCATCCGCCATAACAGTGGTCGATAATAATATTAAATATAATAATAATAATAATAACTGTAATAATAGTAAAGATAATAAATTAGAAGAAAATAATTTAAATAATAGTGCTAATATTGAAAATAATAGTTGTAACATTAATAAGGAAACAACAAATAAAATAAATAATAGTATTGCAAATGGAAGTTCAATAAATAATAGCAGTACGAATAATACGGCCGGTAGTAATGGCGGTGGTGGTGGCGGAGGAGGAGGCGGTGGTGGTACAAACATTAATATAAAAAAGCGTGGCGTAAACGATTTCCGATTTGGCAAGGCGATCGGTGAGGGCAGTTTTAGTACTGTATACGTTGCAAAAGATATCCACACGAATAAGGAATATGCAAGTAAGTAGTTAAAAGTTTATAATAATAATAATAATACGACAGACTATTTATAAATGAATCACCCTGCCTCTAAAAATATTTATTTTTTTTGATTCGAAACATTAGCAAAAGATATTTTTATAAACAAAAAATGTATTTTTATCATTCGCGTATCACCGAGACGAAAAGGTATTCGATATTATTGTATATATTGTGTACTCGCGATTTCTTTATCGGTCATTTATTAAACGTGAACGTTGTCGTAAGACATGTTACACAAAAAACATAAATTCTTGAGTTAATGTGTCTGGGATATTTTTGTAAGTAGTTTTGAAAATAGTTTTTCTTTTTATTATACAACATACATCATATGACCTAATTATGGCAATGATGGTGTGTACGACGTGTTCTATTTCGAGATCAAATTTTCGTATATTACATCATGTACTCTTACTCTTGGGGAGGTGTGCATGTATTTATAATGTATATATTTATGTACGTACTTACTCATCCCATTGATAGATTTTAATTGAACGGAAGTGCTATTGGACACAACAACGAAATGATGTATACACGATAAAAAAAAAATTGTATTTAATTGTAATTTAGTTTTTACGACAACGAACTATGAGTATTCCATTCATAATTTTTTATTTTTTCATTCATAAATTTTATTTGTTGTTGTTGTGTATATATATGTATGTATGTATACGTAAGTAGGGCTGCTACGGCAAATACACTCGAATTACTAATCTATCATGTGTGACATACAACATATTATTATTTATACACAAATACCACATAGTATGTTCTTGGGAAATTTATCACATTATGAAACGTATTAGAGTGTAGAAGAATAAAAACAAAATTTTCAAATTTTCTATCTTGCTTCGAAATTCCAGAAATTACAATAATATATTAAATAACAAAAACAACGCGCGACAAAATTGATAACACGAAAAATGTTTTTAATTTTTTGTCGAGCGAACTGATAACGTCCCAAAAAATATTTTTTTTTTTACTCTCGATATTTGAACTAATAACAACACCAATAGCAATAATATAACTGATAACGACATTGGAAACCATATTCATTATAAGAATGATGAATTTCAAAAACGGATGTGAGATATGTGTGCGTGTGTGTGTGCATTTTGGACAAAGATGGCATTTTATAGGGCGCGAATTTGATCACACCTTACGAACGGATTGGTGCACTTTGTAGGTGGTCAAGCCCAACGAATGATCACACATTAAGACGTGGCTCTGAAAAGTCGATCTAATATGAATTGTAGTTTATTTCCCACACATATACACACACCATTATAAGTAAATCTATTTTTGTTCTCTATTTTCTTACACTTCTACTAAGTTCAATGAGATTAGAATTTTGTATACCAGCTAGGAAATTATTGCAAATGAAATCATTGTTTATTTAAAATAAAAGCAACAGAAAAAAAATCTTTATTTTCTTTAAGTAACATGTAAACATACGTACAAATAAATATATACGATTCGCTATATCACATACACATCTCCAAGAAATACATAATAAGAGATCGATCTTATTTTTTAATTTTGTTTTATGAATTGCCTTAAGATCAAAGTGCATTTAAAAAAAAAATAACAACGATCGCTAAAATAATAAGGCGCATACAAACGCGATATTGAAAATTCCATATGAATGATTCAAACGTGCTGGTTTGTATTTTAAAAATTGCACAATCCAAATTATAAATTCATTAACAATCCCGCCCTCTTGCTTCACATTTCATTCATATATCGCGAGCCGCGTAACACAATTCCTACACATAACTGTATAATTCTTATAACTTAGCTCTTGTAAGTATATGTTTCGATATATATATATAGTTGGTTACACCAACCTCGGCACAATATTTTCATGAATGGAATTATTAAAAACATTTTATTACTTCATTGTGTTTCTCGCATTGAGTCATAATTTCTTTTTGTTTTTTCTTGAGACCATACCATTCGTAGCATGCCTATAAGTATCGACGACGAGCAGGAAATGTACTAAAATTTTGCTTTACGCCAAAAACGTAATTAATTTGAATTAAATTTAATTAATTTCCGAGTCATATGAAATCATCATATGATTTAAGTTTTTGGGCCTGATTGGGCGTAATGTGTTTACACTATCTTAGTCTTTGTATATGAGATAAGAGATTCTGTTTTGTTTATCATCACATCGATCATGTGTGTTTATACTTTTTATTGGCTTACGACAATCTTTTATAAGAAAAATTCTTATTTGATTGTGACCCCATTTAAAAAAAATAAAATATGGTAACTAATTGTGTTTTTTTTATTATTGTCTCGTTCTAGTTAAAGTGTGTGACAAGCAGCATATATTCAAGGAAAATAAAAATAAGTACATCCTAATCGAACGTGAAGCAATGAACACATTGGGCAATGCACCCGGATTTGTTACACTCTTCTGTACATTTCAATGCACAAAGAGTTTATATTTTGCTATGACATATGCCAAAAATGGTGATCTACTGCCGTACATTAATAAAGTGGGATCATTCGATTTGGATTGTACTAAATTTTATGCAGCCGAATTAGTATTAGCATTGGAGGAGATGCATTCGCGTGGTATAATACATCGTGATTTAAAACCCGAAAACATATTACTCGATGATAGTATGCATATATTAATAACGGATTTTGGTTCGGCAAAAATTCTACCGAAAGATTCAAATAAAACAACAAATAGTAGCAATATGGATAGTAATATAACAAATAATAGTAACGAAAATAGTGCGAACGACAATACAACACGCGGGCGTAAATATAGTTTCGTTGGTACAGCGCAATATGTATCGCCCGAATTACTAAAGGGTGAACAATCGACAATATCGTCGGATTTATGGGCACTAGGTTGTATTATATATCAAATGATTTCGGGTTTGCCACCATTTCGTTCGAATATCGAATATCAAATATTCCAAAAAATACAAAAATTAGATTTAACGTTTCCCGAAGGATTCGATGAGGTAGCCAAAGATTTAGTAACACAATTATTAGTGATTGATCCAAAATCACGAATTGGTGCCAACGATAGTAATTTCCGTTATACAAGTATTCGAAATCATAAATTTTTCGATAACATTGAATGGGATACGTTGCGACAACAAAAACCACCACAAATTTATCCATATTTGCCAGGCGATGATTTGCGTAGCCAATATCGTGTACCAGATCATTTGGAACCGGGCCTCGACGAAAAACAACTACAGAGACTATTAGATCTAGAACTTGGCACCTCGAATTGTTGTTGTGATAAACAGCAAAAAAATGTATCCAATAAGAAAAGTAAGTGTTTTATAGAAAATCACTAATTTTATAATTAAGATTATTAATTAATTTGTTTTGATTTAATTATTTGCAGATATTGCCGATTTGACTGAAACAGAGAAAGAATCCCGATTGCGACAACAAACTAGTGAAAAATATAATTGTTTTTGCAAGGGTGAGATTATATTAAAACAAGGAATTGTAAATAAACGGAAGGGACTATTTGCTCGAAAACGGATGCTTTTGCTGACAACTGGGCCACGATTAATTTACGTTGATCCGGTGTCGATGGTGAAAAAGGGTGAAATCCCATGGAGTTCGGAGCTTCGAGTTGAACCAAAAAATTTTAAAATATTCTTTATACACACAGTAAGTTAACGGTTAATAATTATTGATTAAATTTCCTAATTAAACTAATCGTGAACTTGTTTGTCTTTCCTCTTTGCAGCCAAATCGAACCTACTACCTAGAAGAGCCCGAGGGTTACGCATTAAGTTGGTGTCGTGACATAGAAGATGTTAGACTATTTACCTATGGAAATAACTCGTAACTAAATATTAATTTTTATTTTGTTATAATTAATTTTTAAATAATTTAAATTTAACTTTTAATTTAAAAAAAAAATAACTAATTTCTCTTAAATATTAAATAAAATATTAAATAAATAAAAAAAAAAGAAATATTGTTGATAAAAAAAATGATGACGAAATGATTTATAAAATATGTAATTTAATTTAATTTTTTATGTTTATTTAAAATAAAATAAAAACAAAATTGATGCCAAAATATTTTTAGAAATTTACCAGATTCCATGACAAAATTTTTTGCACAAAAAACCGATAGAATTTTTTTTTAATTAAATTAAAAAAGCTGCTTGCCTCATATATAATATTTATAGAAATAAATTATTATTATTAATCATAATTAAAAATATACATATTTTTCCTGATTTCCAAATATTAAATAAAATTAATTAATTTATTATTTATTTAATTATTAATTATAGAACTTCCAATATATAAAAACAGAAAAATATAGTTATTAAACATTATGTGTTAATTATTAAACCTCGCAATAAATAAACAAACATAAAATTACTAAATTTATATTAAATTATTATTTATTTTATGAAATATATAAATTAAACAAAATAGAAAAAAATTTAAAACCAAAAAAATTAAGTTTTTGTTTCGTTTTTAGTTAAAAATAAAAAATATTAATTAATTAAATTTAAATAAAAAAATGTGTTCATTAATTTAATTTTATCTCAAAAAAAAAATAGTTAAATTGAATTAAATTAATTAAATCTAAATAAATAAATTTAAAATGAAAAAACAGTATTATAATTGTAATAATATAATTTTAATTAATTTGTTTTGTTTTTTAGTCAAAAATTTGATTTGTTTATTATTATGGCGCGAACCCAATTATTGACCCGACTGGGCTATTGGGTCCGCAGCCTATATTATAATTTAGAGAAATATGATATTAAACGAAAAATAATAAACCTATTTCTATCTCTTTTTCTCTCTAATAAAATTAATTTGCTGTCTCTGTGTAATTTATAAATTCTTAATTATTATTAATAGTTTTTTATTTGATACAAACACACACACCCAAACACATGTACACACATAAATATATACACACACCTAAATTAATTAAATTAATTAATTTCATTTCAATTTATTAAATCAAAAAAAACGCTGGTCGTGGATGATGATAAATAAATAAATTATATCTAATATAATTAATCATTGATTGGTTAATTAATATAGTATTTAAAATAAATAAAAAATAAATAATTTAAATCCAAAAATGTGTTCAAGAAAAAATTAAAAAAGGTGTTATATATAGTTATATAATTAACCACCTCTAAATTAATTAATTTAATAAAACTAATTCGTTATAAATGTATACATATCACACACATATATAAAAAAAAAATTTATTGGAATTCGTTTTAATTAAATATAATTAATTTGAAGGAGTGTGTTATTAAGAAATACCTAAAATAAAAAAATGGAGATAAATAAATTTTTTGTTTTTTATATTATATAATTATGGATTTTTTTTAGATAGCAAATATTAATTTATTATTTTATTTTAAACAAAATTAAATAAATTTGTATTATTCTGGATTCGAACATTTTTTTTTTATTATTATTTTTATTTTAAAGTATTAATTATTTTATTTATATATATATATGTATACACAAAACACACACTAAATTCAGAATAATATGAATTTATTAGTAAGTAAATAACTAAATTAAAACAAAATGCAGGTTAAATAAAATTTAATTAAAAAAAGAATATTTATCAAATAAATGAACCTATTATATATATGTATATATATATATATGTATATATATATATATATATATATATATATATATATATATATATATATATATATATATATATATATATATATATATATATATATATATATATATATAAAATAATTAAAATTATTTAGTTTTTATTAGTAAATAAATAAAATAAGATGCTAACTAATAATTTAATTATTATATTTTATGCTTTACACACTTATATACAATACATATTCACTATATATTGAATTAAATTATTTTATTTTCGTCTTTGTTAATTTATTTTGTAAATACAAAAAACTCTAAACTAAACTGAATAATTTAATTATAGTAAATTACATATTAAAATGAGAATATTAATTTAATTAGACATATAAAAATATATACATAAATGAGAAATTAAATTAAAAATAAATATTGAGCTATATATATATTATATTAATTTAAATAAAATTATTATTGATAAATTAAAGAAAATGAAAAAAAAAATACAAAAAAAAATTAAAAATTTGATTTAAATTAAAATAAATAAGGTGAATTATAAGTATTTATAATTAATAAAAATTATAATTAAACTGAAAAAATGATTAATAATTAAAATGAATTTGGTTTTATTTTGCTTGAAGCTATTTGGATGATATAACCTACAGTACAGTGCCAACGACAACAGAGGGGCTATTATGAAATAAATCCGAGTCGGATTTTTCCGTTAACGCACAAGACAAAATCGCATTTTGACGTTTCATAATATGTATTAAGCAAAAAGTTATCGCAATTTTAAGAATTTATTTTCTTCAATCGAATCGGATTTTTCCTTTAACGGATAAATCCGAGTCGGATATATTTCATAATAGACCCCAGTGTTAAAAATATCAACTTGATTTTTTAAATAGATTGATGAACAAATTTGGATTCATAATGAAACGTCATGATCTAAAGTTTGTAATTGTAAACTACTCTTAATAGTATATCTACATTTGGGAGTGTAATATGACAAAAAGCTTCGATAGCAAGTCTTTGTTTATAATAAACTGAAGACGGCTTAAAGATGACCACGTATATTTAAGACACTGTGGATCGAAAGACAAGTCGTATAGATGTAAGATTTTATAAATTCACTATAAATAATGTATAAAAGTCAACCACAAGACACGTAGATTTAATTTGATATTCTGCCGATGTAAGCGCTATATGTCATGATAAGACATGCACTTAAAATATTACTTAAGACAACCTTAAGTCATTTTGCCTGAATGTCGTATATTTTACGTTATAAAAAAGAATTATTTCTCGTAAATTGTGTTATCGACAGTGGATTTGCTGAAGGTAACGTACTTTTATTGGATCTTAAAAAGGTTATAAGTAAATAAAATTAGATGTCATTGTTACCCTAGGCCATTCATATTATAACACGACGATTGCCAGAATTACATAACAATGTTGATATATTGCTTGAACTAAGCATGTCTATACATGCCCGTCGATATGCTACAGGTATACTATCTTTAAAAACTTTTTGTTTCATTTTATGGTTAATATCGGTGAACACATCCATAAAAATAATGTTCGATGTCGTTCGTAAAAATATGGATCGTTAAAGTATGAACGACAATGCCTTCAATAAAATTGAAGATTAGTACAAAGTGAAGGTGACCTCGGAAATCTTGAAGTTGGATTTTTCATTCAATACGTGAGGTCTGCAACTAAAGTCGTAGGCAGTGACTATTACTTGGCCATTGAAAAGCTAGTACAAATTAGGTGGATTAAGAAAATATACAATGCAGTTCTCCTGTGAAGGTCAGATAAATAAATACACCAAAGGAAAATATCAAAATCTTGTCCTTAATAGCATTTTGTGATCTATATAATTATCAGTCTGAAGAAGTGACCTCCGTTTCGGAACAATTGAAAAGTACCGTTGCCGAGGTCATAAAATGATCTTGATTGAAGACTCTTGGTATAGCTAAAACTAAGCCTACAAAAGATTTGTCTAACGTGGCGTACCGACTTACTGTTTAGTAACGCAATAAAACCTTTAACTATTTTGCAACAGGTAAACGTATTTGTGTACAGTAGAACCATGAATGATAAAAGACATTTGTCCTAAGAGTACAACAAATCAGCAATGCATTCGTGTCCTTTCTTTAAAAGAGCCGCCAGTTTGTACTATACCTTAAGACCTGCGTCAACTGTATTTCGGGACCATGATCGATACGTCTATGTTAACATCGAGGCGGTATTAGTGCAATGATTTTTGCAGCTGAAAGACACGGCATGGAGACCACACTTGTTTGGTTAAGCTCCATGCTTAAGGTTAAGGAGAATTACTGCAGACTTGGATAGTGATACGACGACGATGTTCGCGCGAAAGGAATTGTCTCAAGGAATGTCTCCGCTCTTGTGGTATCTTGTGGCCAACTCAATCCTAGTCCAACTAAACGACAATGGATTTTGCTGCTAGGATTACACCGACGACATATCGCCATAACACTGGTAGGTATACGGATGTACTATGTGAACATATGCAAATAGCGATTGACATAGTTGTAGCCTGATGTAGTGATCAAGGTCTATCAGTCAAACCTAGGAAAACTGAGATGGTTCTTTTCACTAGACGCAGGAAACTTTAATCTTCCAAAAATTGGAACTCATACGATCTCGCTCTCTTCGAAAGTCAAGTATCTGGAGATCTGATTAGATCGGAAAATTACTTGGCCAAACGATATACTATAAAGAATATAACATTAAATCCAAAAAGGCAAACAGTCATTGGTATATTATCAGGTTCGAAACCCAGACGCGGCTGGACGATCGGACCTTTAATTTCGTTTGCCGCACGTAAATGAGTAGGATTGTAGGGAGTCCTATAAATCGGTCCTATAAAGACTTGTTTGTATGAGTATTGTAGACGCTATGCATACCACACCTTCTGCAACTCTTGAGATAGCTGTCGGTCTGCTGCCGCTTGATCTTTGCATCAGAAGGTGACAGCGCAAACAACCGCTCGCCTACAAGGCAGAGACAGTTTAGACTTGGTCCTTCTTGGCACTGTCAAATATGGAGAAAGTTGGGCCAAGACAGCTCTAAAGACTGCAATACTGTGTCATCGTAACTTGTTTTGGAGACGATAACTGCCCTAAATCGACTAGGCAGCTGAATGAAGTTAGACTTCATTGGATATCCAGTCACATGAGTATTAAATAAATGGATTGGATGATTGGATGAAATTGGTACGTTTGGGTGAAGTTTCCACTTTTGTGCAATCTAAGCCTACTTAAAGAGTGATGTCTTTACCTCTTAAAAGACATCTGTATAGAAGGATACTTTAATAAAGGATACATGATTGAGATTAAATAATATTACATTGCTTGTCACGCAGTCCTCAAAACAACAAGCACCACAACTAAATTAAGAGTTGTAGTTGACGCATCAATTAAGACAAGCAACGATATCAGTTTGAATCAAATACAAAATAGCATACACAGCGGACATAGAACAGATGTACCGAGAAATAAGGATGTAGGAAGATCAAAAATATAAAAAAATATTATACAGAACATCATCCGACAAAATAATAAAGACGTACCAGCTAACAACCGTGACATTTGGTAAAACATCGGCGTCATATTTGGCCAACAAAACATTACTAAAGCTAGCGGCCGATTAGAAGAAGAACTACCCAATAGATAATTAAACGGTATTTCTACGTAGATGATTTATTGTCAGGAAATAATAATATAGAGGAAGCTCAGACGACACAAACCAAACTGATAAAAATACTGCAATCTAGAGGATTTCATCTGAGAAAATGGGCTTCTATCTAATTTCCCCAAATCCTAGTAGGTGAAGATTCAGACTCGAAAGCCTATCACATTTAACGACGAATCAAAGTCAGTAAACATACTGAGTTTAATTTGAAATACAGGCACCGACACGTTTGAATTTAATGTAAATCAATACTAAAACTGGAGAAATTATCAAACGCAAAGTCTACAAAATTATATGATCCACTCATCGTAGTTGGCTATCTCCAACTACGATAAAACCCAAGATATTAATGCAAACCTTATGGATTACTGATGTTGCTTGGGATCAAAAACTGCCAAAAGGCATCGAAAACGCATGTCAATCATATAGCATATTCCTCCCAAAGTTAGAGAAGATAAAAATTCCGAGGTGGTTTAAATTAAATAAATCTGTACAAGGAGTTTATACAGCTGTGGTGTACTTCTATGATAGGGATCAAAAATAAATCAACTTTATTTACATAAAAAACAAGAGTAGCAGCAATAACAACCAAGCTTACATTGCGAGTTATAATTAGACATTCACACGGTTTAGTTTATTTTCAGCTTAAGTTTCGCTGGTAAGTTCTTTAGCTACATCGAAATTGTAATTCATCACTTTTCCAAATTTACGTGAAAATTAACACTTTGATGATTGTCACTTTGATGTTCTACACCAGAAAATGTGGGACCTCATTTCTTATCGACTGTCCAAAATTGTATTTGGATCAGCAAAGATAATAGTTCGGAATATCGCAAACAGTGTGGGAGAGAAGAAGAAGCAACTGTTGAGCACTCCTTGTGCTTCTGTTATTTATACTCTTCCCATAGACTTAGCACTGCTTTGGATCACGATTCCTATTTGAGGAACAACTCACGACCTTGATGATACCAGATATCTTAGACTTCATAAGAAGAACCAACAGATTTTGGAACAGGTGTGTCCGTCTAGGATGGCATGTCACAATGGGCCAATCGGGCCTGAGTGACTGGGAAAAAATAAATTAGTAGTCCCCGGGTATGGAACATTTGTTACGCCCAACCGCCTAATATTTTTGTTTAATTGATTACTTTAGAGGTAAAACCTTAATCTAATGAGCACTAGCAACCATTAACCTATGTGTTCGCAAATTCAAAATAAAATCTTGATTTTATTAGACCCCCAAATATAAATTTGTTGACAATTTAATGGTCTAATAAATTTTCAAGAGCACATCGATTTTCACCATTTAGGGGTTACTTCCGATCCACAAATCAACAACTATGTTTTGTATTTACATAAACAAAAACCTTTTGGCCAAGGTTAAGCATCTACATATATACTTACTAGCAATTTGACTATCTCTTATCAATACTAATAAAATGTATAATTTAAACATTGATAAGACATTTTACAAGTCTCCCATAGAGCCAATATTGAGTAAATCGTTGCCGATACGATTATTTGTAACACAATACATGCACGGAACCATCGGGAATATAAAAAACCTCGACTGATCAAAAAAATTGCAATTAGCACTCTGATGAATTTTATTTTCATTTACTCAACTGATTAGAGTGAAATTATCAAAAAAATTATTTTTCAAGTAATGATGATTAGACCAAAGAAATCGTAAGTGTTAAGTGAACTTGAGAAAATGATGGTTTATAGTTAAAAAACGTTGATATATATAGTTATCGACTCGTTACTGTATAATATGGTACACTTCAATTACAATCTATTATTCTACTATATACAAAACACTTAATTGTTTGGGTTTACTTATGTACGAAGATAAGAACAAATATATCAGTTGAATATAGTAATTCGTTGGGACAAGTCATGTAAAATGAATTTGTTGCTAATATTGGTCGCCATAGTAGTTGCGCTCTTCGCCATACTAGTGTTACGTGAGTTTTGGTTGTATACAAAAGTTGAATACAAACTGCAGAAAAATTTTCCATCGGCCAAAGTTCGCCTGTTTATTGGAACTATTTGGGAAATTTTATTTTTATCGCCAGGTAAATGATAGTGTGTGAGTGTGTGTTTGTAATGTGTGACCAGTGAAACGAAACGAATAATTTATCTTATCTGATGCGAAAAATTATTCTGTAATGAACTGTGACCTATAATTATGTTACTATATTTTTTCCTTGACGAGGAGTTAACATTTTGATGTGCTTACGAAAATAATTCACAGACTCGTATTCATGGCAAAATATAATCCGTAATCGTTGACGGCCATGACAAATAGGCAAACATCTTCCGATGCGATGTTCTGCTCCAAAAACTTAAGATTAAAGTGTCGAATACTTTATAGGGTCATGTACAATTATTGTCTATGGCCTTCAAGATTTTGATAACAAGATCATCAATTTTACGAGCTCATTACCAGTGTGATAAACTAAAGTCGGTTTGCAAAGTACAAAATACCGAAGATTTCGGTACTACAAAAGCTTACAGTAAGATGGAAATTAAACCCAAGCATTATTACTGATAAGTGTCATCTTGTTGTTGTGCAACGCAATAAAATTTAATCAAGTGCAAAGTCGGTTTACAACGGCATCGGAAAAAAATTTGTAGGAGGGTAGTTAATTGAACTGTTCGGTATAAAAACGGGACTGTTATCTTACCAAAAACGTTTAGGACGTTTAGAAGTTGAAAAACATTGCCATCAAATTTGCATTCTCTTCGAAAGTTTTCGTGCAGTTGACTTTTATTGACGATACAAAGCCTTCCTCAAGGTATTAAAATCGTTGCTTGCTAAGAAATAACTAAATATGTAAGTGATCGGAATTGTCAACCTCACGGGCACACTATCCGATTAATCTCCAACTACATCTTTTGGCAGAATTGTATTCGGTTTGAATGGAACAATAGTGGAGCTCGGCAGATTATTAGTACTTAGCAATGTATAAGTGTACTTCACAAAACCCCAACCTCGATGTGTTAAATGAACTTTGACAAAAGCAGTGTTTCTGAATTCTCAGAAACTCCCTACTTTTATCAAACCATTAAATTTAAAAAATACTTTAATTCCAGAACAAACTTTTCAGCTCGGCCGATCGCTCGCCAAACGATATAAAACCACATATAGCCAATGGTGGAATGGTTACTTGATTCTCAATGTAATTATTGGTAAAGATGCCGAACAAATTTTGAACAGTCCGAAATGTCTTAACAAAAGTGTTTTATATGATTTTCTACGGCCATTCATGGGTACTGGATTACTTACAAGTGGTGGTCGAAAATGGGCACATCGGCGAAAACTTTTAACACCCGCCTTCCATTTCAACATATTACAACAACAATTTCACAATATTTTCCGAAATGAAACCGACCATCTTATCGAGTCGATCCGGAACGATAACAATAAAATTGTCCATCTACAGGATTGCATGTCGAAATTTACATTGAACACGGTGTGCGAAACAGCAATGGGCGTTAAATTAACATCGGCTGAGGAATCCAATAAATATCGTCGACAAATTTATGAAATTGGTGAAATGTTGGTTTACCGATTGATGCGACCATGGCTACGATCAAATATTATTTGCAAGTTGACGGGCTATGCGAAAAAATTCGATGAAATTATAGTTCCAGTTCACAATTTTACGCGACAAGTAATTAAAGAGCGACGCCAAATGTTCCAATCCAATCAAGTAAAAGTTGAGTTTGATCACAATGAAAATATGTAAGAATATATGTGTGTATATGTGGGAGTGATCTTAACGTCTAATACGATTAATTTAATTCCAGCTACGAGACAAAAAAAATAAGATACGCCATGTTGGATACACTGTTGGATGCCGAAGCCCGCGGTGAACGAATCAACAGTGAGGGTATACGCGAAGAAGTCGACACATTTATGTTTGAGGGCCATGATACAACATCAGCCGCACTAACCTTTACAATATTCCTTTTGGCCGAGAATCCCGATATCCAGCAAAAACTGTACGAGGAAGTGCTGGAATTTTCCAAGGTACAAAACATCGACGAGGCTACAATGAACGATTTAAATCAATTGAAATATTTGGATCGTGTGATCAAAGAGGGTTTACGAATTTATCCACCAGTAACGTTTATATCGAGACTCGTTACGGAAAAAGTTCAATTTAGTAAGCACAAAATGTGTGCAACCGTAACCGTCCAATTTACTGATATCGACTAATTATATAATTTCAGACGATATGGTGCTTCCAGTAAACACCGTAGTCCATTTTCATATATACGATATACATCGTGATGAAAATGAATTTCCAAATCCAGAGAAATTTGATCCGGATCGATTTTTGCCCGAGGAAACCGAAAAACGTCATCCCTTTACGTATCTACCATTTAGTTCGGGGCAGCGGAATTGTATTGGACAAAAGTTTGCTCTATTGGAAATTAAAACGCTTCTCGTTAAGCTGATTTTGAATTTTCAATTGGAACAGGTGACGAAGCGAAATGAACTAGTGTTTATTGCTGATTTGGTGCTGAGAACAAAAAATCCCATTTTGGTCAAATTTAATTTAAGACAATAATTGTTGTATGGTTGTGTTTCATAATTAGATTTAATCTTATATAAATTAAGGAAATCCCCGCTTGTTTATTAATTTTATTTCAATTCCAAAACCTGATGCGTTTGACACGTCATTAGTGGTATGAAAAAGAATCGGATAAAACTCGTAGCTGTGACAGAAACTCGATAGTCTACAAGTATAGACCACGTGTCTTATTCATTCTTATACATTGCTGAAACAAATCAGACCGCCTTATGTAATAAAATAGGTTCGTACTCTAGACATTATATACATTATAACAGAAAAAACATAATACAATTCGCGTGC
This sequence comes from Tipula lateralis, assembly GCA_963932295.1. Classification (NCBI taxonomy): domain Eukaryota; kingdom Metazoa; phylum Arthropoda; class Insecta; order Diptera; family Tipulidae; genus Tipula; species Tipula lateralis. The sequence continues at coordinate 80,657,305 of OZ010738.1, read as the reverse complement.
CTAAAAGTTGTTCTCTTATAGTTAAGGAACGAAATAAATAACCAAATTTTTGACGAACTAAACTTAATACCGCGCAGGTGGCTCAGTGGTTAAAGCTGTGGCAGTTGGAGCAGAAGGTACCGGGTTCGAATCCCGATAGGGGCAGGATGCAAAAGGGATTTTCACCATCTGATTACGATCGGTGGTGTAAATGAACACATCTATGACCCCCTGTTGGAGTGCAGAACTCATGGGCCGACCCATCTTCCATGTCAGTACTATAGGCTGGCATGGAGCTATGCAATGCGCAGATGGTTCTACGAAAATTGGACCTATAGTCGTACGTCCTCGATTTGGCCGTTGAGGCGTAAAGTAGGACGTAAATAAGCGAACCGCGAAAGAGCTGGGAGAGCCTTGAGCCCCAAAAAAGATAGCATAGAATAAAAAAAAAAAAAAAAAAAAAAAAAAAAAAAAAAACTAAACTTAATGAACCTAAATAATTATTATATTATCGCGGGAGACTTAAACGCTAGCCACACATCTAGGGGTAACAGCACTAACAATAATAAAGGAATGCGCCTATATCGTTGGCAGCAAAATAATGGTACCACATACAGATCTCAAACTTATAAACCCTCAACACCAACTTTCCCAGAAGCAAATAGTTACTTAGATCTCGCAATCGTAGATAGTCGGCTAACAGTAGTGACCAACAATAGAGGGGAAATACCTACACATCTCTTTGAAAGCGATCATAAGGCAATCGAAATAGAAATAGAGGCTATGAAGCTGGAGAACAGCCAGAATGACACAACACACCAGCAAATATAAAAGCGGAGATCAAAAGGGGCAACGAGCTCCTCAAGCAAAACATAAAGATACAAATCAATAAAACATGGAAAGATAAATTAGAAGCGATCAGATCGGGGCCAAACAAATTTAAAGATATCAAGACACTACGAAGGAGAGTAGTAAACGGAGCACTAAGCCTTTTGGAAATAAATGAAAATGATGCAAACAATATGACTGAGTTAAATATTGATTGGAATAATATGCCAAAGTCGGGTCAAAATTATAGTTGTTTTAACGTCAACGATAACATAAATATTGTTGGACACTATATAGAGAAGCACACAATCACCAATCCTATGCTAGACAAAACAAGATTGAGCAAAACTTTTTTATAACAATCGAAGAACTAAAAAAAGTACTGGCATGCTCAAACAGGAAAAAATCTTTCGGAATAGATAAAATACCCAGTATCATCCCAGTAGCAATACCTTTCCGAATTGCTGGAAACAGGCGAGGATATTTCCAATTAAAAACAAAGACAAAATTGCAGTCACACTAACAAATTAAATTATAGACCGATCAGCTTATTGTCAAATTTAGGCAAAGTATATGAAATAATAATATATAACCAAATCTATAATCATACAATTGCAAACCCGACAGTCAGTTCGGATTCCGACATAACCATACTACGACCCACGCCATAACCAACCTAACATCGCACATATGCAGCCAACTGAACAACAAAACATGTACGGGCGCTGTTTTCATTGATATGGAGAAAGCTTTTGAATCTATCTGGCTAGATGGATTAATCTTTAAATTAAATAAAATGAAATTTGACATAAACCAATCTACATATTACTAGACATGCTGTACTACAGAAAATTCATCACCACGAATGGAATCGAGTCATTAACAAAAACATTTAAAGTATACAACGGATTACAACAAGGTTGTATAACAGCCCCAATTCTATTCAATCAATATACACAAAAGATTTAATAGAAAACGAACAAATAAATTCAACCAGCGTTCACTCAATCGCCTATGCTGATGACATCGTAATATTCAGCTCGGACCCAAAAATATGGAAAATACAAGAAAATCTTCCAACAGCAACTGATTTTATAAGTAATTTTTTGCACACATGGAGGATTAAAGTGAACGCTGTCAAATGCGAAACGATCTTATTTAGAAAACCATATAAGTTCGCAAATAACGACACTAGGAAAAACCGAAAAAGCCTAAAGATAAAATTACAGAACACATTTAAATCTTCAATTACAAAAGGCCAGAAATGCCATCTTTACTAATAAAGCAATTTTCTTTTCTATAGATTTATTTAGCCGCAAGTAAAGAGAATATGTTTCCAAACCATGATTAGACCAATCATATCCTATGGTTGCCCGGTATGTTTTAACTGCAACGATAGTTACATGGAGCGATTACGCATCTTCGAGAGAAAGTGCATCCACTATTGCATAGGACAACACCGAAAAGCAGAAACCGGGTATCGCCACTATATTTCCAATCGAACCCAATATGATAAATTCAAATCCGATCTCCACATTATCAAATTAATAAAGAACCACATCAACAGGGCAACAATAAATTGCGAAAATTCGTTAACGTTTGGACTTTATTATACCGACGATAAGATAATAGAAAAAAGTGTTAAAAGACGACCAAATGAGAAAGGTTTCGACTCGGCGAAATTCAGGAATGTCAACGCAAACTTGCGATTCAACATTACATTCAAAAAAATTGAAAACAACAAATACAAATTTTTATGGTCAACAACAAATTTTTTATGGTCAATTCATAATTTTAACATTTCGTTTTATGCCATGCATCTTAATTCATTGTGAAAATAATTGAAATAATGAATAATTATGTTAAATTTTTTTTTTTTAATTTATTGTTGTAGATTTAAAGTGTATTTTGTCTTAAGTGGCAACTATAGAAAAAATAAGAAATAATAAAAAATAGAAATAAGACAAAATAAAACTGCGATAAATAGGCTTTGCTTACTTTCACCCAAGCAGAACATAAAAAAAAATAAAAATTCTTCGTTAAATTTATCTGTCACTTAACAAAAAATAATTGTGCGATAAAATTCGCGGAAAAAATAAGGAAAAAAAAATCGAACAAAAAACAGCCTGCTTTTCTAGTTTTGCACTCGCAGTATTATTTTTTTTTAAGTTTTCATGGCTCATGTGTCAAAAAAAAAAAATAACAATTTTCGTTAAAATTTTATATTTTCTTATTTTATTTCATGGATGGTTCTGCCTTTACACTTTAAATCTACAACAATAAATTTACAAAAACAAAAAAAAAATTGAATTTTATTGGTTATGTTACACACATCTGTCAAAATATATCCACTATAAAAAATAGAAAAAAGTAAAAAACGATCTCTGTCACTCTAATGGTATTTTTAATTTTTTTCTCGCTTTGGTTATTCAGTCAAAAATAAAGCGAGAACTATACTTGGAATAAGAGAATTAAAAAAATTAACGTAAGAGAGCGAGAAAAGGATTATGTATGAATGCGACCATACTTAGAATAAAAAACTTAAAAATTCTTCGTTCAGTTGTATGTGTCACTTAAAAAAATTTAAGAGTGCGAAAATTTTCGTACTGAATTAAGGAAAAGCAACAACAATGCATCTTGTTGACATTGTTCGACGCCATTTCTGTTTGTTTGGTGAAAAAAATTGAAAAGAAGTAAATATATTTATTTATTAAAATTTATTTTGAATTCTTTTTGCTTTTTGTTGGTCGATAAACTTAAAGTTTAATTTATATTTTAATAATGGATACATTTTCCGATACTATTATTGAAAGTGTACGGGCCCAAAAAATCGCACAAAAATTTTATTTCGCTGTCAACTTAGAAATTCTTAAGTAAACTATGGGCGAAATGTTAAAATGAAATAACAAATGGCAGATTTCGTTCAGTTTCTTATTTCTGTTAATTCTCTTATTCCAATTATAGTTCCCCCCCTTAACAAATTTTTTTTCATAATGGAAATCAGACTTTAGTAAGCAAAAATAGTTTAAGATCATGAGATTTTTTATAATATTCTTTACTCATTTTAATTTGTAAACTATTATTAGCACAAATAAAGAACATATTTATAAAAATAAAAAAAAATAAACGACATAAATCAAATGACAGCTAAACAAATTTGCTAGTAAACGTATATTAATTATTAATCTATGGTTTAGAGGCCGTAAACGGCCCTTACCGCGTCTCAACTGAGACCTTACGAACCAGTGTTAACGATTGGTGCACACTGTAGGTGGTCACAGCCCAACGAATGTTTTTTACACACAAACGCGTTTTTTTTTATGTCATCCGGTTGCAGGTTAATTTGGTCAACGGCGGGAATCGAACTCGAGACCGCGGCGTGTTGAGAATCTCTCTTAACCATTAAGCTACATCCGGCGACAGTAAACGTATAACCGGTATAAAAGCCTTCAAGTTCTTAAGAGCACAACAACTGAGCGAGAAGTCCAATTCGTGTACATTTTTATCGGAGTAGTTACCGGATTAAAGAAACCTTAAAACCTCATCCACTTACATTCGGAATTTGGATGGTAATTATTGGGTCACAATTTTTCTGATCAAGGCCTAATTCCACATGTGTACTGGGCTGGCTGTGATCGAGACTCTCAAATATATACCATAAACATTAAAGTAAAATCGATGGCGTTGATTGCAATAACTTTATGGAACTGTTTTTCGACCATGTAAAAAAGAATTTTGTCTAACCTTCTCAAAACGTGATCGTCTGAAATCCAAGAGCTATTGCCACCAAGATCTTTCTTCAGTTATTATATTTGAGATGAGAAAACGGAGCCTTTTCGAGGATTTGGTTGCATTTGAAATGCGAACCTATTGAAACATAGCTGACTTCTTTCATGCATATATCTGTTGGCAATTATGACATGGTTCTCTCACTTCTCACGTTAACTATAAATGCTTCTAAAGAGTGATCGAATGTGATTCTCATTGAGATTCATGCGTTTCAACTGTCATGACTTATGAATAGACTTACGCGAGAAAAACGTTTACAAATTGTGGAAATTGATATTTTTAAGAGAGATCTTGGTTTGAAGGCAATGAATTGAAGCCGGCTGAGCTTCCTTTGTGTCATCGATTTGGTTTATAAGTATTGGAACAACTCCAAATTGATCCGTTTTGAAGCTTATTTTTGGCTGAATGTGACGCCAACAAACAAAATTTTGGCTGATGAACAGCCAGAAAAGATTTAAAAGCTTTCAATACATCCTGAAAAATGTACGGTTTATAGGCAGATGATATCATCGGTATTTGTTTAAAAATGTGGCAGAACAGCGTGTAAACGTCAAAAGTACAATGATCGATGAATTTTTATTGTGAACAATTTAAGATATTGGTATAGCAGTGTAGTCGACTTGTGATTTCAACTGGATGGTACAACGTGCCACACAGCAGGCCAAACTATCGATTTATTTAAAGAAAATTATAATGAAAACGTCATATCAAAACAGGGACCCGTGAATTGGCCTCCATGATCTTGTGATCTGACACCGAAATGTTCATCCGAAAACATCAGCCGAAATGTTTGAAAAAGTTGTGAAAGATTGGACCCATAGAATGGATCATCTAATGCCAGTCACGGGCATAAACCGAACTTACGTCACAAATACTAATTTTGATTATTAAATTGATGGATCATCCTTTCGAGGTTCGAGTACTTATACAACAAAGCAAAGAAATTGCACTGCCAACTCAAACCTCCTATTGTACAACATTTCAGTAGACTATGGCAAGCAGTTGTTAGTGAAAATTTATTTTAAGGATGTCGGAGAGGATAGCACGTAGATATTTAAAGCAATAATGACAACCCACATTAAGTATACTTAGAGAGTATCCCTAAATAAACACTATCTAGCTTTTCTATTAGCAGAACTGCAGAGCCAATTCAAATCAATTCTCAGACTAGTAAAAATATTATTTAATATGGATACGACCCTATCTAGCACAAACATAGTATAAAATATAAATGATTTCTAAATTAATGATCTAGAGATTATTTGCAGCGGTGACAATAACGAACAAACTGTATAAACCTGCAATCAAATCTAGCATTACATGAGGTTTTGATGTGAAGAGGCTCTGTCAATTGATCCTTTGTGAAATGGACATACTGACCTACCAAATACCGCAATCGTTAAACCAGCGGCAATTGGAGCGAGAGGTTTCGGATTCGAATCCCATCTAGGGGCGGGTTGCAAAAGAGTTTTTTCACCATCTGATAACGATCGATGGTGTGAATGAACACATCTATGTCCCCTGTTGGAAAGCAAAATTTATAGGCCAACTCATCTTCCATAGCAGTAATATAGATTGTCATGGAGCTATGCAACGTGCAGATGGTTCTTCTTAAATAAATCTTCCCTATAGATCAATACATCAGAAGAACAACACTAACGGAGTGCAAGGTTTCGGATCAACAATTCTTCAATCAGACGCCATCCGAAGAGAAAGGCTAAAGGGAGAATTAAGAGCAAGTATTATTAGCAATATTAAGCATCTGCTATACCAACCGGTACTAATCAGAAGGGCGTTAATGGTGAAATATAAAGTTTATTATCTTATACTGGGAAGAAACAAGCAAATACTCCAAAACCGATCAATACAAACAACAACCACTTACATCATATACGCATCATCATCAGTCGTCTACCAAGAAGAAAATGAAAACCACCATCTTGTCCAGCCTTATGAATAAAATGGTTTGGCTTTGTTAATCACCTCGATTGTGAATCTTTTGAAATGTCGATCGTTTTGCACACCAGTTGTTACTTTCATCTGTTTTAGGTCATTTTACGTGTGCAATCATTTGTGTCAGAATATAGTAGGCACTACTATCTGCAGATAGATAGGCATGCCATGGTAGTAGAGTGCTATATGAGTGGAATTCAGATTACATACTAATATTAAGGTACGACAACCCATTCCAAAAATTTAATTTTATCGATCATCAATTTGCCGGCCTCTGGATCCTCATCTGTTTCACTGTGATATATGATTGCATAGACACAAAATATGGTTTATCAATCAGACGTCAACCATATGTTTTTTTTATTGTATCCTCTGCCACTGAGGCTCAATTGGCCCAACTTACGTTGACCCATTTGCACATTGCATAACTCTTTGCCAGCGTATATAGTACGGACATGGAAGATGGGTCGACCCATAGGATCTAAACTCAACAGGGAGTCACAGAAACGATTCATTCTCATCATTGATCGTAATCAGATGGTGAAAAACCCCGCTCCACCTTGTTTGCCAGCCTATATAGTACGGACATGGAAGATCGGTCGACTCATAGGATCTAAACTCAACAGGGAGTCACAGAAACGATTCATTCTCATCATTGATCGTAATCAGATGGTGAAAAACCCCGCTCCACCTTGTTCTCAACTTTGACACAGCATTGTGACTGCGTTACTGTCACACAGAAGCACGTATTTGTTTGGAATTCATATATATTAGAAGATGTCTCCTCGCCTACTGATAGGCGGTTCTCCCTTGATAGATCGCTGTATCATTCGGTTCGTCTCAGCACATATAAAGTGTCAAAGCCAGCGTCCTCGCTGTCCTTTGATTTCATGCACGATATCAGGAATTTGCATTAAATCACTGATCTCGTGATTGAATAGAACTCGGTATGTGCCATCGACGTCACGTTTTGGGCCATATGTCACACTCATGATTCTTCTCTCGAATGTTAGAAGCCATCTTTCGTACTCATCCGTCAAGGGCAAGAAGTTGATTGGATTGTCGGAATAAGATGTTGTCCTGAGGTGTTTCACTCTTACGAAGGATGTATTCCAACATGAGATTAAAAAGTATCGGGGACAGCGCATCTCCTTGTCGAACACCAGTTGTGATTCAAAAATTCTCGATAGCCTGTTCTCAACTTTGACACAGCATTGTGACTGCGTTACTGTCATTTTACAGAGATGTACATATTTTTTCGGTATTCCTAAATATTCAAGCACATACCATAGCCTCTCTCGATTGATCGAGTCATAGGCTTGCTTGAAATCTAGGAACACCTGGTATATATCGCGAGATGTTTCATAGTACTTTTAAAGAATCATCCGTAGCGAAAAAACTTGATCAGTGACTGACCGATTTGAACGGAATCCTCCTTGGTAGTCACCGATAATTTCCTCCGCTAGAGGAGTAATTCTTCCCAAGATTATGTATGACAGTAACTTGTATGCTGTGCAAAGGAGAGCTATACCGCAATAATTCTCGCATTTCATGCGATCACCCTTTTTGAATATTGGGCATAACGCGGCCACTTTCCATTCGTCAGGCATAACTTCATTTCGCCATACCAATCGAACAAGGTCGAAAAGACAGTTTCACAAAGTTAGCCCTCCGAATATCAAGAGCTCTGAATTAATACAATCAACCCCTGGTGAACGATTTTTCTTTAATCTCTGCATGGCCATTGTGAATTCCTCATAGGATGGATCATCAATGAACCTCTCCGCGGTCTGTATTTGAGGGTATTCAAACACAGCTTGTGATACATGTGGAACATTAAGTAAATCAGAGAAATGTTCACGCCATGTATCGAGTACGGCATCGACGTTAACACAGAGGTTTCCATCCTGGTCCCGAATGGCAGTTGACCGAGATCTTAAGGTATGGTGCAATTCGGTGATTCCTTTAAAGAAACCACGCGAATTGTGCTCATTGCTGAGTTGTTGTACTCTTAAGACCTTAGCCTTCCACCATTCCCGCTTCTACAGTCTACAAATGCGTTTAGCTGTCCTTCTAGCAAGAATTGTGGGCTATATTGCGTTGCTCAACAGCAAGACGACACTCCTCATCAAACCAATCATTTTTGGGCTTAGTTTTCACTATATACCGAGAGTGTGCTCGACAACCGAGGTTTTCAATAATTCCCAGACACTGTTCATATCATCAGATTGGTAATTGGATCGCAAAATGCTATTGCTGACAAGATCTTGGTATTTTCGTTGCGTTTCTTCACCGATACGATCTGACGCCTTGGACAACCCGATCCCGGTCTTTTGAAATCAACACATGGTCGATTTGGCTTCGGGATGTTTGACGTGGATGTGTCCATGTTTCCAAATGGATGTTTTTATGGGGAAAGAATGTACTTGCCACTTTGAGAACATGTGCGATCGCAAAGTACATCATTCTTTCCCCATTTTCGGTCGCAGTTTCATGTCGGGAGTACGGACCTATGTTATTACATAAGTCGGTCTGATTTCTGCCAGCTCTAGCATTTAAGTCACCAATCACCAATCTGACATCGTGCTCAGGTATAGAACCCATCAGATTATCCAAATTATTGTAAAATGATTCTTTATCTTGGGGTTGGCTTACATCAGTGGGCGCATGTACACAAACAATTGACAGGTTGGCTAATCTCAAGTGCAAGCGAAGCTTACACATTTGATTATCGACTGCCTGGAAGTCCAATACAGCGTTTTTTTACCTGCGGCCCAATGAGAAATCCAACTCCAAGATTTCCGAGGTCATCTCCACTGTGTAGCAATGTATAGCCTTGGGACACATGGTCTCCACTTTTAAGTCATCGAGTGTCTTGGAGTGCTACGAGTTCCAGCCGATACTCTTTCATACATGTGATAAGGCCGTCAAACGCGCCAGGTTTTCTTAGTGACTGCACGTTCCACGTGCTGATCCTCAATCTCGTATCCGGGCACTGAAGCGGGGGGTCATTGTTATTTAGGCGGTATCCGATTTTTTTTTTGGTTGTTGATTTTTTTAACTGTAATTGTTTTTTTACGGATGCGGGTCGTTAGCCCAGCGATCCAACCAGATTTAGTCGCCTCCTACGACAAGCTCTGGATACTGTGGTGGTATTCTATGGGTCTCAAACATGGCTGCCCCCACCCACAGGGGTGTATATATCTTCATTACTTATATTATATATCTTACATAGTTCAGCTTTTGCTGTATAGACAATAGATAACAATTAAAACACCAACCAAATTGTTCTTTAACTTAATGTAATTAACTTGGCCTCACCCGTAGTAAGGATCAGCACGTGGAATAGTGGTACAAGCCCCCACCAGAGAGGTAAGCGCACTATAATTTCTTGTGAATCTACACATTCCAATCTGTGATTGGAATTGTTTGTTGGTTTTTGTCTCTACAATCTGTTTCGGAGCTCGAGGCACTTCCAACTCTTTCGCGGTTTGCTTATTTACGTCCTAACCTTACGCCATTACAGCCAAATCGAGGACGTACGGCTATAGGTTCGATTCACGTGGAACCATCTGCACATTGCATAGCTCCATGACAGTCTATAGTACTGACCCCATGAATTCTGCACTCCAACAGGGGGTCATAGATGTGTTCCTTTACACCACCGATCGTAATCGTATGGTGAAAAATCCCTTTACCATCCTGCCCCTATCGGGATTCGAACCCGGTACCTCCCGCTCCAACTGCCGCAGCTTTAACCACTGCACCACCTGGGCGATGTGATTGGAATTGTTCACTGATAACCCATTACAGTCATTAACTAAATAATCACTTTGACCTTCATTTATGAAACATTAAATTGTTCAACGCTAAGTTTATGTTCCGCGAATAATTGATTATGTGCACATGTGAACCGCCTATAGGGCGTTACAGAGCTGCATACAACAAAACTAATAAATTCTTTCGTCGGCTTGTCTATGTATGCATTCGTATACGTATACTTGTCAAGCCAACCGCAAGCGATACGAAGAAGGGTGATGACTTTTCTTTTAGTACATTTAGAAAGTACACATTCATTAGAAAGACAATCGATGAGAAGAATTAATTGAAATACATACGACTACTGGTCAATTAACCCCAGGGCACCAACATTACCATATACAATATAAGTAGGTCCAATTGTTAAACGTATAATAGAAAGTCAGTCTTACAAAAAAATTATAAAATTGATTTATTTGTTATAGAAGATCTTTGCGTAAATTGAATTTAACCAGCACTGGATTTTTGGTGCGCAGCACAAGATCGGCCACTAAAATTAAATCTTCCCGCTTTGTCACTTGTTCCAAATGGAAATTCAATATAATTTTCACAATCAACGTTTTGATTTCCAACATTGCGAATTTTTGCCCAATACAATTGCGTGGTCCAGCACTAAACGGGATATAGGCAAATGGATGGCGATTGGTTGTGTTCTCTGGCAAAAAACGATCCGGATCGAATTTTTCAGGATCCGGATACTGTTCGGGATCATGATGTATATCGTATATATGAAAATGAGTTTCCGAACCAGCTGGTAGTATTGTGTTGTCGGTATACGGGATGGATTCGGTTATTTCTCGTGAAATATAAGTAACTGGCGGATACATTCGTAGGCACTCTTTGATCACACGATCTAAATATTGCAAATCATTTAGGTTGTGCAACGTAAATTCGCGCGATTTGTGTTCATCGATATACGCCCGGATTTCTTGGTACACGTTTTGCTGGACGTCCTGGTTTTCGGCTAGTAAAAATATTATAAATGTTAAACCGGCCGATGTTGTGTCATGCCCCTCGAACAGAAAAGTATCAACTTCTTCGCGTATACCCTCGTTGTCGATTGCATCACCATTTGCCTCCGCCATTAGAAGAGTGTCCAACATCGCATATCGAGTCTTTTTAGTTTGGTATCTGTGGGATGAAATCTTAAACAATAAATTGATGCATATATAATACTTGGAGGCTTACATGTTCTCATCAAAGCTAAACTCAATTTTGTTACGAGAGAATAGTTGACGCCGCTCCTTAATCACCTGTCTCGAGAAACTATGGATCGGCTTCAAATACGTATTTAACCATCGAAAATATCCTAAGACATGACACGGTATATTATAGTACAGCCAAGGACGCATCAAACGGTACAATAACACAGCACCAATTCCATTAATTTTATTTCGATATTCTTTGGCTTCTGGCCGATCGTTTAATTTGATACCCATTGCAGTTTCTGTAAAACAAAGTGTGTACTTACTTCGTACAAAATACTTATACACAACATCTTACCACAAATTGTATTCAATGTAAACATTGAGGTGACATGCTGCACCGCTAACACTTTATCATCCAAACGTTTGATTGTCTCGATAAAATCTCGTGCCTCGTCCTTAAACACCTGGTGGAATTGTTGTTGTAGTATATTAAAATGGAAAGCGGGCGTTAATATTTTTCGTCTCTGTTGCCATTTAACACCACCACTCGTCAATAAGCCGGTGCCCATGAAGGGATGTATAAATTCATAAATCGGACTTTTCTCAATGCACTTATTACTCGTGAGAATATATTCAGCATCTTTGGCTCGTATGATGTGCAGAACTAAAACACCGCGAAACCACTGACTGTACGACTGTTTGAATTGTAATGCATTGTTGCGAAGCCATGTGAATACTTGTTCTGTGAATTAAATATAGAATCCATGATTATGTTATAAATAATTTACGGTTAAATAACCCCTGATTCTGACGCACAGTCAGAGTATTAGCCAAGACTGATTTTTAGACTCAGAATCGGAGGATAAGGTAATACAAGCAATAAAATACTGCTCGAAACTGGAGGTACTGGATCCGAATTTCGATAGGGGTAGGATGCAAAGCGAATTTTGATGGGTTGGGTTAATCTCGGGAGCAGGAACTTTTTTTTTAATCCGTCTCGAGTTGGATTCTTGCCGTTGACCACAATTTAGCATGCCTTGGATGACATAAAAATCGATTGTGTGTAAGAGCATTTTGGGCAGACTATACCAATAACGTGCACCAATACGTATAAATGGTTCGAAAGGACCTTTAAACCATAGATTATTAACCCAATGATTCAGCAGTCGAGATCCCGAACTCAATAATTATAATTTTACTGTCGCACATGGTATCGGAGAGTGGAGTGAGCAGACTGGTAAAAATGAAACAAGGAATAATATTATCGGCCAAAAAAATCGATTAGTCCAACGTCTTTACAATTTTTCGATGCCTTCCAAATAATACAATACCTTCAACCCTTTAAAACAGGCCTTTCCTAGATCGATTATCTCCTCATTAGACCCGAATCTTTTACCACCGAGCCATTTCTTTTAGTTCGGAAACAGGAAATACTCGCTAGGGGCTAAGCCTGAACAATATTGCGAATGTGGAAACACTTTGAAGCGTAATTCATGAATTTTGGCTATGGCAACTACACACGAATGCACCCGTTGAACCCGTTGAACCCGTCCAATAAATTACAGTATTATATTCGACGTTGGCTATTCTCCCCGTTGAAGGTTATCAATATGGATTATGCATCCCAAAAAAACTGTGACCATCACATTGTTGACCGGTAAAACCGCATTCGGCGCAGATTCGCCAGTAGAAATCCACTGTTTAGACAGGTTTCGGTGTATAGTAGCGGATCCATGTTTCATCCACAGTTATGAAACGGCGCAAATACCTTTCTCTCCTTTTTATTTCGCTTGAACATCGCGACACGTATTATGAATTGAAACTGACGAAACGAAGTTAATGGTCAAAGTTGGTAGAACATCACATTGAAACAACAAATTTGTATCGTGCAGCTAGCAGTTTTAGACGTGTTGTACAGAAAAAACGTTTATCTTGGAGAAATTCAAAGCGATTTTGACGAATATGACGGAAAAAGATTCAGATTCTTGCTTAGACAACAACGAGTGCTTTGTATTCTGGATTTAGTTGCAGCACTCGAATTGACCAATGTGGCATTTATCAATCAAATTGAATTTACATGTTTCTTAAATATATAAGAAACTGGCTGACTCGCTCATGACGAGGAGATTGAGATTTGTTTCAAATGCCATCCAAGCAAAATATCAGAAAATTTCTTCAACAAATTCATGGGAGATTGTGGGTGTTGGTACCAACTACAGAACTACTTGTAATACTTGTGATGTTAGTGAACCAACTTCAACAACAGGACTGTCAATCCCAGATCAGCTAAAGTAAGCAATCAAACGAGCACTGTTTCTGTTCCATCTGCATCTAACAACCAGTTAAATCTAGCTCTAAGAAGAGAGATGTCCTATTTGAAAGTGAAGATGGTCATTTACAGACTCATGTTTATTGGCAAAATTTAAATCCTAAAACCCAGGGTTACAAAAATGCTCCGGGATTCCGTTCTCTAATGACATCCCATGTGCAAATGGTTCTAAGTTAAGCAGACCTGTAGCCGTATGTCCTGGAATTGGCTGTAATATCATAAAGTATGATGTAAATTAGAGAACTGGGAAAGATTTGTGAGCCTTGACGCTGAGAATTGTTTTCGAGCCTCTGCATTGAATTGCAAGGCGTCATCGAAAACATGTCAAACCTTTTCAAAAGTTAGGTGCTCTAAGTCCTAAAACGGGTTGATGTACCAAATATATAAATACTTTACGGCTAGCCTGCAGGTATAGGACCAAACTTATAACAAATGTTATAAAAACAACAGAAGAGATTGGATTATGATAACGTTTTGCCCACATAGCCCAATGGGCAGGTGTTTGCAAAATAATTATGAAAATATTCCTGGTAACTATGACGATTCTTTAGAAACAATGACTCCAACATTGTTTTCTTGAAATAGTCACTCAAGGTCAGACGTCACCGGATAACCAGTAACAATTCAATGACGGAATTCCTGTTCGAATATTGAAAGAGTTTGCCAGTGACTTGGCTCCAATATTAACTAAAAATTTTCTCCTTTCTTATAAGCAACGTAAATATTCCAACGCCTAGAAAAGTGCGAAGGTGCAATCGGTTCTTAAACGTGGTTGTAGTAAAACTGACCCTTCAAACTACCGGCCAATATTAATTGTGTCAGTCGTTGCTAAAGTTTTTGAAAAATGCATTAACCAACTAACTACTGGTGCATTATCTTGAGATTAATAAAATAATTTCAGATAAACAATATGGCTTCCGTGAAAGCCCCTCCACAACCGATATTTTGACGTATGTTACAAACAAATGGAATCTCGCCCTTGAGCACCATGGAGAAGCCTTTGCAATCGCTTTGGATATATTCAAGGCTTTTAACAAGGTTTGGCATGAGAATCTCATTTGTAAACTTGTGGCATACGGCTTAGATTCGATGACCATCAAGTGGATAGAAAGCTTTCTTAAAGACCGAAAGATCAACGTTGTGCTAAATGGGAGATCATCAACGACACACTCCCCAAATGCCGGCGTCCCTCAGGGATCAGTTTTGTCACCAACTTTGTTTTTGTTATACATTAATGACTTGTTGGATAGCACTGTGAACCCTATCCACAGTTTTGCCGATGATGCAACATTGCATTCTTCTATTTCATTCGAGGTCGAGCCTACTCCTTCAGAGTTAAACGGTAAACGGCTGGAAGTTGTCACTTCGCTTAATTCCAATTTGAGTACAATATTTGAGTGGGGAGTTAAAAATCAGGTCAAATTTAACGAGAAAAAAACACAAATATGCACGTTCTCACGTAAAAGAAGTCGCAAAGAATACCCTTTTGTGGTAAAAGGCCACGTTCTCGTGGGTTGTGACTCAATTCGTCTGCTTGGTGTTCAAATTAGTAACAATTTAAAATGGAATGAACACATTATCGCATTGGCCAAATCAGCTTCACGTAAACTCGGGTTCCTCAATAGATGCAGACGGTTTTTTTAAATCGCATCAGGTTCCTATTTGTGGACTAAAACACGATCTTAGACACACCAGTCATGATTCGGAGAGTAAGCAATTTTTGAGACAAAGTACTTTCGTTTGGTAACGGATGCCCTCAAGGGCAAAATGAACCAAATGAATCAAATGTAAGCTACATCATTTAATCGTGGCCGATACCATAATAGAATATTTAAGCAGATTGTTTTCCGTCACTCAGACTCGATTTCCCTATCGTGACATTCCTCCCCAGACGTACATTCTCAGTCCCAAACACTGATTAAGCAATTGTTATTCTAATAAATTCCAAGGTATCCGGGTACTCAATAACTTCAGTTGATCCTCAAATATAGGAATCGTGATCCAAAACAGCGCAGTCTATGGATAAAGTATGACGGATAGGAGCGCTTAACATTTTTTTCATCTGCTCCCTCACACTGTTTGCAGTTTACGTTGATCCTAATTATCATTCGAAACATGACATTATTTAGAGAATAATGTTCTGTGAGAATGCCCAGCAAGACGTCCAAAGTGCATCTATCACAATTCAGCAGATTGAAATTTATTAAAAGGATTATGTATTCTTAAATAAAAACTGTTTTAAGCCACATATCAGACGGACGATTCCTGAATGTAATAAGCCATTTTTTTGCTCATTGGTTAAGTACAATTAGAGATTTCCTCATTTGAAAGATGCATTAATTGGTACTAACTGTAAGATTTTAATCTCACGAACAATGATACACTTGGTTGGTTGGTTCGCAGCAGCTTATAGCCCTCATTCATAAAAAATAGCCCTCATTCTCCCAACTCTTTCGCGATTCGCTTATTAACGTCCTACTTTACGCCATTATGTAGCCAAATCGAGGACGTACGGCTATAGGTCCGATTTACGTATTGCTTGGCTCAATGTCGGCCTTTAGTACTGACATGTATAAGATGGGTTAGCTCATGAATTCTGCACTCTAACAGGGGATCATAGATGTGTTCATTCACACCACCGATTGTAATCAAATGGTGAAAAATCCCTTATCCTGTCCCTATCTGGATTCGAACCCGGAACCTCCCGCTCCACTTCCCGCAGCTTTAAACACCACACCATTTGGTCGGTCACTTACCGTAATGAGATATAAATAGAAAGTCCTAACCTCGATGAATAAATAGACCAAGGGTTTGTTTAAAAAAAAAAAAAAAGCTCGGTGCGTATCGCCGAATCATTGCAAGGATCTGCTCAATTTAAGAATATTATAAACTGCAGTTGACGTCTTGATATTTGTTTCTAACCTTTGCAAACTAACTGTTTGGGGCTAAAGGCACTCCCAACTACCTCGCGCTTTGTTACAGCCAAATCGAAGATGTACGACTTTTTGTCATACACTTCAACAGGGTTCATAAATGTGTTCATTCAAACAACTGAATGTAAGAAATAAAATGGTGAAAAATTCCAACTGCCCATTTCAGAATTCATATTCCGGTATCACTAAGTGCCGCAGTGTATCTTCATGTTGATCATCGAATTAGGGCCTTCAATTACCCTCAAATTTAGCAATAGAAAGAGGCCAGGTTTTACTCTACATATTTTTGGGCAATTACATTGTTGTGTTAAGGTTATCGAAAATTTTCGGGGCATCGATATTTTTGAATCTTATGTTATTATACATTTTCGTAAAGGTATACTGCACATGCACGAGAGTAGTTTACATGGCATGCATGAAGACAAGAGTTATCCCGGTAATTATGGAAATTGTAAGGGGTTTCATTCCAAATTAATTCTAATGTCAATCATAGAGACTTATAAATTATAATTAATTGTCGTTCATAGATTATATTATGTTCAAGAAAGAAGGGGGTTTACCATTTAGTTAGGATAAGTTACGAGGTACCACTTTATTCTGAGTTTGAAAATAATTTTTTTCACGTACTGATAGCTATATATAATAGATATATATATATATATATATATATATATATATATATATATATATAATCAACCTGCCTATAGGACGGTATTGTAAAAGTTTTCAATTCTATACTCTAGAGTTTTCTCCAGATCGTGAGTAGAATTATTTACCATCAGTAGATTGATATGGTGGTATATCCTAACTTTATCGATGAGAGCGTCCGCATGCGTTTTAAATATTTCGTACGAAACATAGGCCGATAGAATACCATCGCAGTAAACAGAGCTTGTTGTACAAGGCGTCTAAATCCGGTTGGACCCTGGGCTAGCGATCTACATCCGTAAAAATCTACGAAACTTATGAATCTCGAGGATGGCCTAAAATTGAAGAATTCGTGTCTCTAGGCTATACATTGCTACACAGTAGAGATAACCTCGGAGTGAAATGGAGAAAGTACGATGAACTTTGCGATCGCTCATGATCTCAAAGTGATAAATAAATTATTTCTTTACAAAAACATTCATTTTGGAAACATGGACGCATCTACGCAAATATCCCGAAACCAAATACCGTGTGTTGATTTAAAAAAGGCGAGTTCGGGTTGTCCAAAACGTGAGATCGTATCGCTCTTCAATCAAATGTGTCGCGATCTTATTAGTAATTTGAAGAAATCATCTTATCTGTTAAGCATCTTGCTATGAGGAGCTAAACGAATTGGTATACAGAAGATGTAAATTTTTAAATAAAAATGGGTGAATGGTGAAATCTATAAATTTCACCATTCACGTCTTAAGTGTACAACAACTCAATGAACGCAGACATCCGCCAATTGCTTTTCATGACCAGGATGGATACTTCTGTGCTAAGATCGAAGCGGTACTCGATACATGGCGTTAACAACACTCCAACCTGTCTCACATACGTCACAAGCTTTAATTGAATGCAGACCGCAGAGATGTTCATTGAGGATCCATCCTATAAAGAATTCACTAAGACCGTTGCGGAGATTTAATAAAAATCGATCCCCTGGGGTGGATTGCCTTAACGAGATCTTAATATTCGGAGGGCTAACTTTGTCGAACTGGCCTTTCGAACTTACTCGATTGGTATGGTGACATGCAGCAATGTCGCAACCCCAATATTTTTGAGTACGAAATATTCTTGACCGATGAGTACGAAAGATGGTTTCTAACATTCGAGAAATGGTGCATGAAATCAAAGGATAACGAGTACGCTAGCTCGATCACGCTCCGTTTACTAATCCGGACCAAATCTTTTAAATGGAGATATACCTTTCGGCAGGCGTATAGAACGTTCTGGCATACGTTGATTTACAACAGTATGAAAAGTTGGTGATCGAAACCAATGAAGTCAGATTGTTGACTAATTTTATATCGAAATTAGATACATTCTACTGGTCAATAATCCAATTGCAGTAACATGTTGACCCAAAAGTTTTCACTTTGAATTATTACGTAATCAGACTATCGGAATTAAAACCTCTGGGGACAGATATTAAATACACTTTACTTTCGAATACAATATTATGACTTAACTCAAATAAATATCTCGAACTTGATTGAGATTTGATTTAATTTGAATATAGTAAATCGGTACACAAGCCTCAGAGCATTTTAAATCGTCTACATATAAACTTTTTTTTTAATACACAATATTTACGTTTTTAGAGTCACTCACCCCGATCCAAAAAAATTATCTCCTTTAGACTGCCGATAAAGAAATACGTTTTAAACTTGGTAAATCGCTGATGAAGTTTATACGATGGCTTTGTAAATAGCCACAATTCATATAAAATATTGCCACAAATCACCAAACATATAAACAAGAGCACTACCACGATAATTGTCAAATACATTTTCCATCACTATATATACAACAGCCCACCACCCGAAATGTTCACTTGCAACTGAATAATTATTTTTTTAATTATGTGCGTTCAATTGTTTATAATAAAATAAGAAAAATTAAATTATCTCAATAGAACGAATTAAAGTGGAGGGAGCTCAACGGCTGGAGTTAAATTTAAAATCAGTTGTAACTTAAACAATGACAGTTGGACTGTTATCATTTATCACTTTATAAATCTAATTACTGTCAAATTCTTATAAGAATATATATGCGTTCGAGTACACTATACAAATGGATAGTTCCCACATTACAACCAACCATAATATATAATTAAAACACCTTTCCCTCTCATCGTGGTTTTTATTAATTTCTCATCAAAAACCATTTGGGTTTGTCTTATGTCGATTACCTTGGTTCTTTTTGTTTTTGGTTGTGTGTCTATCTAACATTCAAATAACTTTTTAGCTTCGAGTAATCAAATTTTTTTTTGTTTGTGGTATCGATATACGAATGACAGCTCACGATTGATGTGCGCGTATATACAATCAAAAGTAAGTGAACTTCCACAAATAGCTTTCACTTGACGGAAGTTATGGCGCGGCCTGTGTGTATAAAAAATGATCGACCAGTGTGTAAATATTTAGTTTATAGTTATGACCTTTATCGAAAGTACTTATATACTGGTTGAATTCAAATGAAGTGTGGAACAGGGTCGTCATGGACCATTGCGCCCGAAATCCAAAATTTTGGTAAAAGTAATTATTTCGGAAATAATTATTTTATTTAATTAATTAATTAAATATATCAAGTACAAATTCAGAATACAATTACATAACAACTGTTGGTAAATGGTACATAGTACAGAGGTACGGGCAAAAACTGAAAACGCGGTCGCATATTGTTGGGTGAGCATGTTGCATAATTTAGATATTACATATTAGATAGTATACATAATCCAGTGAATTTCTGGAGAAACTGACAATGGATTCAATGAATCCACGAATGCACAAACCAGGAAAACTAAATGATGTTACGAATCTGATAAAAAAAAATCGAACACGCGTATAACAAACATCATGTGCCAATCCAAAATATTCACACATCACGGCATACAGAACTTTAAATCAGACAAACCCTGTCTGTGATTGTCATTGTCTAACTGCGTCTCTGAGTGGTTAGCCTAACTATGGCTTTACCCACAATCCCTTATTATGTCATCCAAGGCATGTTACGTTTTTGGTCAACAGCGAGATCGAACTCAAAACCGCTGCGTCATGATAAGAAACTCTCTTAACCACTAACCTACAATCGCAACGACTCACTTTTAAGTACTTTTTATATACTCATTGATCAAAAAGTTCCCGAAATTTATTCAGAAAATTAAAAATACAAGTTTATTAATCTAAATCTATACTGTCCCCTTCAAAGTTATCGCCATCGACTTAAACACACTTATGCCAGTGCTTGATCCAATCCTCGAAACATTTTTTATATTTGATTTTTGGTATGTCCATCAGTGCTTTCTATGCGATTTTTCCATTATTTCCTCTCGGCTGCTGAAAGGCGTTCCTCGTAATGGTGTTTTAACTCGATTGAACAGAAAGAAGTCACAGGGTACCAAATCAGGTGGATTCGGTGGCTGTTGGATGGTATTTGTTGCATTTTTCGCCAAAAAATTACAAATAATGATGGCATTGTGCGACGATGCGTTATCATGGTGCAAAATCCACGAGGTTTCTAACCATAATTCTGGTCTCTTTAAGAGAATTGATTCACGCAAACGTCTCATAATGCCCAAATAATATTCTTTGTTTACGGTCTGGCCTTCTGGCAAAAATTCATCATGCACTATACCGTTGTAATCCATAAAAACCGTGAGCAGTGCCTCCTTTTTTGACTAAAAACGACGTTATTTTGGTCTCAGCTCATTTGGTGAACGCCATTCACTTGCCTCATGTCTGGATTGCATGTGAGATCGGATTCAGCCTCGCAAATCATGTCTTTTGCGACTTCAACACGGTCTTAATTTTGCGTGAAATTGAAGTCTTTTGGCACCAACTTTGCTGTTACACGACGGAAACCCAAATCATTAACCAAAATGGCTTGGATGGATCCATATGCAATATTTCAGTCCTCCGATATCTCTCTGATAGTTAATTTGCGGTTATTGACCAACATTTCTTTTGCTCTATCAATGTTTTCGTCGGTTTTCGATGTCTTGATCTGCCACTGCGTTCATTATCTTCGATTGGCCCACGACTTTTAAACTGCTCGTGCCACTGGTACGACCGTTGTCTTTAGAGAATCGTTGCCGAAACACTTTTCCAACATTTCCAACGTTCGCGCACTATTAAATTCATTTTTTACGCAAAATTTAATACAAGTTTGTTGATGCAAATTCAAATTCATTTCTAAAATTGTAAATAATCGCCAACACGTCATAGAGAGTGTAAATAATCACCAACACACATAGATGTACTTTTACAAATGTCAAGCTATGAGGCTAAAATAGCGTCATAACTTGACATATGCAACAGGGAATATCAACAACAGATGTACCAACTTAATAAAAAAACATATCTCAAATCGGAATGATGAGAGCGCCACACGGTGGTTATTCCGGGAACTTTTTGACCAAGGTGTTAATTCTATATCAACCAGCATATGGTGGTAAATTTATCATATTCTGCCACATTAGAAGATTGAGATTAAAAGCTCAATTCAACCACCGAATCGTCAAATGTCAATATTAAAGAAATTGCGGATATCAGCGATTTGACACCATCGATTGTTTATCAAATGAATTTTGTATTTACTGCGTTTTGTGTTTATCAATTATTATTGACTACTCTGTCGTTTGATTAGATGAGATAAGGTTAGATAAGACTAATTCTCACGAAAGACCAACATAAACATTTCTTGGTCCGTAATTATACCATATGTAAAGTTTTCTTCCTCTTACTATTCGAATCTTAGATTTTATTGGAGTTTAATATCTTCCACTCTGATTCGTCAAGCCATTTAGATATAAGATGCTTCAAATATGTCATTTTCATTTCAACAAGACAAATACAAAACAATTATATAGAGTCAATAAGTTTCTTCTTCATCTATATCCCCATAGTTATAATAATATTTAAGTGATAAGATTGCATGTTTGTCCAAATTTTTTTTTTTTTTTTATCGGATTTTACAGGCCATTATTGGCCCGTACCGTGTCAACAATCTGACTCCATCGGTTTCGATCACGAGCCAGCTCTTCATATTGTTGCAAGCAACCAGAAGATGCCAGATCGCTCTCTACGCCGTGGAGCCATCGTCGCCGACAGCGACCTTTTCGCCTACTGAAAGGCGGTTCTCCCTTCAAACATCGCTGTATCATTCGGTTCGGATCAGCACGCAGAACGTGACCGAGCCAGCGTACTAGCTGTCCTTTGATTTTCAGCACGATATCAGGAATTCACATTAAATTCCTGATCTCGTGATTGAAACGAACTCGGTATGTGCACACATCGTCGCGTTTTGGGCCATATATCACACGCATGATTCTTCTCTCGAATGTTAGAAGCCATCTTTCGTACTCATCCGTCAAGGTCCAACTATCACATCCATACATGACAACGGGTCTGATCAACACTCTGTACAGTTTCAGCTTATCCGCATTTGCAAGATATTTTGAGTTCAGCAATGGACGTAGAGAATATAAAGTCCGATTGCCAGCGGCAAGCCGAAACTTGATATCCTCTCCCACACTATTATCGTGAGTAATGAGAGATCCAAGATACTTGAATCTCATCACTCCTTCAAATGTGTGGTTACCACTACTGAAATCAGTTGCCTCTTGGTCTCGAAAACCAGAGATCATATATTTTGTTTTGGACTCATTGGTTTTGAGACTAACGGAAGCTGAATTCTGTT
This sequence comes from Tipula lateralis, assembly GCA_963932295.1. NCBI lineage: Eukaryota > Metazoa > Arthropoda > Insecta > Diptera > Tipulidae > Tipula > Tipula lateralis. The sequence goes on along the minus strand of OZ010738.1, from coordinate 80,634,134 downwards.
CCAGTGGATCAATTATCTCTTTCACTCCGTTGCCATTTAATCCAATCACACAGATATCATCTGCATATGCAAGAAGTTGATTGGATTGTCGGAATAAAAAATAGTCCTGAGGTGTTTGACTTTTACTAAGGATGTATTCCAACATGAGATTAAAAAGTATCGGGGACAGCGCATCTCCTAGTCGAGCACCAGTGGTGATTGCAAAAATTCTCGATAGCCTGTTCTCAACTTTGACACAGCATTGTGACTGCGTTACTGTCATTTTACACAGATGTACATATTTTTTAGGTATTCCTAAATATTCAAGCGCATACCATAGTCTCTCCCGATTGATCGAGTCAAAGGCTTGCTTGAAATCTAGGAACACCTGGTGTACATCGCGAGATGTTTCGTAGTACTTGGAAAGAATCATCCGCAGCGAAAAAATTTGATCAGTGACTGACCGATTTGGACGGAATCCTCCTTGGTAGTCACCGACAATTTCCTCCGCTAGAGGAATAATTCTTCCCAAGGTAATGTATGACAGTAACTTGTATGGTGTGCAAAGCAGAGATATACCGCGATAATTCTCGCATTTCATGCGTTCACCCTTTTTGAATATTGAGCATAACGCGGCCACTTTCCATTCGTCAGGCATAACTTCATTTCGCCATACCAATCGAATAAGGTCGAAAAGACAGTTCCACAAAGTTAGCCCTCCGAATATCAAGAGCTCTGAATTAATGCAATCAATCCCTGGTGAACGATTTTTCTTTAATCTCTGCATGGCCATTGTGAATTCCTCATAGGATGGATCCTCAATGCACATCTCCGCGGTCTGTATTTGAGGGTATTCAAATACAGCTTGTGATACATGTGGAACATTAAGTAGATCAGAAATCGTACCGCATCGACGTTAACACAGAGGTTTCCATCCTGGTCCCGAATGGCAGTTGACCGAGATCTTAAGGTATGGTGCAATTCGGTGATTCCTTTAAAGAAACCACGCGAATTGTGCTCATTGCTGAGTTGTTGTACTCTTAAGACCTTAGCCTTCCACCATTCGCGCTTCTACAGTCTACAAATGCGTTTAGCTGTCCTCCTACCAAGAACTGCCTTGTTTTTCCTTGCAATTGTAAACCGAATCTGCGCTTTGCTGTGGGCTATATTGCGTTGCTCAACAGCAAGACGACACTCCTCATCAAACCAATCATTTTTGGGCTTAGTTTTCACTATACCGAGAGTGTGCTGGGCAGCATCGACAACCGAGGTTTTCAATACTTCCCAGACACTGTTCACATCGTCAGATTGGTAATTGGATCGCAAAATGCTATTGCTGACAAGATCTTGATATTTTCGTTGCGTTTCTTCATTTATCAGACCTTCACAGGAGAATCGCGTTTTATATTCTCCTGTCCTCCTTGACTTGTACGAAAATTTCCATCGTAGCTTTGCCGCAACCATAAATGGTCACTGCCTACGAATTTTGTTGACGACCGATACGATCTCACGTCTTGAACAACCTGAGCACGGTCTTTTGAAATTAACACGTGGTCAATTTGGCTTCGGGATGTTTTACGTGGATGTGTCCAGGTTTCCAAATGGATGTTTTTATGGGGAAAGAATGTACTTGCCACTTTGAGATCATGTGCGATCGCAAAGTACATCATTCTTTCCCCATTTTCGGTCGCAGTTTCGTGTCGGGAGTACGGACCTATGTTATTGCATAAGTCGGTCTGATTTCTGCCAGCTCTAGCATTTAAGTCACCAATCACCAATCTGATATCGTGCTCAGGTATAGAGCCCATCAGATTATCCAAATTATTGTAAAATGAGTCTTTATCTTGGGGTTGGCTTACATCAGTGAGCACATGTACACAGACAATTGACAGGTTGGCTAATCTCATGTGCAAGCGAAGCTTACACATTCGATTATCGACTGCTTGGAAGTCCAACACAGCCTTTTTTACCTGCGGCCCAATGAGAAAGCCAACTCCAAGATTTCCGAGGTCATCTCCACTGTGTAGCAACGTATAGCCTTGGGACACATGGACTCCACTTTCAGGCCATCGAGTTTCTTGGAGCGCTACGAGTTCCAGCCGATACTTCATACATGTGATAAGGCCGTCCAACGCGCCAGGTTTTCTTAGTGACTGCACGTTCCACGTGCTGATCCTCAATCTCGTATCCGGGTACTTAAGCAGGGGGTCATTGTTATTTAGGCGGTATTCGACAGAGAAATCATTTGACAGCTTTCAAATTCATATACGGTGCTATTGTTTGGGATTTCTTATGTTCAAATTATTCGGATCGTATGGTCTTCGAAAACTTCCTATAGATATAAAAGCATTCTAGATTTTATATTCCTACATTATCGTGAAAGAAGCGAATTGTTAAGAATTGATCCTATTTTCATTCAGAGAATCGAAATGTCAACAAAATTTTTTTTCGTGATATTCTGATGTCAAATCGGTTGATCAGTCTTGCAGTTGTTTAAGTCTCAATGGTCGACTATAATGGTGTGGTACACACAGTAATACCAATGAACCATGTTCAAACCTAACTGAAAGCATGACTATTGTAACTATATATTGTTACGAACACGGATGTCCTCTCTGAGTCAGTAAAATAGTTTGTATAAACATTTAGTTTGTAATTGAAAGAAACTAGCAACATGAACTCAGCTAAGTTTGCGGGGTTTTTCTATAACGGGTAGTAAATCTGAACTACAAGGAAGCTTCGTTAGAAGAAAACATGGATTCAGACGAGTACGAGTTTAATACTGGGGCACTAAATACAGAGGTTGCGTTAGAAGGGCAACAAATGCCGGAACGACCATTGTTTAAAGCCCTGCTAATGAACTTATCGTGCCATTTGGAAATTTTAATATGGAACAGGTAATGGCAACGATGCAACAAATGATGGGTGGTTAAGTAAAATGAGAACCGGACAGGGGAACATTATAGAAAAACTGGAACGACAAGAGAAAATTCAACAGCATTTTATATCGGAAGTAAATGAGAAGTGTCGCGAAATTCTCTTTAAATGCCAAAGTGGATATAGCAAAAAGTCAAATGGACCAACAATTTTGAAAAATAAAAGGTTTTGTAAACTGGACAAGGAGGTTATGGATATCAGTTAGTGAAATTAAATTAAAGCCTCCCACATTTGACGGAACAACGTCATTTAACATTTTCAAATTACAATTTGTTATGAAAAAATAATTGCTGCATGGAAGACCAGGTTACAGCTTTTATAATGGCGTTAAAAAATGGAGCGACATATATGCCCTTAGAACTAAAATAATATAGCTATCCAGGATAGAGCTCAATTATGGCTCCTGAATACCCCAAGAGAATTAAAATAGATGTATTTACTGATGGTATTCGTGATATATTGTAGAAACAACGCGAGCGCTAAGTTTAGCTCGAAAAAACACATTTACTGGGACCATCGCTTGTGCATTAACGATCGAGACTGCTTGTAACATAATCAAACCAGAGGGTAAAATACGACTAGTCGAATTAGAACCAGAAAGTTTTAATTCAAGAGGTACCAACAAACCAGTAATTAATTGGCTAACAACAAAGTGGCACGGGAAGAAAAATATGGGTCTGTTACAAACCTGATGATATTTCAAGGGTTTGCTGAAAAATCAAAAGTAAGCGAGCTATGATACCATCGGATATTGTTGATGAAGTGCTTTAGGGGTGGACTTCATGAAAAATAACAAATTCGTGTTGGATATTGGACGAGCTACTTTAAATTATGGAAATGTTAATCTACATTTATATTGAGACATCCAACAGAAGTTCGCGCTACGTTGGAAGAAGAGATGGTTACGGAGAGGTTGAGGATTGTGGAAATCAACAAAGACCAGCGGCCAGAAAAAGATATAAAGCTGTCAAGTAAAAGGATGAAACTTCGATATGAGATTCGAGAAAATAATAAAAAGCAGTAAGTCTGGTTTTACCTCCTTATCTAGAAAAATTTATCACCAGAACTACAGTACAGTTAGAAAAGACCGTATTTGATGAATACAAGGATTAAAGATGTAATCTACCAAATTCAAAGAGGACTTCGAACAAAACTAAAAGCATGCGTATCTGGGAGGTATGCTTCTCTACAGAAGAGTAGAACTAAATCTTGTTCGGGGCAAACAGTTTTGGGCGGACGGTATTGTTACAGACGCGGGTGACCTCTCTGAGTCAGTAAAATAACTAAATGTTTGTAATTGAAACTAGCAACATGCACAATAATAAACAAAAGAAAATTTCTACGATAACCTAGAAGCAGGCAAACTGAATAAAATACACGAACAGAAAGCGATAACCTGTAAAATAATAAGTGATAGTAAAAGTGAAATATAAGTGGTGATAAAGTTAATCATTGTGATAAATAATAAACGTTGATGAAAATAAGCAAGTGGTACTTTATTCACAATGCAGTGATCGAACCTTGGTTTGGTTGGAGTCCCTGCTAGAGAATATTTTGACAATATTGTTTATCGGAGTAAATGAAACGGTCGCAAGTTAAAGAAGTACAAATTCTCTATATATTATAATTTTATTCAGTGAATAGTTTAAGTTTAAAGATAAGTGACATTACCCCAAGACCCGTCGTTAGCGGCTAGTATTATATAATTTGACATTAATCGTAATGTTGATAAATTTATTGCCATTAGAATAAAACCGTGAAATCTATATCGAGAGCTTTTGTAAAGCATTGATAAGACATATTTGAATATTAGGTCTAATGTTGATAGTTTACGTGTAAGAATATGCTTCTTAAAGTTAGTCAAACTATCCACCTTAATTATTTCAATTGGTGAGCACTATGTCACTAATCTTATGTACAGCCAATTTATTACACTTCACTATAGACACTTTTTGTCGAGATTCAGGCCTCAGTAAAGTTAGGCGAAAGAACAGCGGCGAAATTAATAGAAGCAATAGGATTATTTCAAATTTTCTGGTATAGAGATCAGTTAATAGCAGAATAATAGTGGCAAGATTTCATATATAAACACACCACGATTGAAACATACCGAAACAAGAAATAAATTCTTCTATGTAACATTCCAACTCAATCTCCTTACAATTGAAACCATAAATATAGAACATAAATAAATGGAACCTTACCGAAGAAGCCTACATCAAGATTGCCACAGTAGTGAAATAAAAATATTGAGTAACGCCCTCAACCTAAGCACAAATGTACAAACAAGATATAGCAGAGGTGAATCGCAGATACGAAAAAACAGAAGTCAAATAATGGAGTGCTGAATTGCTGCCTGGTAGGGCTTAGTAACATTTAGTTTGAAATAATTTCCGCCTCCATTCGATCATCGAAAGTTGATTGCACAACATTACAATTTTTGCTGTGATCACAATTTATTGAACTGTGAATTAATATATTAGTAAATAAAGTGAATTCTATAATTTTAAGTTTAACTAATAACATTATTTCGAAGGTAAGTTTTAGTAGTTATATTGTAGTTAATAGTAGAACAGAAATAGAAGAACACCCGAAATACACAAAAACAAAAGGGGAAAGTAGTACCAACTACTTAACCCGACCATACTCCACACGTGACTCAACAGACACAGACTCTAATGATGAAGAATTAAACAAAAAAATCAGACTATCAAATGACGACAACAAAAATCTAAAAACTAATAAAAACCCTAAAAACAAAAATATAATATTAACAAATCAAAAAAACATAAACATAGCACGGAATCTAAACCCTGAATCCGAAGAATCAGAAAAAACAGAATCCTCAATAATAGAAAGATATAATTACATAGACAGTGGGAAAAGAATTATCAGCAAAATGCCAGAACAAGTAATCTCAAATGAAAACTCCAACGAACCCAATAGATACAACAGACAGGATACAGGCCCATACAAAGTCATAATAACAAAAGAAAACATGAATATGATCAGTCTAGGCAAAGCTCTAGAAATAAACAATTTTAAGAATATAGAAAACGTGGAACAAATCAGCAAGAACATGGCTCGAATCATGTTCAAAACTGCCCAGGACGCAAATAGCTGTGTTGGCTCTATTAAATTCGAAACTATCGACCAGTATAATGCTTTTATCCCAAACAATTTTAATAACACAATTGGAGTTATAAAAAACGTACCCACCAGTCTCACAATAAAAGAAATAGAAGAAAATTTGAAATCAAACGTAACAATAAATAAAATTGAGAGAATGACTAAATGGGACGAAAAAAACAAAAAGCGCCACTAAACATGGAACTATAATAGTTAAAATATATTTCAAATCAAACAAATTACCATATAATGTTGTGTTATACGATAACATTCTATTACGGGTTCAATTTTACATCCCCAATCCAACTCATTCTAAAAAATGTTTAAATTATGGACATACTATCAGTAAATGCAGGTCCAAGGATAACACCAGATGTCCAACATGCGCAAAGATAGAAGAAACGGTCCATAAATGCGATTTCAAAGAAAGTTGCAAATTCTGTGGAGAAGGGCACAGGACCAACAACAAAAACTGCAGAGAAAGACAAAGACAATAAAAAATATACGAACACATGACTATCCACAAAACAACTTTTAATGAAGCCAAAGGACAGTTATTTGGAAATCCCCAAAGAACTAAAATCAACTTAGACTCCTCAGTTGATAATAACCTCAACCTATCCATGGAAACCTGGCCTGTAATAAATAGCAACAAGCTAGAGCATAAAATTAAAATCCTCACAAACTTGGTAGACACACTTAAATCTCAATTAACAGCAAAAGACGAAATAATAACGAATATATACAAATTCATAGAACAACCAAAAGAACTCAACGAGAACCCAGCAACTATAGACCTGTTAAAAATAGAAATCATGAAAGCATTATATATTCATAAACCTACCTCAGACAAAATTCAAACACAATCTAATACATAAACCATAATCAAAAAAAAAATCAAACAAATAAACAAACAATTTAGAATAAATGAACAAAATAAAAATAATCCAAATTAACTGTCGCAGCCTAAAGAGCAATAGAACAATATTAGAACAATACATCCATTTACACAAAATAGACATAGTAATCATAACGGAAACATGGACCAAACAAACAGATATTATCAATTTTAACAACTACAACCTATTAAGAAAAGATTGAATAGATGGATACGGAGGAGTAGGGATATTAATAAACAAAAAAATGTCTTCAAAAATAATCAACCAAAACAATAACTACCATAGAATAGAAACATTAAAGGTCAACATAAAATACAAACAACTGGACCTAACATAATAACATTCTACAATAACTCAAATAGAAACCCGGACGATTTAGCCAGAGAATTTGAAAACATCCTTATTCAAAACACTAAAAAGGAAACTATACTAGCAGGAGATATCAACGCTCACAATGCTCTCTGGGATAACCAAATCACTCATAATAAAGACAAACTAGGAAGAAAAAATTGCTGAAATTATAACTAATAGCAACTTTCAAATCCTCAACGATGGATCTTATACTAGAATAGATACATTTAGACACAAGACAACAGCAATAGATATCACCCTATGCACTCCAAACATACACAATAAATTGACATGGAGAGTTTCACCGGACAATTTAGGAAGTGATCACTTCCCCATCTATATAGAATATATTCTAAATGAAAAATACACCAAACCAATCACAAATTGGTCAAAAATTATAAAAGACATAAACAATACAGCAGCAAACTCTATTAAAAATATTGAAGAATCAATAGAAGAAATTATCAAACGCAACACAATACAAGTCACTAGAAAACAAAAATTCACTCCAAAACCGTTGTGGAATAAATATCTACAAAACTTATGGGATATTAAAACAGAAAAACAAAAAATTTATAACAGAAACAAAACACTATACACAGCAATAGAGTTAAGAAAAAGCATACAAAAGCTAAAGTTAAAAATCAAAAAAGCCAAAACCGATAGCTGGAGAACATTTTTAACCAACATAAATCAAAGATCCAACATAAAGGACATTTGGAACAATATCAATAAAATAAAAAACAAAAAACAATCACACTACCGAATTTTAGATGACCAACACCAAGCCAAACTATTCTTAAATATTAACTTCCCAGCGTCAATAGAATCCAACTCCTTTCTTCAGCACATAAACACTTATATAAACCCGACAGAATTCAATACTCTAGAAATCGAACAAACACTAAACAAAACCAAAAACACTGCTCCAGGGACAGACAACATCAGTTATAAACTTATAAAAGAAATAATAAGTATCAACCCACAATTTATTGAAAACATCAGAGATCATTTCAACAATATATGGACAAAACAAGAATACCCAAACAATTGGAAAAAGGCTATCTCCATAGCTATAAAAAACCAGGAAAGGATGAACGAGACATAACAAATTACAGACCCATATGCATTCTACCCACATTTTCTAAAATCTTCAACAAACTCATATTACACAGAATAATTGACCACATCAGCAAAAACAACATTCTTGACGAGAATAATTTTGGGTTCCAAAAAAACAAAAATATAATGGACTATTTCACAGAAATGCTTAACCATCTAAACAGTGAAAAGGAAAAGAACAACAAAATAGTTATCATTAATTTAGATATTCACAAGGCCTTTGACAATGTAAACAAAACAATACTTATAGAAATTATGCAACATCATAAATTCACACCTCCGATTATAAAATGGATCTATAACTTCCTAACAAACAGAAACATCTTAGTAAAAAATAATCTTGAAACAATTACACAGTGTACCAACATGGGAATACCTCAAGGCAGCTGTCTGAGCCCCACCCTCTTCAACATCTATACCACTAGCCTCCATGAAATAAACAACATTAATAGAAAAATCTTCCAATTTGCAGACGACTTATGTATAATTATAACTGGTAAAAATCATGAAGAACTACAATATAACATCAACAAAGCAGCAAACAAACTTACACAAAAATTAGACATCCTTAAATTACAAATCAACACTAACAAAACACATTACTTAAGAATGTTTACAAACAAAAATAACAACAATACATTGAATCTTCATATAAACAACACACAAATATCTGAAAAAAGGAAACTATTGGGAATTACCATAAACAATAGATTTCTTCTCACAAACTATTATAAAAACATTAAGTCAGACACTGAAAAATCTATAAATCTACTAAAAACAACCACACACAGACAAGGAAGAGCCCACCCTACGACTATGTACTACATATATAAAGCTATATTATAACCGAAACTGGAATATGCATACATAATTACCGAAGAAAACAACAAAACAGCTCATAACATTTGTCAAAGCATAAAAAACAGCGCCATTAGAACCTGCTTAGGTCTAACAAGAACTACACCTACACCTGCCCTATTATCAGAGGCCTCAGAGATGCCTACTGAATTCGACAACAAAATAAAGACTCTAAAATACATAGCCAATCACATCTACCAAAATACAAAAATAGGCAAAGACATTAAGCAACAACATTCACTAACCAAACTAAACGAATATTATCAAAATTACCCTTTTCTACCACTGATCAAACCAGTTCATATTAAAACCACAAATCCAAGCAATCTAAGAGTCATCAAAAAAATAGAAGACATACAAAATATTAACTTATTAAATAATATAGAACTCCAACAAATAACGAAACAAACACTACATAAATACGCTAGCCATGATCAGATATACACAGATGGTTCTATAAGAGAAAGTAAGGCCGGAATAGGAATTTTCATTCAAAGTAGCAACCTAAAACTCGCCATTCAACTAAAAAACATTAAAACTATAGAAACCATAGCAATTAAAATAGCCGTAACCGTTTTTTACTTGGGTTAAATGGAAAATAAATTACAACTTTATGACCAGCACCATTGGGAAATTCTATAAAAAAATCATCCCATCTCCAAAAACAAAGCTTTGGTTTAAACCATATGATCTTAATACACAAGAAATTAAAAGAATGTGCCGCATTAGAACAGGTCATTCATACAATAAAAAATATAAACATATTATAAAACTAGAAGATTCACCAGACTGCACAAACTGCAACACTATTGAAGACCATGAACACATTATCAACCACTGCCCATTATATAACACTATCAGAAACAACTACCCTCTCTTTACACAAAAATCCCTAACGGACATACTCATTCACGAAGAAATTTCGGAGTACAAAACTATACTACAATATTTAACTACCAAAACTCATCCAATTTCTCTTTTATCTCATAGATTCACTAATACCACCAATAGAAATAATAAGCATTTCAGACTAACACTAACCAAACACTAACATTATAATAATTAACACCTAATAATATCATTGATATTACAACCTAATCAAAATCTAAAGAATTGAATATAATCAGAGAATCTCTGATTAAAAAATACGAATAAATATTAAAATAAATAAACCAAATAAATAAAACTCAAAATAATATATTCCAGAAAAGAAGTATATACACATGACTAATTAATTCTAATAGGAAATTCAAATAGTCATAATTCTACACAACACAACTCATCCAAGCTTCAGACCTTCCAGGAGAAGGCCCTGTAAGAGAAATTGGAGAAACAGGAACAATAGGTCATATGGATAGTAATATCTGACCACAAAAAACTAAAACACACAAAAAAAAAAAAATCCGCCTTCTTTAATATATTAATCCAGACTTTAGACCAGAGCGAAGTTACATGATTAAACCAACTCACTAATCCGTATTATTACTGAACAATCCAGTGAATTCTCACCAATACTGTTCCTGATCGTATTGGAATTTTAATAATGCACAAATTGCGTGACATTCAATTTCCGGATTACTCACCTCATCACATACAATGGGAATTAACAGGTAAATTTAATGATCTGGATTACATCTACTCACACGCAAACACTCAGACATGCAGCAGCAAATACAACAGCTATCAGATCTAGCTAACGAAGTTGGTCGCATGAACATCGGAAAAACAAAGCCGAAGAGAGTCAATACAAACACCGATGCACATCTACAATGTACAAATGGAAAATGCAAATTAATCTGTATACGTTAGCTGCACAATAGTGAAAATAGTTGGGGCAGAGGAAGATATGTATAAACAGACGAATAAAAAAAGCCAGACTAACATTCAACTATAGGTTACTTCATCCACGTGACGTAAGACCAATATACGAATAATGAACCAGTGGGTGAAATCAGTACTCCAGTATGGGAGTGAGAAATGGAATTCCCTGAAAAAGTGAAAAAACTACAGGTTTTCGTAAACAAATACCTTCAATGAATACTGAAATACTTCTAGCCTAATACCATAAGTCCATAACTAACATTGAACTGAATAGAAAACCAAATCAGTCAGACATAGAGACCGAAATGAAGAGACGAAAGTGGAGATGGATTAGCTATACTCTGAAGAAACTACCAAGTAATATAACAAGAATATCATTGGACAGGATCCCGCAAACGAAAAGGAAAGTAAGAAAACCAGCAATGACATGGAAGAGAACAATTCTAGCTAAAGCTTGGTAAATCATGGACAGAAATAAAAATTAAGCCTCTAACTGAGTAGCCTCCAATTCTCATAAAATTGTAGATATTGAAAAAACATTGGTTTAGACTAATTTTAAAGTTTCGTCTTAATTTATTCTGTATAGAAAGATAAAGAATAAAGTCATTAATGCTGAGATTTAATAAAGGCATGTCAAGGTCACTTAAGTAAGATAAGCTACCAGGTTGGGATCCTTTATATTACTTTTCTCTCTCTCTATGAGGTGTTTCGACCCAACAACTGATTACAGAAATAGAATTGAACAAAACTTATAATAAAATCGAGATAACTGATCTTACCAATCATCCTGTATTCTATTTTTATTTAATTACAAATAATTAAAAACCATTCATGATACTGTATGTAATTATTAACAAAACAAATTAATCTGAATATATAAACACATTTCCAATCATTAATTCCCATTTAAGTTTAGCACTTTGAATTGATTAGAGGTGAGCATACACGTGATTTAAAAATGGGTTTCGTTCTAATAGTTATCGGAATAGTAATCTTCTTATCTGGATTGCTTGTGTTACGAGAATATTGGTTGTATACCAAGGAAGAATATCAGTTGCATAAAAAGTTTCCAGGACCTAAAACTCATTTATTTTTAGGTACTCTCTCCGCATTTTTATTTATGAAGCCAAGTAAGTGTTGTGATTATTAATTTTATGCAGCTTTCTTTAAATTCAAGGTCGTATAATTTTCATAACATTGATACAGTTATGAGTGAAAACTAATAATAATAGTATGTATGTATTTAAATAGTAAGATTACAGATTAGTCCAAAGTGTAAAAATAGTTTATGAAACGAAGAGGCCGAGTGATTTATTTCCGATTGGAGCTGGCTGGAACTCTGCTTAAACTGGCGTACTTTTTTGGACCTACCCATTTTCAGTGTGCGTACTACATACTGTAATGGATTCGAACGACCTCGATTTCATTAATAACGGTTATGAAGTAGCAATATAAAAGTGAGAACGCTTCTGAATCAAACAAATACAAAATGAAATCAATTAGTTTCTTTTTATTGCTGTACAAATTCTTTTAGTTTTACTATAATTAAATAGGTAGCAAGCGAATATTCCGCATTATATTTCTATAACCAACCATTTATAATCAATTACATTTATGTAATTTAAAATAATAAAAGTTAATACCTAAATGACGTCCATAAAATTGATTAAAATTTTATTGATCATTTAAATATCCATATTTTGGGCTCACGTTGTTGAAACGACTAATCTTGCTATACTGGTTAATTTATCACATAATTATAAATTTCAGTTAAAAGCTTATTTACAATTACAATAAAATTGTTTTGTAGGTTTATTTTCAGAAGAAGTTTTTCAATTCAGTCGGAAATTAGCCAAGCAATTTAAAACAACCTATAGCCACTGGTGGAACGGCATTTTAGTGATCAATATACTTGAAGCGAAAGATGTCGAACAACTTTTAAACAGCCCAAAATTGCTAAACAAAAGCTTCTATTATGAATATCTTCAGCCATTCCTGGGCTTGGGCCTACTAACTAGCAGCAATGAGAAATGGAAACAGCGACGAAGAATTTTAACACCTGCCTTCCATTTTAATATATTAGAACAATTTTATAAAACATTCAAAACTGAGACCGATAATCTAATAGAATCGATAAAAAATAATGAAACCAGATTTATCCATTTGCAAGATTGCATGTCGGGATTTACATTGAACACAGTTTGCGAAACAGCGATGGGCGTCAAGTTAGTATCGGCCGAAGAAACAAATAAATATCGACAAAAGATTCATGAAATAGGAAAATTGCTAGTTTATCGCATTACGCATCCGTGGTTGCGTTCCAATTTTCTTTGTAAGATAATTGGTTACTCCAAAAACTTTGATGAAAAAGCTCTTGTTTTGCATAATTTTACGCGACAAATTATTAAAAAGAGGCGTCACATGTTTCAGTCGAATCAAGTTGAAGTTAAATATCAACCCGATGAAAATATGTAAGTAGACTACTGGAACTTATTTTCTCTACTACACATCGTTTAATTACAGCTATGCTACAAAGAAGACACGTTATGCCATGTTGGACACATTATTATCTGCGGAGGCACAAGGCGATCATATTGACAGTGAAGGAATTCGAGAAGAAGTTGATACATTTATGTTTGAGGCGCACGATACAACATCAACTGCATTAACGTTTACTCTATTCCTGTTGGCCGAGAATCCAGTAGTACAACACAAATTGTACAACGAAATTAGAGAATTCACAAACTTACAAAATATTGACGAAGCAACTATGAATGATTTAAATCAACTGAAGTACTTGGATCGGGTACTCAAAGAAAGTTTACGAATTTTTCCGCCAGTCCCATTTATTTCGCGAGTCATATCAGATAAAATTAAATTCAGTAAGAACACAATCAATATGAAGAATAAGGATTAATATAATCTATAATTTTTTTTATAGATGGTATGATGCTTCCAGTTAAAACTGTGGTAGACTTCCAAATATATGATTTACATCGCAACGAAAGTTATTTTCCCGATCCCGAAAAATTTGATCCGGATCGTTTTTCGCCCGAGGAAATTGCAAAACGACATCAATTTGCGTATATGCCGTTTAGTGCAGGCCCGCGCAATTGTATTGGACAAAAATTTGCACTGCTTGAGATTAAGACACTACTCGTTAAGTTACTTTTAAATTTTCACTTGGAACAAGTAACCAAACGGGACGAGTTTGTATTTATCGCCGATTTAATACTCCGAACAAAAAATCCAATCATTGTTAAATTTAATTTAAGACAATAAGTCGTAATAAAAATATATTATTTTATATACAAAAGTTTAAATTTGTTTTATTCTTACAGATTATGGCTGGCCATCAAAATTGAAAATGGCACTAGTGTCTGGTGCACGTCCAATTTTGGTGAGGAAATTCAGATATGTTGTAAATATGTAAAATTTGGTAAACGAAATCCATAATTTGTACTCGAAATAGACGAGTTCTCTGAAATAATGAATAAATGCAAAAAATCCATGTTTATTCTTATCGATACATTTGAGCGCATAACGCGCCATAATTTTAGGACGATCAACCGGATCACCATGCTCGCGTGCAATTGCACGAACCGTATTCAAATTTCGTACAACGAATAGCATATTGCGCGGCATTTCCTTCAGCGTGTTCATGACAAAATCAAAATTTTTTTTGGCCATTTGTGTCATGTATTTAATTTCATCATCGGTTAATTTTGTTGACCACCGACCTCGACTGGAACCCATATCAAATGGCCGCTGCATTAGTATTTGTGCAAAACGTTTTGAATCTTTAACATTCAATTGATTGGAATAGTAGTCCATTGCAGACACATCGCGAAGTACAATCGATTTCCAAAAACAGCACAAATTTTGCCGTATATTGTATGGAATGGTTTGATAGAGGCCATGATCGAGAAGCACAATTTGAGGTTTTCCTGTATTGGAATTGCGTCGCACGAAAACTGGTCAAATATAAAAAATAATTAATATCAGATTTATTTTGATCTGCAATAAGCTTACCATTTCCCGGATGCGGATCAGCATGTACAAAGCCGGTATTAAATATTTGTTCGGCAAAAATGGTGAACACCATTTTATTAATTTCAGCAAGATTAAAATTATTTTTTCGTAGTGCCTGCACATCACTTATTTTATAGCCATCTATATATTCCGCCGTTAGAATTCGCTTCGATGTATAATTCCAATAGACGTTTGGCAAATAAACGTAATCAAATTTTTTCAAATCATTTCGACATCGCTCTAAATTATTACCCTCATTAACAAAATCTAACTCTTGGAATAAGTTTTCTTTTAAATCTTCGATAATCCATCCAAATTTATAACTTTTAAATAGTAGCCCAACTAAATTCGATAAAAACAAAATGGTTCCTACATCACTTCTAAAACGTCGTTGCAGATCGATGTACTGGACCTTAACAGCGACTTTATCACCCGATTTGGTTTCACACGTAAATACTTGCGCTAAACTTGCAGCGGCGATCGGTGTATAGTTGAAATTATTAAAAACTTCGTCGGGTGTTTTCCCAAAATCTTGTTTAAATATTTTTATGACTTCATCTGGTTTCCGCGGTAAACATTTATCTTCGAGACGTTTCAACGTTTCAGTAAATTCTTTTGGTAGTATATGATTTATAGCCGAAACACCTTGGCCTATTTTTATGTATAATCCACCATTTATTAAACATCCATCGGCAATTCGATTTGCTGCTCGTATATTTACGGTTCGCAAAATTTCATCATATTTCGGATCGTGTTCATCCAAACCACGTAAACTCCAGAAATAATCATTCAGCAATACTACAGTTATTTTTGCAGATCGGAGAAATCTTACACCCGATTTTATATATTCAAATTCGTTTGTGTACCCATCAAATCCAACTGCTCCACCAACTACTATACTCAACAGTAATTTTTTGATTGGCAATTGATGTTTGGTTACAGGATTTGGTTGTTTTGAAAAGAATCGTAGTTTTTTGTAGCTTATATGACGAATCCCCGGCACTATAGTTCGCTGTTCAGAAATAAAAATTTATAATATTATCGGTAAAATGTAAAATCACACAAATAGTTTTGAATTATAAAAAATAGTTTTGAATTATAAAAAACTAGGCACTCATTTTTTTGCATGAACATGATAATTGTACAATTTGACCTCAACAACCAGTAATTATTATGAGTGGCAACTAAACCAGCCAATTAGAAATCGTCCAGTTTGATTGTTCATCTATTACATGTGAGAAAGTATCTTGTATAGATATCTGAGCGACTAAAAACGGTTAGATATGCCCATTGGGATTCTTATGGCGGAAATGGACCAAATGGTGCAGTGGTTAAAGCTGTTACAATTGGAGCGATCAGGTACCGGATTCGAATTTCGATAAGGGGCAGGATGCAAAAGGGATTTTTCACCACCTGATTACTATCGCTGGTGTGAATGTTCACATCTATGATCGCTTTTACGCGATCATAGATGTGATCATTCATAGATGTGTGAACTGCAGCACGGAGTGCTGTGCCTGTGGCGTTCACAAATACGACGAATAGTCACGCCACAATAGTGAAGTATAAACAAAATAATCGAAAAAAGATTTCGAGTAAAATTCTGTAATTCGCTAGAACTGTTGCAATATAGCCTCACAATATATATAGAAACAAAATGCAATGATATGCCTGGTGAGATGGATTTGATCTTTTCGATCACACAACGAGTCAATGACGTCATCAGATCGAAACCGGCCTAGCGAAACGAATATTACAGACCACATACAAAGATGCCATACATTTCAAGACAAACGTATTCATCGGCTGGTTGATTCAGCGCCCTAGCTGTCAATCAATGCCACTCTGTGTGGAGTTCAAAGTTTAACTCCCCACCATTCATCATTAGCTGTCACGATTACTGCACCCTGCATCAATTATCACACTTCAACAGGCCAATCTTCCATGTCAGTTCTACCTAAATCGGACCTTATAGCCGTATGTCGTCGATTGGGCTATATAAAATAAGCGAACCGCGAAAAACCTTGGATAACCTTGAGCCCCAAAACAGATTGTAAAGACAAATACAGATAGGCAGGCTTATTAACTTCCCAGTCGATTTTATGTGATAGATAAAAAATACTAATGGAAATATGTTAGTTCTACTTGCAATTCAGATTACCAACCTGTTAGTAATATGAATGCGCCCTCTTTTGGTATGTTAACTAGTTCCCTCATTCTGCAAATAATTAGGCTAATTTGATGTCTGATCTAGACCAATGATATCACATTTGTGACTGGCAAATATAACGTAAAGTTAACTGGAATCTCAACAGCTTCTGCTACGTTATAGAACCGTATTACTGACGCGAATGTCCATCCATCCTATGCTAAATATACGGGACGGATTGTTAGAGTAAAGTGATAGTCGGAAGGGTACATTATGGAACTGTCTTTTCAATCTGATTCGATTGCAGTCGCGAAATTAAATTATGCATAAGGTAGCTCATGAAGTAAACCATAGTGTTTAGACAGTATATAAAAATACGGTCTCCGAAGCCTTTTGTGAAGCGAATAATTTAAGGATCTCTTAATAATTGTTCTCGTAAATCGTACGTCTAGCTAATGATCGAAACCAATGCAACCAGATTTTTATAAAGCTAACGAAAAAACTTTGAAATTATATCTTACCAGCATATTTATATAATTAAATTATCACTCATACAACCATTAA
The DNA here is from genome assembly GCA_963932295.1 of Tipula lateralis. Taxonomy (NCBI): domain Eukaryota; kingdom Metazoa; phylum Arthropoda; class Insecta; order Diptera; family Tipulidae; genus Tipula; species Tipula lateralis. The sequence continues at coordinate 80,616,293 of OZ010738.1, read as the reverse complement.
TTTATTTCTGAATTAATTATATATTTAATATTATCCTATATAATCATTTTATTAGTTACAAACATGTTTATTGTTATTTATATAGCGACCATATGATTTTGACACATTACAAAGTTGACACATGATACACTGTAAAATGTGGAAGCTAAAGAACTAATTCCACACTAATCTAGATCGACTAGTCGACACTAGAGTGCATTTATTTTTATTTTCATTTGAAATTTTGTTAAAAATTTTCTAAATTATTTAAATTATAAATTATGAAACCATATCGAAAAACTAAACAATTTTCTGTTTATAAAGTGAGTTGATTATAATATATATCCAAATGATTCAATTGATAAAGCGATGCATATTTATTTTTAGTGGAAAAAATCATCAAACACAATCAAATTATTTACGTATCATGTTCCATTTTGGCAAGATATCAAAACAACTGTATTTCAACCACTTCCAATTCCAACAGCTTATAAAATTATTAAAATTTGGTTTCTGTGGGTCCTCATGATGATGCCGATTCTATATCCAATGACTTTTATTTATTTATATTATTCATTTATCCAGTTTGCAGTAGAACGTCAAACTACGATGAGATATCCAAGATGTTTGGATGTTGTACGTTCCACGTATCTAGTATTCAGTAAGCAACTAACAAATATGTATCGCAAAGAAATCGCCGATCTATTTGAGAAAATAATGGATATAAATACAACGGTTATCACATTTATTGATTATACTCGCTATGTAATTAATTTTTTATGATTAGCGGTGAACCCTAGGTATGACTAGCGGAATGTGCAAATTATATTTTTCAGTACAACCCTATCATCAGTACGTGCTAAATAAATTCCACACCGAACATATTTTGACCCAAAAACACACAACTCTAGAGACGAAATTCATTTGTCGAGTTTAAATTAATATGGCCGCATGTAAAATATAAAATCACAGAAATAAAAAACCAAAATTTTATATTTTATACATTTTTTTTTTAAATAATTAAAAAATAAGTAATTTAAGTTTTATTTTATATATTTTCTTTATTGTTTGCCAAAACAAATAAATACAAATTTAGTGATAAAGTGTGGAAGATAAATTCGATTTTGTGTTGAGAAATATTTATTTTTTATTTATTTTATGATCGAAAAAATAAAAAATGTGATTTTGCATTTTAAAAAAAATATGTTGTGAATTACAGATGTGTATTAATTAAATTATATAAGTGTAACTGCACGGTTTTCATTAAAAAACGAGGAAAAATGTAAGTTGTTTGCTTATTTCTTAAACGTGTGTACATTACAAGTCATATTCATCGTAGTCATCTGCTCGCTATTTATTTTTCATTTTGGGTTTCTTTTATTTACATACGTAGTGCTAACTAGTTTTACTGCTAATATAAAACCATCGTTATAGTCTCCAATGCTCGTTTACTATAGTTTTGCCAGCACACTTCCCAAAAAAAGACAGCACCAGTGAGATGAACATGAAATCAATAAGGGCGCCATGTTTTTGTTTATTTTATAGTGCGCGACTACTTATTTAAATAGTAAATAAAAAACAAAAATTGAAACCACAATCATTAATAAAAATACTAGTTTGTCGTTATCATAAAAATCAATATTGATAAAAAAAAACATTTGTTATACGATGGATACGAAGGAAGAAGCGTGATCTGGGTTGCATGTCATTGTCAAAATTATGTTTACATACAGTAGTTTGGTTAACCCTCGACTGTAACCTTAAAATGGGTAGGAGCCCGTTGCTTTTCCCGCCGATCTTATTTCGATTACATACATATTTACTGATTGATATTTGACGGAAACATTGTGCATTGTCTAAATGCATAATCTTATTAAGGAAAGTCCTAATGAGATTATGACACATCGTATAATTGTTTCTTTAATTTTAGCTTACATTCTTATATATGTCGATTTCTTCACAACAATTTCACGCTCAAATGTGTTATTATGATCCAGTTTTCCCTCTTCGAATCAAAACTTTTTGAAAACACTTGGATTATTTATTTTTGTGCTTAGCACGCATATATCCATCGTTTGTGATTGACTGAAATCCTTAATAAGTTCTAAAACTTTCATTTCAACAAATTATTGTAATCAGACATGGGTAAATGTGAACAAAATGTGTCCTAATGGGATTTGAAAAATGTTAGACTAATGCTGGTACAGCTTGGTAAAATAGAATATAATTGTTCACATGATGACGTGACACACGATTTGACTATTCTCACCAATATCATCGTTAGTAGTTTCGTTTGACCTTTTTTGAAAAATCGCCTATTGAGGGATGGTTAGGTAATATGACCTTGATGTATATTTTACTTGTCTTTATTGCAACACGATTTGGACTAATCACCAATGGTGGTCGAATTTTGCCATTCATGTAGCCCGTAGTTTAAGAATTTCGGTATAATATAACTTTAACACATCACTTTTGATAGTGGATGTTCCAAATCAGTTTAGCGTTATACACTCATTCATAGACTACTTGAATGCGCCTATACCGACTGTTAGAAACAATAAAGTCACCTTTTCACTTATTTACGTCCTACATTACGGCTTAGCCAACTCGAGGACGTACAGCTATAGGTTTGATTAACGTAGAACCATCGGCATTGCATAGCTTCATGCCAGCCTGGGTTGGCTCCAACAGGGGATTGCAAAATTCGTACTGCATAGAAATAGTTGAATTGATTTTAGGCTAATGATAGATACTTTGATAATCTTATCACCGAAACCTACTTATTTATATCTCCTTTCTTTAGAAAAGCGTTTATGACCTGAATTAGCCGAGCTTTAATATTTTGTCGAAATTCTGACGTAATCTTAATGCTGTTCGGCCGCTACCATTCTTTTACCAAAATTTAATTCAAATTTATGGCATTACTTTGGCTCAATTCCTTGAATATAATTACAACTGTAATACAACTTTCTGTAAATTGTTAATGACAGACCAAAATACCAATTTGTCACCATTCTGCCGTTACCGCAAACACATTTATTCTGAACGACCACTACGAAGATATATTTTGGTGTTTCAACCATTACCGAACCAGTTTCTCTAAATTTCTGTATGAAATAGAAAATTTCATAACGAATAAATGTACAACTTCTGCGTAACTTTCACCAAATTTAAAATAATTTTTAACCATAAATACGGGTGCAATCGTAATCCCTTCATTATAACCCAAAATGTTTCTACTTGTCATCTGTCAAATAACAGATGACAAAATAAATGGCGCCAAATTGAATCACTAACCTAAAATTGGAATACATAATTTATGTAATGTCGCGTTTGATCTCGCCCGACGAAATTGGAAGCGAGAGGCACGGGATTTGAATCCCAATCGGTGTGGGTGAACAGATCTATAACCGTCTGGTGGAGTGCAGAATTCATGGGCCAACCCATCTTCCATATCAGTATTAAAGGCTGGCATGGAGATATGCAATATGCAGATGGTTTAACGTAAATCGGACTTTAGCCGTACGTCATCGATTTGGCTCTGTAATACCAGAACGTATGACGTAAATAAGCGAACCGCGAAAGATTTGGGAGCGCCTTAAGCCGTAAAACAGATTGCAAAGATAGAAATAGAGAGACAACAGAACATTTTAAATCTCAACATTGGCAATACATCAGGAAAAAATACCATAGCATTTTAAGGAAGTATTGGAGTCAATTTTAATTTCGACTAATTTGATTAATTATAATTTACCATGTAAATTCCATTAACACAGCTTAAAACTGGCTTATTTTTATATCGGAAATATAATGTGAAAGATTTAGGAAAGCACTCATTATAAAGTAAATTTTTGTTAGGATAATTCAATTACTTACTTCCGTAATCTTCTTATTTATTTGGATATAGAAGTTTGTACTATTTATATTATTACTAGAAATGCCTATCGATTAATACATTAGGATTCGATAATAATTATTCTACTAGCACATTTAGACTGTTTATTGATTTTTTGAGGTATAAAAAGAAGGAGGAGAAGATTAATAGAAACAAGAAAAAATGAATATACAAAATCAATTACTAGGGTTTAATATTTAGGAAAGGGGTTGGTAACCTCGTAATATGATATTGTTGTTTGATTTTTTGATAAGTTTGCATTTCTTACTATCGAGACTTATATTAACGTTATTAAGTATCATTCCTATATACAATTACTAATAATATTTTACTCGTTATGCTTGGGAAAGTTTAGGGACATAAATTACCATTCAGTCTGAATTTGCATTTATTTTTCATTTAAAATAGTAATAATAATAAGTACTAGTAAACATAAAATAATTTATCGTTATATGTAAGTACTCTTTCAAACGTCCCGTTTTATCCCCAATTTTCTAAGATCACATAGGTTTCGAAAAAATTATATCGTTTGTCTTGTAGTAACTATTACCCTGTCAGGGAGGACATGGATTCTCCTGTGAAGGTCTGATAAATTAAGAAACGCAACGAAAATATCAAGATTTGTCAGTAATCTTGTCATTTTGCGATCTTATTACCAGTCTAAAGAATTGAACAGTGTCTGGGAAGTATTGAAAACCTCGGTTGTCGATGCCGCCCAGCACACTTTCGGTATAGCAAAAACAAAGCGGAAAAAAGATTAGTCTTGCTGTTGAACAATGAAATATAGCTTATAATGAAGCTCAAACTCAGATTACAATCGCAAGGAGAAATAAAGCAGTTCTTGCTAGGAAAGCTTAACCAATTTGTAGACAGAAGAAGCGCAAATGGTGGAAGGCTCTATGGTCTTAAGAATACAACTCAGCAATAAGCGTTAATTGCCATTCTGGTCCAGGATGGCAACCTTTGTGTTAACATCGATCTGGTACTCGATACATGACTTAAACATTCATTCACTTTCGCTCTCCTGACGCTTTCGAGCACACTTCTTTATTTCCTCTGCGATTGTTTCGATTCTGAGATCTCTTGAAGGTCACTATTACGATTGTACCAAGGGGCGTTAGTCCAGAGGACTATTCCTCTGAGAACTTTATTTTGAAATCGTTATTTATACAGCATAAGTTAGTTATGTACATTATGGCAGTACATTTGCCTAAATTATAATGGACCTCTTCTGCTTTCTTTTTCACGTGTACTTTCCATCCTAACTTTGCATCAAGATGTATACCAAGGTATTTTGCTTGATTTACATTTGGTACCGGATATTATTGAGTCTCAGGTAGTGGTTCTATTGATCTATAAGTGAAATGAATGTGAGTAGACTTCAATTCATTCACTTTAATTCTCCACTTAGCTAGGCAATCTTGCATATTATTTATGGCTATTTGTAGTTTTAGTGTGGCTTCACCGATTGTGTCACCAACAGCTAGAATTGCAGTGTCATTTACAAGCGTGGCGATAGTTGTATTATTCATCTGTGGTAAGGCTCTTGTAAACAGTACAAAAAGGAATGGCCCTAAGAAACTTCCCTGTGGGACTCCTGCTTTAGCTTCTTTTATGCTGAAGTAAACTTCTTCCTGTTTAACTCTTAAGTATATAACTTTCAAGTACCATTTTAAAAGTTTACAATACTCAAGTGGCAGAATTTCCTAAAATTTAAATACTAGACCATCTAGAGCCAGTCTTTGTCAAATGGCTGTGCTATGTCCAGAAATATGGCTGAACAAATCTTTTTTACTCTAAGGGTCTTTCTATTAAATCTGTTATTCTATGGACTTGATCGATTGTGAAGCGTTTGTCTCTTAATCCAAACTAATGGGTCGGAACGACACCTGACTTTTCAATCTCAGGTTAATTCGTTTTAATAATAGTCTCTCAAACAGTGTGACTTAATTGGAAGAAGCGATATTGGCCTGTATAAAGTTAATTCACTTGGCGGCTTTCCTGGTTTAGGTATCTTTATTACTACCGCAAATTTCCAAGAAAAATGGATGTAACATAGTCTGAAGGAGACATTTATTATGTTAGATATTTTTCTAATAGCTTTTTTACGTAGTTGTTTAAGAATTTATCCAGTTATCAAGTCATATCCTGGTGATTTTTGAAGTAATATATGGTTTATTATTTCTTGTTTCACTTCTTAGATAATGGGATTTCCTGCCTCAAGGTAGTTGTATGGTTTTTAAATTATTATTATTTGTGGATTAAGTGCTGTCAAATTAGGTTTTTTTTTCTTTTGGTTCTAACGGGCTAAGTGCCCATTATTTCTTCTTATTGGTGGTATGTGCGTAACTGGTCTTATTTGGTTGCTTTCCACCATGAGTAATCGCTATCTTTATTATAGGTGAGAGATGTAGGTATGAATTTATTAAATTATTTTTAAATTGCCGTATTGCCCTCTGCGTTCTGTTCAATTATTTAATCTATTTTTGTCGGTTGGGTCTCGAGTACGTTACCATTCCCTTCGGATTTTGCTCTTCTCTATAACTAGTGATTTAATTTCGGATTTTTGTTTGTTTGTTGAACTGGTACTTTTGCAGGCTGCTTGTATATTTTTAACTAGCTTTTCTATCTCCTGCTCTAATGTGTTTTCTGGTGAGAATTGTGAATTTAAATTAACGCTATTGTTTAGTTCACTTCTAAATTGGATGTTTGTCGTTTGTATTTATTGTATCACTTTTTATCATTAAAATAGAGGAATGATCAGACGTGGAGTCAAATCCTTCCAGCACTTGTATATAATCAACCGGGACTGTACTTGTTATAAAGAAGTCAATTAGGTCTCGTATTTTATTTTGATCCAGTTGCAGTTGTATTTAATTATTGCTTGATGGAGTTTTTCCCCTTTAGTTGTTATAAGTTTTAATCTCCAATCCGTATGTTTAGCGTTAGAGTCACCTTTGATTATGAATTTTTCACCTAGCTGCTTGAAGATGTAAGTATAAGCATTATCTTTTATGTTATGTTCCACTACTTTATGGTTTCGGGTATTAATGCTAACGCTAATTGCTTGTATTTCATCACTGTCAAGTTTTGTATGCAGATCGTATTTAATGTGTTTTTATATAATCTAGAGTTGATTGAATTAATTCAGAAATCTTGATATTCGGAAGGGTAACTCTGTGGAACTATCTTTTTAGACCTTATTCGATAAGTATAGCAAAACGAAGATAGGCCTGAAGAATGAAAAGTTGTCGGTTATGCACAATATTCAAAAAGTATGATCGCTAGAAATGCGAGAATTACGTGGTATATCTCTCCTTTGAACAGCATACAAGTAACTGTCTTACATAATCTTGGGAAGAATTACTCTTCTGGTGAAGGAAATTATCGGTATCTACCAAGAATTTCTTCCAAATTTGTTTTTCACTGATCATTCAACTGAATTTAGTTACAACATAAACCACTTCTTGTGAAAACAAATAACTTTAAAGATTATATAGACAACCTATTGAAATGGTCAGAAGGAAAGATTTATAGATAGTTTGTTAAAAATTTGATCAGTTCCAAAGTGTTGGTTAATTAAAATGTATATTTTCCGATCGATACAGTGCTACCATTTGAACAATGGTTATTTTCAAAATCAGAGGTTTCTTTATTTTATTTCTAAATATTATAACTCCCAGTAAGTTTAAACAATATTGGCAAATAGATTTTTCGACAAATTATTTTGCTTAGTAATTTTCTTGAAAGCCAATTTATAGACAAATATTACAAGTATTAAATTTCCTTTTCTATAATTTGATAAATGTTATTTGAAACGTTCATTTCTGATGATATTTACTGCACATTGTACGATTTCACTTTCTTAGAGATAGTAATTGTTTTTTATATTTGGATTTATCTATCTTTAATTTTGTTTTTCAAATCTCTTTACAAATATTTATTTATTGCTGATTTACAATTCTCACCACGTATTAAAGAACATGTTATCTGTCTTTCGCTTCATCTATTCATTTATGATGAGGTGTTGTAAGTACATGAATATCACATATTACGATATAAGGATGATTAGATCTATTATAAACTATATATTAATGACGTTTTCACATGTGAAACTAAAACATATTATCAAGTGCTTAGAAACTTTCATTCAAATCTATATGATACTCTGAAAACGTTGGTAAGAAATAAGTAGAAATAGTTTGACCTAATCTTTGAAATAGTCTCATCTTTATAACAAACTATTTTGTATTTATGGTTTTTGTTGTGTTAAGCTTGCAAATTTATGTTATGTACTTACGAGTATATATATACCATATATTAAAACTATGCTAATGTTTATGTTATGCAGTTATTAATGAAATACTTTGTCTAGATGGCTGTAACAATTTGAATCAGATTTGCTCAACCCATAAACAACATAATTTATAGTTATAGTTTGCCTCGGTTTTTGACTATGTTATAGGTTCGAGTTTTCATTTAATAAACACATTTTTATATTTATTAGTAAACAGATGAATAAAAAACTATATTATTTCTCTTTGCCAGCATTTTTTTTCAAGATTCCTAGAACAAAATAATCAATTATTGGACCAAGAATATATTGTAAGCAATCATAATTAGGAATACACAGAAGATGATGCATCACACTCACCCGCCGCACCATCACGTCCATCAGGTGAATGTTCATCCATCACAAATGCATCCACAACATCCACAACAAGTTAATTTAAATATACCACCACATCAACCGCATCACATACCAAATATGCCACCGCCACAGGTGACACAAACACAACAGCCAAATCAACCACTTCAAATTGCACGGGATCAAAATAGGTAACCAATAAAAAAGTTTTTTTTTTTGTAAACTCAAAACCAAATCTGTTGCATAGTGCGAAACACATACTCTCAGAGCCAGACATTTATATTTTGCTTTTATTATAATTTTTCCCTATATGCAAACATGTTTTCCACAATTTTGCTGTATCAAACATTTAAAAAAAAAACTTGTTGGTTAAGACAATTTTTCTTATTTTTAATATTGTTACCTTTGTAGTTTTTCTTTGTTTACTACAAATGACAACAATGAATGGGGAATATAAGAGATAAATACAACAACGAAGATGATCGTCATGAAGATGATGAAAATATGAAAATGTACATACAAATGAAAATATTTCTTTATTTTGTATTCTATTGTAATTTATTGTATGAGATATGTATTGAGAAGATGATTCGTAATTTGGATTAAGTTTGAATATAAATAATAGATTCTGGTGTCAATGGAATTATTTTCCCCTATTTTTTGTTGCTAAAAGGGCGATCTTTAATAATTACACTAGGCTAGATAGATCATCATGTTTAAATTATAAAACTTAGGGATAGTTGGTTTATACAACGGTTACGTGTAGTGTGGTATCTTAAGAAAAATTCGTTTCTCTAAAACTTTACTGATATACTTTACTAGGAGGAATATTACTCAGATTAATAAGCCTAACAACTATTATTGTCCAAAATCTTTCAAACTAACAAAAATTAAAAAAAAAATATTGAATATAAATATTTCTGATGAACTCTTGCACAGTTAGATCAGATTATTAAGTTTTATTTATTCAATTTGCGTGTTCGATGATGTTCTAGTAAAATATAAGAACCAAATCAATTATGTTAATTATTTTAATTTGTATTGAAAAATACAAAACTAATTTAATAAACCGTACTGGACTGTTCTTGGTTTACAATCTTAATAATAATCATTTATACTAACAAGTATTTTCATAAACGGAAGACAGATAAACGCGAATGATGGAAGACTAAGGTCTTAAGAGTACAACTCAGCAATGAGCTCAATTCGCATAACTAATCTATGGTTTGCCCAGGTGGCCCAGTGGTTAAAGCTGTGGCAGTTGGAGCGGGAGGTACCGGGTTCGAATCCCGATAGGGGCAGGATAAAGGGATTTTTCACCATCTGATTACGATCGGTGGTATTAATGACACATCTATGACCCCCTGTTGGAGTGCAGAACTCATGGGCCGACCCATCTTCCATGTCAGTACTATAGGCTGGCATGGAGCTATGCAATGCGCAGATAGTTCTACGAAAATCGGACCTACAGCCGTACGTCCTCAATTTGGCCGTTAAGGCGTAAAGTAGGACGTAAATAAGCGAACCGCGAAAGAGCTGGGAGAGCCTTGAGCCCCCTAAAAGATAGCATAGAATAAAATATAAAAAAAAATAATCTATGGTTTAAACGCCGTAAACGGCGCTTACCGCGTCTCAACTGAGATATTACGAACCAATTTAACGGTTGGTGCACATTTTAGGTGGTCAACCCAACGACGTTTTTACACACAATCGCATTTTATGTCATCCGGTGCGTCCATTTTTGGTGAACGGCGAGAATCGAACTCGAGACCGCGGCATGATGAGAAACTCTCTTAACCATTAAGCTACAATGGGCGACAATTCGCATGGTATCCTTAAATGAGTCACCGAATTGCACCATACCTTAAAATCTGTATCAACTGCCATTTGGACCAGGATGTAAACCTCTGTATTAACGTCGATGCATGGCGTGAACATTTTCTGCCCTACTTAATTTTGCACAAGTATCTCAAGTTGTATTTGAATAACCTCAAATACAGACCGCAGAGATATTAATTGAGAATCCATCCTACGAGGAATTCACCATGGCCATGCAGAGATTAAAGAAAAATCGTTCACCAGGAGTTGATTGCATTAATTTAGAGCTCTTGATATTCGGAGGGTTAACTTTGTATAACTGTCTCTACGACCTTGTTCGATTGGTATGGCAATTAATCATACTGTCAGTAACTGTCATCCATTATCTTGGGAAGAATTACTCCTGTGGCAGAGGAAATTATCGGCGACTTCCAAGGAGGATTCCGTCCAAGTCTATGTCACTGATCAATTTTTTTTCGAAGTACTATGAAACATATCACGATGTACACGAGGTATTTCAAGCAGTCCTATGAATATTTAGGAATACCAAAGTAATACGTGCATCTGTGTAAAATGACAGTACTGCAGTCATAATGCTGTGTCAAAGTTTAGAACAGGCTATCGGGAACTTTTTCAATTAATTCCGGTGTTCGACAAGGAAATGCTCTGTCCCCGATAATTTTTAATCTACTGTTGGAATGCATCCTTCACAAAAGTAAAGCACATCAAGACAATATCTTGTTCCAAAAATCCAACCAACTTTTTGCATATGCAGATATCTGTGTGATTGGATTAAATGGCAACGGAGTGAAAGAGATACTTGGTCCATTAGAACAGTGTTCAGGTCCGTTGGTCTCAAAATCAACGAATCCAAAACCAAATATCTGATCTCTGGTTTTCGAGACCAAGACGCAATTGATTTCAGTAGTGGTAACCACACGTTTCAAGGAGTAATGAGTTTCAAGTATATCATTACTCACGATAATAGGTTGGGAGAGGATATTAAGGTTCGCCTTACCGTTGGTAATCGGGCCTACTACGTCCAATTCTGAAATCGAAATATCATGCAATAAAGTTGAAATTGTACAGTGTTGATCAGACCCATCATGTATGTCTGTGAGACTTGTACCTTGACGGATGAGTACGAAAGATATCTTCTAACATTCGAGAGAAGAATTATGCATGTGATATATGGCCCAAAACGCGACGTTGATGGCACATACCGAGTTTTTTTCAATCACAAGAGCAGGAATTTAATACAAATTTCTAATATCGTGCATGAAATCAAAGAACTGCGAATACACTGGCTCGGTCACTTTCTGCATACTGATCCGAACCGAATAATACAGCGATGTTTGAATGGAGCCGCCTTTCGTTAGTCGAAGCGGTCGCTGTCGGTGACGATAGATCCACGGTGTAGAAAGCGATCTGACATCTTTTAATTGCTTGTAACAGTTTGAAGAGCTGGCTCGTGGTCGAAATCGATGGAAATCAAACAATCAAATGAATAGCCAATATATATGAGATTTATATTTAAAGGGCTTATTATCATAACATTTTTCCCAAATTGAGTTTAATATTTTCTTCGATCATTTGTTGAATTGTTGGCTAATATGAGCTTTTCTTCGCCATATAATAAGGCGTAGACATTTTGATATTTATGAACTCCAACAAAGTAATCAGATACGTTGATTTTGATCAGATCACCAAAAGTAATATGATCATTTACATACACAAATAAAATCGATGACCTATAATCCATCTATCAATTTGATTAGATATCACTTTAATAGAAGATCGAAAACATTATTAGGTCAATAGAATCTTTGTATTTTGTAATACTAAGTAAAATGTAAAGGTGTTGTATATGCATTCGTGAAAGAACTAAAATACCGGTTAGCTACCATAATACCATAGTTCGAGAAATATATTTATCCTTAAATTAATCAAATCTTGTTAAATGCAAATTGTATATAAATCGAATTATTGTTAAGCCACACGTGTCTATTGAGCAGCCGATTGAGTATTACAAATTATGCAAAGATGTAAATATTTGACAACACTATTCTTTCAGTGTAAAGATCCAATCCCTTTAGTTATTATTTAATTATTGTTTAATCACTGAGTAACTGTTCAAGATAAAATGTTTTTCATGGAATTTTTGAACTACTATTTAACTACTATAAATTTAAAAAAAAACTAATCGAGGAAACCAGATTTGCCATTGCCACTGATGATTCTACTTTGTATTATATTATTATTTTTTGGTTCGTTCTATTGTCAAAAGTGTCTATTTGATGTTTTATTTAAATAATGTTAATGGTTTGATTTTGATTGAAAATATAAAGGGTTCAACAACATATGTCTTATTTATTGTTGGTTTCTTTTAATTCTAGGGTACATCAAGGTAAAAAAGAAAACTCATTTAGTTCTAATTTTAGATTAAATCATCATCAATCGAGAATGGGTCCTCAAATACATCATCAACAATCATCACCAAACCAACAAAGTGGAGGCCGAAATAATATGGGTCACAATAATAATATTATTATTGGTGGTGGTGGTGGAGGCGGTAATGGCGGTAGTATGCAACAGAAACATCACACAAATAACAAAAAGCAAATGGTACAACACCAACAACAACAGCAATCAAGTCATTTGATAAGTAATCAAAATATAAATCCAAACACAATAAATCAACATCATCACCACCATCATCAATCACAGCATCAACAACATCACCATCATCATCAGCATTCACAGTCTCAACATAATACACCACAAAATCCGGTCATGCAACAAACAAATCAGCACCATGTGAAGCAACAAAATCAAATACAGCAAAATACGCATACTCCGGCAGCGGTTGTAGTTCAAAATCCAAGATTAATACAACAAGATAATATTACAAATCCACCTGTGGTAGTTGCTATCCAACAACAAAATGGTACGCCAATAGCACCGGCTCCAAAGCAACAAATACAACAACAGCAATTACCAGATAGCACAACAACCGATATAATTTTATCAAATAATCCGCATAGCGGTAAAGAATTACAATCCTTAAATAATGATTCCTTGGCAAACACTAAAGAGAAAACACCAATGTGCTTAGTCAATGAATTGGCACGCTACAATAAGGTTTGCATTTAAATTGTTATAAATTTCGTTTGAACAATTCACAAATATTTTATTTCTATATACATCAGATTCAACATCAATACAGATTAACCGGCGAACAGGGACCAGCTCATAAAAAACGATTCACAGTCACATTGAAATTAGGTGAAGAAGAGTACACAGCTGATGGACAAAGTATAAAAAAAGCTCAACATGCCGCAGCTGGCGAAGCAATAAAACAAACAAAATATAAACATCCTCCTGCAAAAACCGGTGTACGATCTCGTAGTACTACAAGCAATACCAGTCTAACAAATTCAAAATCAGGTGGTAACAACAGTTCTTCAGGAGGTGGAGGTTAGATCTCAATATAATTTGGCATGCACATTTTTTTGTTTCTTTGTTTTTTCTTATTCACGTAACATCGTAAATGTTGTATTTTATGCCCAAGATAATTTTTTTTTCTCAATTTAGTATTTCATTCAACACATCATACAGCATTCGAACAAAATGGTATTGAATAATCAAAACAAATAGAAACAAAAAATTTATGCGTTAACGATAAAACAGTTTCGATTTTCCAACTATCCTAATATATATTTTTGTTTATTATAGGTTTACTTACGCCAACTGTTGAATTGAATGCATTAGCGATGAAACGTGGTGAACCTGCCATTTATTTTGTTGAAGATCCAATTGCACAATATATGACTCCCAATAATAATCATAATATGATGAATGGAGCTGTAAATCCTGCAACTGGACCATCACAACTACCAAATGGACAGGTTCAGTACATTGGTGGTCAACCGCCGCAACAGTATAACAGCTATAATAATCGTTCTGGAGGTAATGCTTATCAGCAGCAACCACAACGTTATAATAATTATGAAAATCGACGGGGCGGTATGAATCGCGGCCATCATCAACAGCGTTATGTGCAAAATTATAATAATTCTAATAGCGGCAACGTAGAAGAAACATATCGCATAACTTTACAAGTTGGTCAACGTAAGTTTATTGGTATTGGGAATACCCTTCAAGCGGCACGACATGATGCGGCATCGCGTGCTTTAGAAGTACTAAAACCAATAACACCCGAAACCCATAGTAGTAACGATAGTTCGGGCAGCATTGAAGAAACAAACAGTGATTTAAAGTCTCCAATATCTTTAGTTCACGAAATGGCATTGAAACGTAATCTAAATGTTTCGTTTGAGGTTCAAAGTGAGAAAGGGCCCCCTCATATGAAAACATTTATTACGATTTGTCGGGTTGGAAATATTACTGTGAGTAAATATTTTTGCTTAATATTAGTAGTATTTCGATGAGTTGTTTTTTATCAGTTTCATACTCTTTTGAAGTGAATGAAACGAGAAAAAAACTCAATAATTAAGAAAACTCGTATGGAAACTACCATTAACATGTCATGTTTTACTTTATAGACTGAAGGAGAGGGAAATGGTAAAAAAGTAAGTAAGAAACGAGCTGCAGAAAAAATGATGGAAGAGCTAAAAAAAGTTCCACCACCATCACCTGTTCAACGTACGGTTCTTAAAAAAAATCGTAAACCACAAGTGAATGTTAAAAAGAAAACTAGGAACCTGATTAAAGAAAAGAGCGAACCTGATTTTCCTGAAGAAGTGAATCCAATTTCACGCTTAATTCAGATACAACAAGCGCGTAAAGAAAAAGAACCCCAGTATACGTTAGTTGAGGAACGTGGTGGTCCAAGACGCCGGGAATTTGTAATTGAGGTACAAGCAGCTGGATGGTCTGCCCACGGAACTGGACCAAATAAGAAATTAGCTAAAAGGCGTGCAGCTGAAAGTAAGTATTGATATATTTCATTAAATGACAATTTTGACATTTTATTATTTTCTCACAGACATTTTGGTGGCATTAGGATATGAAAAATCACCAACCACTTCATCACCAAACAAAGAAAATAAAGTTGTGAATGGGGATGCAGCAGCTACATCTGCTAGCATTGCAAGTGATAAGGCGCGAAAGGTAACTTTCCAAGAAACAACCGAAACTGTTCGTTCACCAACACCACCAACTGCATCAGTAACAAATCATGGTGGATCTGCTGGTAGACAATTAGTACCAGGTTTGTTATTGATGCAACAAGATACTAGCAAAACATTTACAACGCCAAATAAAGCTGGTATTAGTGTACAGCAAACAGCAACCATAGCTAAAGAATTTTTGCATGCTGGAACATCGCCAACAGCTGAGGCAATAGTGAGCAGTAAAAATAGTAAAAACAATAATAGTGGTAGTAATAATAATAACAATAATCAGCAGCAGCAACAACAACAACAACGTGCAAATGGCAATCATTCTCCAATGCATACTACTTCATCTAGTAGCAATAGTAGTAATAGCAGTACCAGCAGTGTAATAAGCAATACTAATAGTAATGTAACTAATAATGTTACGACGGATGTCATCCGGCCTAAAGATCAGTTATTATATTTAGCGCAACTATTGGGCTTCCAGGTTTGTACAATTTTATTTTAGATTTGTTACTAAAAATGTAATCCTATCACTGTTTAAATAAGACGCGAAAATCAGATATGTTATGGTTTCAAATTTTAAACACCACAAATTCTAGGAACTTGAAATACATTATCGTTATTTCATAGTATTTGGAAAGAATCAATCATGGAAAGGAACATAATCAGTGTGCTTATTTACTGAGTTGATTTCACTTATTTATTTTGACGGAATTTATCTATTGAGTTTTAAAATGGCTTTTACAGGCCAATGTTGGCCCGTACCGTGTCAAAAATCTGACTCCATTACTGTTGCAAGCAATTAGAAGAACGTTCTCTACGCCATGGAGCCATAGTCACTGATAACGACCACTTCACCTTTCGAAAGTCAGCTCTACCTTCAAACATCGCTGTATCATGTGGTTTGGATCAGCACGCAGAACGTGACCGAGCAAGCGTACTCGCTGTCCTTTGATTTCATGCATTATATCAGGAATTCGCATTAAATTTCTGATCTCGTGATTGAAAAGAATTCGCCATCAACGTCGCATTTTGGGCCATATATCACACGCATGATTCTTCTCTCGATTGTTAGAAAACATTTTTCGTACTAACTCTCAACATTCATACATGACAATGGGTCTGATCAACACTTACAATTTCAAATTATCCGTATTTGCAAGATATTGTGATTTCAGAAGTGGACGTAGAGAATATAAAGCCCGATTGCCAGCGGCAAGGCGAATCTTAATATCTTCTCTCACACTATTATCGTTAGTAATGAGAGATCCAAGATACTTGAATCTCATTACTCCTTCAAACATGTGGTTACCACTACTGAAATCAATTGAGTTTAGGTCTCGAAAACCAGAGACCAGAGGATTGTCGGAATAAGATATTGCCTTAAGGTGTCTCATTTTTATGAAGGACGTATTCCAACATGAAATTAAAAATAATCGGGGACAGCGCATCTCATTCAAACACCAGAAGTAATTGGAAAAGCTATCGATAGTCTGTTGTCACCATTAACAAAGCATTGTGACTGCGTTTGTGTCATTTTACACAGATGTACGTATTTATTTGGTATTCCTCAAGCGCATACCATAGTCTCTCTTGTTTGATCGAGTTGCTTGAAATCTAGGAATATTTGTTGTACATCGCGACGATGTTTCATAGTACTTGGAAATAATCATTCGTAACGAAAAAACTTGATTAGTGGACTAACCAATTTGGACGAAATCCTCCTTGGTACCCACCGATAATTTCCTTCACCAGATGAGTAATTCTTCCCAAGATAATGTATGACAGTAACTTGTATGCTGTGCAAAGGAGAGCTATACCGCGATAATTCTTGTAGCGATCACCCTTCTTGATTATTGGGAATAACGCGGCCACTTTCCATTCTTCAGGCATAACTTTATTTCACCATACCAATCGAACAAGGTCGAAAAGACAGTTCCACAAAGTAAGTCCTCCGAATATCAATAGCTCTGTATTTGAGGTAATTATACAGCTTGCGATATGTGTGTAACATTTTTTTTATATTAAGCTTTAATTGGGTGCAGGGCGGACTTTAAGACAGTCCTAGCTCCTTGTAACTGTCAGAGCTCCTGCACCCAACGCGCAGTCCTTCAAGTAAAGGTTGATAGCTGCCTTAAACTTGTGCATTTTATACTCAAACGGAAACTGAAAACCGGATAACGAAATCCACTTCCTGGATGTTCGATGAATGAATTCGCGCTTTGTACGTTCAGTTCGAGGTTTCGGCAGCTTCACCGTAAACCTACGCGCATTGACCGTTCCTCGTGTTACCCGTCCTGGCGTAACTAATGGTGGTATTTTCTCCTTTAATTCTGCAGAACATTTACTATTAAGTAGAGAAGTATAGAAAAATGTTCACGCCATCTATCGAGTACTGCATTGACGTTAATACAAAGGTTTCCATCCTGATCCCGAATGGTAGGTGACCCAAAATCTTAAGTTGTGGCGCAATTCGATGATTCCTTTAAAGAAACCACGCGAATTGCGCTCATTGCTAAGTTGTTGTCCTCTTAAGAACTTAGCTTTCCACCATTAGCGCTTGTCCTGCTACAAATGCGTTTAGCTTTCTTAGCAAGAACTCTTCATCAAACCAATCATTTTTGAGCTTTGTTTTGAGAATCTATAGTGAGACTGTTCACTTCATCAGACTGGTAATTAGATTGTAAAATGCTATTGCTGAAAAGGTTTTGATATTTTCATTGCGTTTCTCTATTAATCAGACTTCGTGTTTTATATTGCCCTATCCTTCCTGACTTATACGAAATTTGCATAGTAGCTTTTCAGCGACCAGGTTATGGTGACTGCTTACGAATCTTATTGAAGACCGATATGATCTCACGTCTTGAAGAAACTGAGCCTGCCCTTTGTCCAACACGTGAGATCGTATCGGTATTCAACACATGGTTAATTTGGCTTCTTTTACGCGGAAGTGTTCATGTTTCCAAATGGATGTTTTGATGTGGAACGAATGTACTTGTCACTTAGAGATCATGAGCTATCGCAAAATACATCATTCTTCCCCTATTTTCAGTCGCAGTTTCGTGTCGGTAAACCTATATTATAGTAAGTCGGTCTGATTTCTACCAGCTCTAGCATTAATTCGGGTTGGCTTACATCAGTGGTCGCACGTGCCCAGCCAATTGACAGGTTGGCTATTCTCATTTGCAAGCGAAGATTGCACATTTAATTATCGACTGCCTGAAAGTCTAATGCAGTCTTTTTTACCTGTGGCCCAATGAGAAATCCAACTCCAAGATTTTCGAGTTTATCTCCACTGTGTAACAATGTATAGCCTTAGGGCACAGTCTCAACTTTTAGGCCATCGAGTTTCTTGGAGTGCTCGAGTTCTAGTCGATACTCTTTCATATAGGTGATAAGGCTGTCAAACGCGCCAGGTTTTCTATGTGCTGATCCTCAATCTTGTGTCCGAGTTCTTAAGGAGGGGAAGAGGGGTCATTTTTGTTTTGGCCGTATACAATTTCTTTTTGTTTTTTGTGTATTTTGAAATATTTATGTAATATGGATGCCTCCACCCACAGGACCTATCCTTACAGCTAAAACTATACATTTTATAAATCCCACATACATTTACAGTCAATGGGCATCTCTATGGTCTATATTTGAGTACATATATTCAATTATGTAAATCGAATGAAAGAAGTGAGATATGAATAAAACAAATCAAAAATAATCTATCAAGAAACTTTTCTTTTTTTTTCGTTTATTTCTATGCAATCTGTTTTGGGGTTCAAGGCACTCCCAGCTCTTTCGCGGTTCGCTTATTTACGTCCTTACCTTACGCTTTGTAGCCAAATCGAGGACTTACGGCTATAGGTCCGATTTACCTAACCATCTGCACATTGCATAGCTCCATGCTATAGTACTGACATTGAAGATGGGTTGGCCCATGGATTCTGCACTCCAACAGGGGGTCATAGTTGTATATCAAGATAATTATATGCTTATTTATATTAAGGGAATAATCGATTTAAATTAAGTGCTGGAAAAAGATCTTTGTGTTATTTAAGTTTTCGATTAACTAACATTTTCTTTTCAGTTTTGAATTTGGAACATAAACTAAAAAAAATTGTACATTTTATTACAGGTAAACTTTTCAGATTTCCCTAAAGGTAATCATGGGGAATATTTAACACTGGTTACATTATCAACTGATCCTCCACAATTATGTCACGGTGCTGGTGCCAGTACAGATGCATCACATGATGCTGCAGCAACAACAGCATTAAAAATGCTGAGCGAATTAGGTTTGGACAATGTGAAACCGAAAAAGAGTACAACAACTAACAATAATAGTGATGAGAAAAAAAATAAAAGAATCCTAACCAACGGAATGAAGAAGTAAATCGTTTTTTGCAATATATTTTTTCATGTTATGAGATTAATTCAAATTAAAAACAAAGCCAGTACACTTTATTACTATTATGTTGTGACTTAATAATAAAATTATTATATTTAGACAAATTTAATAAAATAAAATTTAAACTAACCAAAAATAATAGTCAAAATATAAATTCTAGTTGCCTGCTAGAAACGAAAATCGGTTCTAAAACTTTGATTATAATTTTTTAATTAATTAAAAAAAAAATGCGGTAAATAATTAAAATAAAAAAAAATCAATACATACCTATTTATTATATATTAATTTCACCTCGACAAAAGAAATACAATTAGAAAAAAAGAAAAATTTAAAAATAAAAATATAATTAGAAAATACCCATTTAAATTTGACTTTTTAAAATTTTCTTTTTTTTTTCTAAATAAAATTAAATTGATTACCATATTCCTAAATATCTTAAATTAAAATTAATAAATAAACCATATATATTAGTGTTAAATTGTAACAGAAAGATTAAGAATATTATTATTATTGTATTGTTCTTAGGCACGTGGTAATTAAATTAATATTTAAATAATATTTTTATCTTTGAATTTATAATTAATAATATTGTTATCATAATAAATAATAATCATTATATTTTATTATTTATTTTAAAATTAATCCATTATTAGACCCGTTGTGAATGTATTATGTTAAATTAGTATATCTATTATAAATTAATATTTAATTAATGTGACATGGCAAAATATTATTTAAAAATTATTTTTATTTATATATATACTAATTTCATTTTGACGTGAACAATTAATGGATTAAATTTAAAACTAAATATTTTATATAAATAAATATATCCTATCAATAATTATAAATTTAAACTAAAATTATATTATTAAAAAAACAGAAACAAAATATAATTAAATTTAAGAATTAAAATTCACATTAAATTATTATTATTATAATAAAATACAAGCAAAATTAAATGTATAAATAAAGCATATTTTTTTCTTATTTTATTCGATTTTTTTTTTCAATGTTTATAATAATAATAAAAATTAAATGTGAAACCAGAATAATGAATAAAAAAAAAAATTAAAATTTATAAAATAAATTACTATTGAATTTAATTAAAAATATATTTATTTTACTTTCGTTTGTGTTTAATTGTCATCTTTATATTCCATATTGTTTTTATATTATGCGCGTTCGAATAAATAATTTTCAATGAAATTCAATTTTAAATTAAATAAAAAAAATTATAATTTTTTTTCTCATTTAATTTTAATTTTCAAAACAATTCAAAACTATTAATAAATATAAAAACGGGAAGTAAAAACTTTAAAACGAAAGTTATTATTTATTTAAGTTATTAAATTATTATTATTATTTTGTTTTATTAAGTTTTATTTATTTATTTTTATAATTTATTTATAAAAAAATTTGTTATATTTTTTTATTTATATTTATTTTTTTTTTTTTTTTGGTTTTAAAATGGACGTGAACAAAACAATAATTTTTTAAAAATAAATAAATAAAATATAAAATAATTTTTCTATGAATGACGGTATGTACCAATTTTGAATTGTTTTGATTATTAATTATTTGTTTTCCTCTTAATTTTATTTGATATAAAATAAAAAAAAATAATAAATCCAAATACAAGAACAATTTATGTTGTTACCTTAGTAAATTTAAATTATTGTAAATTATATATCTAATGAGAAATGAAAATATTTGTTGATTTCAAAATGGAGGATAATATGATATGTAATTTAATTTAAATTGTTTTGTTTATTTTATTGATAAACAATTTAAATTACAATATAATATATTCAAATATATAGTTATAATAATTGCAGTATTTTTTAATTAAATTATTACTCGTAAATTGTGTGGATCAAATGCGCTTCAATATAAATATTATATATTATATCTATAAATAAATTTGGATCAAAATTAAATTAATATATAAAATAATAATTAAAAAATAACTGCAGATAATCTGGATCAAAGTAGTAAATTATTTAAAAAAAAATTGAAATCAATAAATGAAATAAATTAGAATGTTATTATATGATTATAAATCAGGGCAAATCTTTAACACTACAAAATTAATAAAATTAGTTTCTATTTTTATTGATGTGAAAGAACAAAAAAAACTGATAAATAAACAAGAAATATATATGAAACACAAAATGTTTGCCAATTGTATCTATTTTATAATACATTTGAATGTATTTTCCAGTTAATGAGCTCGATATAGTATTCCTTTCGAGTATCGATTAATCCGCATTAATCTGTTTTGTAGTTTAGTAAAAAAGAAAAAGCCTGTTAGCAAAATTGTTGTATTGAACTGTTATAAATAATCACGCAGAATTTCTATTTGTTTTTCTATTAGCAATCTATTTTGATGCTCAAGGCTAACTCTTTCGCTTATTAACGTCCTACCTTACGCTATTATATATCAAAATCTTGGACATACGGCTAAAGGTACGATTTACTTAGAACCATCTTCACATTGCATAGCTCCATGTCAGCCTATAGTACTGACAAGGAAGATGGGTGACTGGACCCATGATTTACAACAGGGGGCCCTAGATGTGTTCATTCACACCACCGATCGTCATCAGATGATGAAACATCTACTTTGCATCCTGATTCCTGCCCCTATTGTGGATTCGAACCCGATACCTACCGCTCCACTCGCAGCACGCAGAACTTGCTTCATAAGTTGTAAGTTATGCGATATACTCACCTATATTGCAAATTGAGAAACAGGACTAGTTCTGCCGATTGAAGCAGACAATGTTTAGTTTTAAATGTTCGAAAAAATCTATTTTCTTGGGTCTTGTTCATATTTTTAAAAATTTAGCGTTTTGGTTAATTTCAGTTTACCTTTTTTCAATAATTTTGAATGTAGGCGTTTGACTTACAAATTACATGTCTTGCTCTCCTATCTAAGTTTGCTATAATTAATTAAGTTGGAATAACAAAATATATCCAGAATAACGTACATCCAGTTTTAAAAAGATAGATCAAGAGAGTTGTGACACTGAATTCCGGATTTGCAGCAAGTGAAGCTTATATATGATTTCTAAGTAAGTGCATTCTCTTTGGGCTTATCTCTATTATATTTTTTAGATAATTTATAAGAAATTTTATTTTCTTCTGCGACTATATTTTCGTTGTTTCAGTTATTAATTTTTGATTAAATATTTGACTTTTTAACTGTACACTTTCCAGTGGCAGTTTTATCTCTTCTATGATTTCTAAAAAAACATCATTGATAAATTTCTAGATCACTCTCCATCAATCTGTTTAGTTTTTAGTTTGTTCTTGATTTGTTTAGTGTTTTGTGATGAATTTTATTTTTTTTTGTCGGTTTTTACAGGCCTTTTAAGGCCCGTACTGTGTCAACAATCTGACTCCAACGGTTTGGATCACGAGCCAGATCTTCATACTGTTGCAAGCAGTTGGAAGATGCTACATCGCTCTCTACGCCGTAGATCAATCTTCGCCGACAGCGACCTGTTCGCCTACCGAAAGGCGGCTCTTCTTTTAAAGATCGCTGTATTATTTGTTTCGCATCAGCACGCAGAACGTGACCGAGCCAGCGTACTCGCTGTCCTTTGATTTCATGCTGGATATCAGGAATTTGCATTAAATTTCTGCTCTCGTGATTGAATAGAACTCGGTAAGTGCCATCATCCTCGCGTTTTGGGCCATATATCACTCGCATGATTCTTCTCTCGAATGTTAGAAGCCATCTTTCGTACTCAACGTCAAGGTCCAACTCTCACATCCATACATGACAATGGGTCTGATCAAAACTCTGTACAATTTCAGCTTATCCGTATTTGCAAAATATTTTGATTTCAGAAGTGGAAAGGATACAAAGCCCGATTGCCGGCAGCAAGGCGAACCTTGATATCATCTCTCACACTATTATCGTGAGTAATGAGAGATCCAAGATACTTCAATCTAATTACTCCTTCAAACGTGTGGGTACCACAACTGAAATCAATTGAGTATTGGTCTCGAAAACCAAAGATCAGATATTTGGTTTTGGACTCGTTGATTTTCAGACCAACGGAAGCTGTAAACTGTTCCAGTGGATCAAGTGTCTCTTTCACTCCGTTTCCATTTGATCCAATCACACAGATATCATCTGCATATGCATAAAGTTGATTGGATTGTCGGAATAAGATATTGTCTTGAGATGTTTCACTTTTACGAAGGATGTATTCCAACATGAGATTAAAAAGTATCGGGGACAGCGCATCTCCTTGTCGAACACCAGAAGTAATTGCAAATGAATCTCATGATCTGCTTAGTTTCGGATATGACGTTTGTGAGGTGACGTATCGGCGTGTTACACTCTCCGGATTGTAAGGTACCTACTGTCAAATATAGGGATGGTAGCATTTTGAACTGATGCTGCATGGCTGGGGCTTCTACTGGGGTCGGTGAAATGTGTGTGTGTGTGTGTGTGTGTGTGAAGACCGCTAAACTAGCTTTATTTTTCATCCAGAATGTGTGTAATGCAGTAAATTGTAGGGTGCCTAATACTTTTGACCAATGCTGTATATACAGTAATACCTCATACAACGTTGTAGATTCGTTCCTGAAAATTGAGTGTAACAGGACAAAGCGCTATAAGAGACAAGAAATATATTGAAGCTTAGGGATTTTGTTTCTGTTATGTAACAAATAAAACCAGCAACGTTCAAAATCTGAGTCATTTTCTGTTTAAACATTTTAAGATTGCGCTATAATTTCAAAGTTTTCTTGTACAACTTCTTTATTACTGCTCTAATCGAACTGTATACCACGAGTCGCTAATATTTTTAATCGCATTCATTATATTAAAATCTTTCAAAAATTGTAAAATCTAAATTCGTTAACTCTTTAAATTTGCTGGAGTCGTATTCGAAGGTACAAATATTTCTTGTACAGGTAAGAATTATTAATTAATTGTTTTTGCAATATTAATATTATTATAACCATAAACTTGAGCAGGAATAAGAATTAAGTTGACAACATTGGCACTGTCACTGTCACAAATAATTAATACCTTTCTTGAAGTACGCTAACCCTGTACCAGAATTGTGATCATTGTTACAACCATCAACAATTTCATATTATAAGTGACCAACAAACTAACTTAAATTAATGATAAGCGATGTTTTCTTCGTGATCACAGCAGCCGAAACCCTCTATCCTTCTTAATGTAGATTCTAGAGTTGTGAATCCTCAGAAATTGGTTAATTTTGGTGTAAATTTGATATTGTTCATTAAATCTACAGTCAACCAATTTTAGTTGTTTTCGATTTGTTTAAGCATAGAAGTTGAATGTTGAATTCAACTTATAAGTTGAATTGACTTACTAATTATACTTCAGTGTAAAAATTAAATTCAGTGTAAAATATAAAACAATTACACACTGAAAGAGCCAGTCTGTCTTAGTACGCACAAACTACAGGTTGTGCTCAAAAAAGAAACCAAAAATAAAAGGTATTAACAATCAAAAAACGTGTTGAAAATTTATTGACCAACAATTAAAATAAAGTACAGTCCACTTAACAACGATTACAAACATTTGGTCCTTCGAGCCGGATTGGCACAGAAATATACTACAAATGCATATTCAACACGTGTACACAGTCTACTTGATGGAAATGTTACACCTACATATATAATCAACATCCATCACACACATCATAAATCGAATGTAGCTAAATATATGTAAAATCCATCACACACATCACCTATAATATACGGATTTATATAAAATTTGGCATCGATAAGATTTACATCAATTTTTACAACAATATATGCGAAACATCGCACTTCACGATTTTCATCATCTTTATACATCGCATTTCACCATCATCTGTATTCATATAATTTCATCATCTTTATACATCGCATTTCACCATCATCTGTATTCATCTAATTTCATCATCACTAAAGGAGTCAGGTCATATTGATTTTATTAGTTTTATAAATTTGTAAATTATAAGTTCATAATATATTGATTGTGGATCATATCAATATTTGGTTGCGAACGAAATGTCGGTCGAAATTGAAAGGTGTAGAAATATTATAAAGAGTGTTAGTAGTCGCGTGAAATATTTAGCGGATCAGTTAGATTTACATGAGTCAACTATGACTAAAGTCGACCTTGAGTCCATGTTGGATCGCATCAAGGGATTGTATCACAGGTTTGATGATGCTCAATTCAAAATCGAGGAATTCGAATTAACGGATCTAGATTTGGTAGCGCATAATGAATTCGAGACGAGTTGTCGGTTGGTTGAGTCCCGTATTCGAACTCACTTAGATAAATTCACAAATATGGCAAACGATCAATCGTTTAATTCCAAAAATCAAAAAATGTGCACTGTGCCGTTACCAGATATTCCACTACCTAAATTTGACGGTTCATTCTTATCATGGGTTAACTTTCGACAGACGTTTGTACAGCGGGTACATAACGAGAACCGGTTAGATAAAAATCTTAAATTTTCTTATTTGGAAAATTGCTTAAAAGGAGGTTCGGCTTATCATTTTATCGAATCAATTCCAAATTCGGATGCAAACTATGAAACAGTTTGGCAGTCTCTATTTAAATACTATGAAAATGAACCTAGAATTCGAACTTTGCATATGCAAGAGCTATACAAACTGAAACCAGTTCAGAGTGAAAATAGTGCAAAGGATTTGCAAATGTTCATTGATGCGTTTTGGAAACAATACAATGCACTAAAATCATTAAAAATACCCATAGATCAATGGGATTTGTATTTAGTATTTCACGTATCTCAGCTAGTTGACTCAATATCACGGCATCAAATCGAATTAAAAAAACCATTCGAAAGAGATTTAACTATACAAGAGGTCATGGATATCCTCACGCAACGAGCTCGAGTATTAGAGGCTTTATCTCCCATCGAGTGCAAAAGTCAAAATGTACGATGTATTATTAATAAACCCCAAAGGTCAAAATATTCTATGGTCGTGGCAGATTCAAAAAATTCCATATCCTGTTTGTATTGTAAATCCAATCATTTCATTTATAAATGTCAAACCTTTAAATCGTTAACCTGGAAAGACAAAATCCAGTGGGTGAAAGAAAATAAATTATGTCTTAATTGTTTTGGAGCCCATCATATTTCAAAATGCAATTCAAAGTTTTCCTGCTACACATGCAAGAAAAAACACAATTCGTTATTACACATTCCACAATCAAATGTTAATCATGATCAGCTTGACACCGATATGGTGTCAAGGTCGGTGTGTTCTGACAATCGTACCAATTCAAATAACTCTAGTGGTAATTTAAAAGTCACATCTGACAATGTTCATCAATCATCGCAGATAAATTATGAAATTGAAAAGTTTAAAAACAATAATCAAGAAGCAAGCACTTCATCGAGTAGTCATATGGTGACGAATGCAGAAATCGAGTATGATCAAAATATTTGCCTTCATTCAACAGAAACTCAAGTTTTATTATCAACCGTGTTAATTTGGGTAAAGAACCCACATGGTACACGCATTTTATGTCGCGCGTTATTGGATTCTGGATCTCAATCCAATTTTATTACGACAAGTGCGTGCCAAAAATTGGGTGCTAATAAGCAGTCAATTCATATTCCAGTGACGGGAATTAATGCTAATATCACAACAATTAAGCATAAGGTCAACTTATCGATCGAATCTCGAGTTCAAGATTTTAACCGTGATTTGGACTTTTTGGTTCTACCCAAAATTACCGGTAAACTACCGTTACAACCGATCCAATTCGACTTCAGTAAATTACCAGCTAACTTTCAGTTGGCTGATCCGAAGTTTAATGTGCCGGAACGAGTTGACATACTATTAGGTGCCGAAGTATACGCTGATTGTTTTAATGGAGAAAGGGTTCAAATTAGTAAGCAACTCCCACCATTCCAACAATCAGTTTTTGGGTATGTTATTTGTGGAAAGATGGCAAGTAAAGTTCCAACAGTATCTGTATCCCTGTTTTGCTGTAGCGTTGATGTGTTACGAAAGGAAGTTCAGAGGTTTTACCAAATCGAAGACGTCAAAACCAAAAACAATTTCTCAATCGAAGAAAAGGCGTGCGAAGCAAGTTATGCCAAAAATGTAAAACGAGATTCTCAAGGGCGATACAGTGTTGCGTTACCTATTAAGTCAAATATTTCAAACTTAAATAACAATAAAACCAATGCTTTAAACCAATTTTACAATTTAGAGAAAAAAATAACTGCAAATCCAGAACTGAAACAATTATATTGCCAGTTTATGGATGAATATGTGTCATTAAACCACATGCAACTAGCAGAACAGCTAGATGCAGACGTGTCATATTTTTTACCACACCACGCGGTTTTTAAAGAAAACTCAACCACAAAAAAATTACGAGTTGTATTTAATGGCTCATCAAAATCATCATCTGGTCTGTCCTTAAATGATACATTAATGACTGGACCAACAATTCAACCAGAACTATTTTCTATTCTCATTCGATTTCGAAAATTCAAAGTGGCTCTAAGTGCGGACATTACCAAAATGTACCGACAAATAAACATTCTACCAAAATATCATCATCTTCAACAAATATGGTGGCGAAGTTCTCCAGAATCTCCTTTAGCGGTTTATCAGTTGAAAACCGTGACTTACGGTACCACTAGTGCTCCGTTCTTGGCGATTAGAACCCTAAAACAACTTGCCATGGACGAACATCAACATTTCATAAAAGTATCACAAAATCTCCTACAAGATTTCTATGTTGATGATTTTTTGGGTGGAGCTAATGATTCTGCAGAAGCCAACATTATAAAATCACAGTTAACAGCATTGCTTGCGAAAGGCGGCTTTGAGTTAACCAAGTGGTCGTCCAACGACAAAAATGTGGTTCCTATTTGGGATCAACCACTAAATAATGTAGTTACCACTTTAGGAATAGTTTGGAACACTCTCCAGGATACTCTTAAAATTTCAATAGGAAAACATACCCAACATCACCAACCATCTGATAACTTAAATAAACGGATGGTCTTGTCACAAACTTCACAAATTTTTGATCCTTTAGGCCTTTGTGCTCCCGCAGTGTTCATTGCGAAATTATTTTTACAAAAATTATGGGCTATTCCAAATCTTAACTGGGATAATGAAGTACCTGAACCGTATCGTTCTGAATGGATGCGTTATTCAAGCCAGTTTCCATTGTTATCAAGTATCAGTGTTCCGAGAAGTATAATACAATCAAGTAAATATATTCGAATCGAGCTCCATGGATTCGGAGATGCATCTGAATCTGGATATGGATGCTGCATATACATTAGGACATTAAATTCAAAGGGCAATTATCACTGTCAATTACTTTGTTCTAAGTCAAGAGTCGCACCGCTCAAGACACAGACCATCCCACGTCTCGAATTGTGTGCTGCTCTATTGTTGTCACAACTTTATGAAAAAGTGCAACAGTCCATCCAAATTAAATTTGATAAAGTAAAATTGTGGTCTGACTCGGAGATCACACTTTTCAGAATCAATTCATCTCCAGCAAAATATGCTACCTTTGTTGCGAATAGGGTGTCACAAATCCAAGATATCGCTCCACCTGAGCTATGGTCACACATTCCTTCGGAATTAAATCCTGCTGATTTGGTATCACGTGGGATGATGCCAGCTGATTTAAAAAATTGTAACCTGTGGTGGAAAGGTCCTCCATTCTTATTAGAAGCTGAAGACTCTTGGACTATTCCAAGAGTGAAATTCACGCCTAGTAACGATATCGAATATATAAAATCGCACGCTTTATTGGCAGTGCCAACTCAGAAAAACTATCTCATTCAGCGATATTCGGATCTCAATAAACTACTTCGAATTGCCACTCTTTGCTTGCGGTACTACCACAACACTAAATCAACCGTCGAAAACCGATGGTGCAATGAATTGTCATCAGAAGAGATAGAAAACGCACTCAAAGGTCTAATTAAAGCCGTACAGTCAGAAGTTTTTGGAATCGAAATCAATCAACTCAAGTCAAATAAGTTAATCAAAAAACAAAGTTCCATTTTCAAATTAAATCCCTTCATTGACGATTGCGGTATATTGCGTGTAGGTGGCCGGTTGGCGAATTCCCTCCTCCCGTTTGATCAAAAGCATCCCATGCTTCTGCCATTAAATCACAATTTCACAACAATGTTGGCTAGAAAGGAACATTCTAGAAATTTACATGCAGGACCACAAGCTTTGCTCTACTGCTTAAGACAAAGATTCTGGATTATTGGAGGCAGGAAGCTATGCAAAACTATTGTGCTTCAGAACCAAACCCAAGTCAATAACTCAAATAATGGGTCAACTACCCAGAGACCGTGTCACGCCTTCTCGTGCTTTCGAACATGTCGGAATCGACTACTGTGGACCGTTTAATCTCCGCCAACCTTTTCGCTCAAACATCACTACTAAAGCATTTATTGCAGTTTTTATCTGTTTCACAACGAAAGCCAGTCATTTAGAAGTCGTTCACGACTTATCGACACAAGGATTTCTGGCAGCGCTGCGGCGCTTTGTATCTAGGCGAGGTCGGTGTGCTAACATTTTCAGTGACAATGCTACCAATTTTATAGGTGCACAAACAGAATTGAAGGAATTGAAACGAATATTCGATTCTGATTCACACAAGCACGAAATACTCAAATATTGTACTGAAGAAGGCATAAATTGGCGAACTATACCGCCACGGTCCCCACATTTCGGCGGTTTGTGGGAAGCGGCCGTGAAGAGCGCCAAATACCACTTAAAACGTTCAATCAAAGACATTAAATGTACGTTCGAAGATTTAACGACCTTAGTTACACAGATTGAAGCGTGTCTCAATTCAAGGCCGCTGTCTCCAATGTCTTCTGATCCATCAGATATGTCAGTACTCACGCCTGGACACTTCCTTATCGGAGGTCCGATAAATGCAATACCGGAACCATCATTGTGTCATCTTAAATTTAATCGTCTATCCATTTACCAGCGACTTCAATATTGTTTGCAACAGTTTTGGAAGCGCTGGTCTGCCGAGTACCTTACTGAATTGCAACAAAGACACAAATGGGTTAATCCGAGTGCAAACGTTGAAGTCGGTAATTTGGTATTATTGAAAGAAGATAATCTTCCACCAATGAAATGGATAATGGGACGTATTGTAAATACACACTCAGGTTCTGATAACTATATACGTGTAGTTACAATTAAAACCACAACAGGAGAATTTAAACGCGCCATTTCGAAAATTTGCGTGTTACCGATAGAAACTAAGTTACTCGATCATGATGATAGCATCGATGAATCAAACGGGTTTCGAGGTTTTGAGTGATCCAACAGTTATTGCTCAAGTATTCAACCGAACGTATATTATATTATTTTCGACGCAATCAAACAATCAATAAATTATTATGAGTTGTAATATTAGTTACGTTTTAGATTTAGTTATCATTGTTATTCCTGTTAATATTATATATAAGATTATAAATGTCACCTTGTAAATGAATATTTAATTGCTTTGAATTGTATCCATATTTTGAAATCAGTCATTTCAAGGTGGCCGGAGTGTTTAAGCATAGAAGTTGAATGTTGAATTCAACTTATAAGTTGAATTGACTTACTAATTATACTTCAGTGTAAAAATTAAATTCAGTGTAAAATATAAAACAATTACACACTGAAAGAGCCAGTCTGTCTTAGTACGCACAAACTACAGGTTGTGCTCAAAAAAGAAACCAAAAATAAAAGGTATTAACAATCAAAAAACGTGTTGAAAATTTATTGACCAACAATTAAAATAAAGTACAGTCCACTTAACAACGATTACAAACACGATTCCACACCACATGTTTTGATGGTATCTGCAAAACAAGACATGCAATAGGCATGCAGTGGCTATACTGTGGAGTTTTGAAATTCTGCAATTGGATACTAACAATATCAATGCAATTAATTCCTTTAATAAATTGAATTATTAAAAGTTTATGGGATTAACTATGGAACATAACGATGAGGGTGAAGTTTCTCTTAACTTTTTCCATTCTTCAAAAAATAATTTATTTGTTTAAGTGTATTTGTTCAAATTCAAAATTTATCAAATTAAAATTAAATTATTGTAATATAAACAAATACGTGCAGCCGAAGAATTAGCGAAACCTGTTTGGGTAGATTAGTTACTGCCATTACTGTGGAGTTTTAAAGGCCGCAAAACAATTCGAAATGGAAGAGACTGACATTTAAAAAATGTTAGAGATGTGAGAAGCTGGGATATCTTCATTATTCAACGAAATTGTAAACAACCCGAGTTAGTCATCAGCCAGCAGAACGAAATGCTTAGTAAACCACAACCGATTGTGAGTGCAACAATATTGGAGAGCGAGAAGATGGTAAATGAACCACTATAGTAGTAAGACAGATCGGATTGGCAAGTCCCATAGAAGATGGCCAAGGTCACTGTAAGGCGAATAAATGGAATTATCCATGAAATTACTAAAAATGAACAACGAAAAGACTCAGCTTTCAGTTCGATAAACCGCTGGAAACTCATACTAGTAGATTAGCATGGAAGGAAGTAGCAATGCTAAGTGCGGAAGTTAAATACTAGGGGGCTCAGAGATTGAACGTGTAACGAATATTCTTGCTATTTAATACGAGTGGTTATTGTACGTGGTGTATGTTGTAGTTGTCGAAATACAAGTTGGTTCAAATTCACCTGGACCTTAGGTATATTTTATTTTATATTTTAGTTTCTCAAGCGGTAATGATATAATTGATTTCACCTTGAGAATAAGTTACTAGACACTTTAACAGTGTCTCAATTTTACACCGAAATTTATACCACCACAATGACTGTTGTAATTAGAATGGAAAGATCTTGAATCCACTCGATTTGTGTAAAAGCAGTGCTAAATCGCCGTATCAGAATAATTATGTTTTGAACCAGTGAAGCGATTAAAGTGAAATGAAGACTTATATAATAGCCTCCACCAGTGGAGATTAGTGAAGAAGTTTCACTAATCTCTATTTCTTTAGATTTCCTATTTATTCGTTAATCCGTAGTTTTATTTATTCATTAACACATAAAAATAGAATTATATTTGTAAGTAATAGTTCTTGCTAAACTAACTGTAGTTGATTGTATAGGATAGTTTAGAAAGAAATGCAAGTAAAAATATAACGTCGTTGAAAACCTACCATCGGCTTTGTTGCATACATCTGCCTGAATGAGCGAGATGACGTTCTTTAAGAGAATCAACTATTTGCCGCTTACCGGCATTGACCATTGATCCTTAGGACCTCGAAATTTTCCGTTAAATTTTTTTACATTTACATTACGAAACTGTTACATTTTCAGCACAGGAGCACTGCTTTCAGCAGACTTTCCATTTCGGCGACGTACGGGCTGATTATTTCTTGAACCGATTGAAGTCGGCAAATGTTGCTATGTAGACAGCCATTTTTACAGTACCTATATACAATTTTGGTTTTATAGAACCATAGTTTAAAATATGTTATGTTTATACTTACCATTTCTAATATGATCAAATAGAGATTCAATAAAATAAACAATTTAAGAATTTGTATTGAAAATTCCTTTCGTTAATTTTCTTATTATTTTTTTTTTTTTATTAAAAGCTGAACTATTTATGTAATTTTTTTGCCTCATTATTGATTTCTTCACGATTTCTAAAATTTGACTGGTTTTTTCATTCATATAATTTTATAATTTTATATTTGCTAAAAATATTTTTCATTTATATAATTTTGCTATAATTATAAATAAATAAATAAAATGTATTTAAAACGAGCGAATAATGAAATAATTTTTAATTTTTTGTTTTTTTTTTAAATTATAACAAATTTTAAATTAAAATACAAAAAATCAGTCCTTATTATTATCATAATATATATATAATATCTTATTAAACGATGTTTGTTTGTTTTGGTACTAAAAACTTATCCATAAGTTATCCATTGTTTTGTATTTTATATTTATATAAAAAAATATCCCATTGACAATAAATTTATTTTAAATTTGTGATCCTTCGGGAGATCACAGTACAAAGTTTTTTTTTTTTTAATTTTAAATTAATTAATTAATTAATTTTTTTTGTATTTAGTAGACAAAAATTATGCTATTATTTTAACTGGAGCTTATTCTGGAATATAACTCCGTTCTATATAAGTTAAAAATTATTATTCATTTATTTATGTTTTTAGTGCATTACAAGATATTTTTGTTTGTTTTGTTTGTGATATCCTTAGATAAGTTCTTAAATTTATTTATTTATTAGTTAAATATTAAATGGGCAGTTTAATTTTTATTTATTTATATTTTTATAATTTACGAAATAAATAAATAAAACAATTTAAAAAAATTATATTATTTATTTTTATATAAAACTAATCTCGTCCTGAATTTTGATTACGACTACATTTGTATTTTTTTTGTTTTGTTAAGGATCTTATCTTAGCTACAGCTATATATATATTTATATTATAAGTTGTGTAAATTTATATAAATATATCGCGTTTGATTTTTTTTTTAAATTTTATCGAAATTTGAGTTGTAAATTTTTAAAAATTGCACATAGCAGAGTAAAAATGGGTAGAAAAAAACGTTACAAATGTTTATACATGTACATGACTGACCTGTGTTAAACGGAAAATATCGGTTGATTGTTGAATTAGAGTATATAAAGTAGTAAACAGTTGTGTTCATGTTTATGATTAAATTTTAATGGCTGATAGATATTCTTTAAGGTTTTGTCAGTCTTTTAATATTATCATTTATTTATTAAGCAATAAAATAACTGAGCAATAGGTACGAGTACATCTCCAACTGTTTACTAAAATCTTATGCACTAATATGAAGAGGTATAATTTGAATCTATGGTTTGGATTGCCAAAATTTAATGAGATAAGAGACTACGCATGGAGACTAGTACCATGGATAAAAGACACAGTTCTTGTGATATTAATACGATAAAAACAATGAGTAAACGAATAATAGATTAGCGGACTACAAGATAAAACATTCAGCTAACTAAGATATATGTACGCAAGCATACAGCTAAATTTATCCATCACCGTTTTGCCATTATATAAAAAATTTCATACTTTTAGAAGGTAATTCTAAACAGGTGTGATCGGACAAGGCGAACGATCTACAATTGCCATTAATCCCAAGGTGAAACATTCAATGAAGTTGCTTATGAATATCAAAGGACTCATTCTCTACCATTACTATATGTTGCCTTATCAGAGGTTACCAGTATTGAAGGACGGTACATAGTGCCAAAAGATTTTATAATGGTCGAAAAAATGATACATCACTCATATCTTTACAACAATAGAAAGAGCGATTCTTGATTTCATGAATGACAGAAAAAAGTTTTTCATGGTTACTTTCAATTACCAAAGTCTCAGAAAACACGTGTCGGACTTGAGCGATCCTGTAATTGATTCAAACCATATTTTGTTTCTATCAAAAACCTGGTAAAATAACGATGAAAATGTTGTCATCCCGAATTTTGATTGTGTTGCGAAATTTAAGCGTAAAAATGTTAGATCAGCAGGAGTGGGAATTTAGCAGAAATCAATGATGTCTCGAATATAGTAATTTCGAAAATGAACATTTTATTAGATCGATATTGGTCAATCATTAATCGGTGATATATATGCTTTTTGGACGATGGAACAAACATCATAATGGTAGTTGCTTACATTTCGCCCAGTAACACAGTTAATAATATTATAAAGTTAATTATATTATAAGCCACTAATTCAAGCAGGACATTTCAATGTCAATCTCGCGTTCGATGATGAACTACTCTTGGTAAACTTTCTACAAGATAAATTAGAACTTCAAATGAATAATAACCGAAATGAGCCATGGAACAACAATCGATCCAAATCTTTGTAAAGTTTCCTCTCCAACTATCAAAAGTATCTCAATAATAATTGTCTGTGTCTTATGTTGGACATTATAACAGTCAAGACTTGTTAGCAGATTTATTTTAACAATACCAGTGTTTAAAACAACTAGGTAATATATTATATTATTTGTGTCTTAGAAAAAGTATATCGGAATGCACCAGCAATGCAACACAGTCGAAGTTTACTGAAAATTTAAAAATTTACAACTCAATTACCGTATAATAAAACTAATCACGTTGTTTATTTAACTAACGAACGACACACAAACTAAATTTCTAATTATTTTTCCTAATTTTTGTTATCATTTTCACATTTTTGGGTTTTTGGCAGAGATTGTCGTGATACGAAATTAAACTTAAAAAAATTAGCATGCACTAACTGAATCTAAAATTAATTGGAATTTCAATTTTATACAACACATCATATTTGAATGTACATCTCGGTAAAATATCTCAGGCATGTCGCTGGTATTACATAAGGAAACGTTACGGAACTTATGTATTAAGTGATTCAGTAAACTAAGTGTATCTATTTGGGTCAATAATCTAGATTAAGCATAAAATATTCACGAGACTGACAAATAATAAGAAGAAAACATTAAGACACGCTTGATTAATCCTGAGCTGATTGAATTGTTCAATACTTATACATGTAATTCTTCCGATGAAGAAAATAATTAGAGCAAAATCTGCAGGAATATTCTGGTCGGTGCATTACATAGAGTAGAGGGTAAAGATAGGTACGAGAGGGCTATATACTCTCGCTTAATCATTAGAAATGCCTGGAGACCAGTTGTCTGGTGGATCACTTTAACAGCAATGGCCTACTTAAAACTATTGCTAAAAGGTGAGAGTATAGCTTTTCATACATCAATTCAGGGAATCCTGAATGAGGAAAGCAGTTGTGAATCCAGAAGCTTTTTAAATATACACGAATAGTTAAAAAGAGGTTACGGATAAAAAAGTTTAAAACGTCGAAAATAGTTTAGAACTCTCTTCTCTGCATAAGATGGTTGTTCAGTTTAATTTGCATCTTCCATGAGAATTACGATATTTTCATATTAAGAGAAACATTAATGCCGATGAACTCACTAAAAGGCAGAGCTTGTCGCATTTCTTTAATAAAAATGTCACAAAATTACAAATAACAAAGGATTAAATTGTAGCTGGTGTACTATTACTAGACAGATCTAGCCAAAACAGGAGTTCATAAGGTCTAATCAATTAAATTCACAGACATAACATAAGCAAAATTGTTGATGTTACTTTTGGACACTGTCTTATGTCTATAAGCAAGTGAGGTTTTGGGAGTACACCTGAGGCATGAACTAACGGATCCTTGCTTAGTAACGAAACTGACGGAAGTGCAAATTGGATTTAATGTGATTGCACTGGAAAAAAAACTGTGATAATATATTTATGGATCATCCTCAAAATGGCCATCTTATCCTAAACAAGAGCTATTCTCTTTTCATACTTAGTCGCAAAATAGTTGAAACGATAAATTTAAGGAGAATATAGCTTTGTTAAGACATGATGGATAGTTAAGAAGAAATATTGTTTGAACTGGCTCGCATTTTAAGAACCTGTGGTGCTCGTTTGCAGTCTAATAAATTGTTCAATAGTCTTCTTTATATTAACTGGCGATATCGAAAAGATTTCAAAGTATTTTATTAAACCAACGAAATGGTGAATCAGTTAAAGCTATGGCATTGGCGTAGGAGGTACTGAGTTCTCGAATCCCGATAGAAGTAGGATGCAAACGCGACTGTTTACCATCTGATTACGATCGGATTTATAACCCTACGTCTTCGAGCACGTAAATAAGCGAACCACGAAATAGTTAGGAGAGCCTTGTGCACCAAAACAGATTGCAAAGACAGACAGAACTACAGACAATCGTTCGGTTCGAATTGTGTTACACCCAATGATTTAATCGGGTTTATTTATGTTATATTCGTTTTTGGTGTGAAGATTATTAAATTTGTGAACACAATGGTTTATTGGATGAGTACACGCTATTCTCATCGAGTCGAGATGTAAAAACAAATATCTGTATGATTATCAAAAAGTAACTAAAATTTTTAAAAGAACTAAAATATTTTATTTAAAATTAAATATATTTAAATAAGAAATAAAAATTATAAAGTTGGGTTGTAACATAAGTAATAAAGAAATATATTTTTATATATTTTTAATTTATATTAATAGCGATTTTATTAAATTTATTTTTAAGGAAGGCATACATATTGTTTATTTTAAAAAATATTTTGTTGTTGTAAATTATTTCCTTAATTATTTTAAGATTTGTGATACAAAATATTATTTTATTTATTTATTTATTTTAGATAATTATTAAAATTAGAATAAAAGTGCGATTGAGAATGTTTTATTTTTTATATGTAAATTAATTAATGTAATATTTTGTAATAAATAAATAAAATTGAATCTAGCTCGATGTGTTAATCGTATTGGCGGGATGGCTTGTAATGTAAACGCTATAGCTAGGGTTGCGTTGTAATTTTGATGATGCCTAAAATTTAAAATTGAAGCTAGATAAAAGCACTCCAGCAATATGTCTAATGGGCGTATTTCAAAATCGACTGTTCTAGACAAATACAAGATGATACAAATTAATTTCTCACTTATGATAAGACGGCTGTTAAATATAAGTAACCTCGTTATTACCTCTATGTCTTCAAAAGTTAAACATGGTGAAATCTAAAAGTTTTCAAACTTTATAGACGCTAATAAAATCGAAACATTCCCTCCCCTTTGAAATATATTTTTGAGAAGCTTTTCTAAAATAATAAAACAGTACAATAAATTGATCATCTTTTGAGCCAAATTATCATGCATCAATGTAAAATATGGGCCTTTTCGGGTAAGTACAAGATATGGCTTCTAACATTTGAGAAAAGAATCGTGCGTATGATATATCGTTTAAAAGTTTTATCGATCATACTGAGTTCTATTGAATCACAAGGTAAGTAATTTAACAAAAATTCTTGATGTGATGTGTGATTGTGAAATCGACGAATCGAATAAGGCCGTCTTATTAGGATTTGGTTTTAGGATTTGTTTTTTGAAATACTAATTCTAGTTTTTTCCAATTCTAGCTGACTTGTAAACAAAGTCTATTGATTGGAGGAAGCTAGATAGTGGTCTGTAAACACCTTAATTTGGATCCAGTAAGAATGACTATAATCTAGCTGACTATAGTCTTCGTTTTTATGGGAAAAAGGTTGCAAATAGTTGGTATGAATAATTACTAGATAAAATACAATTACGCGTGTGCTGTCGATTAAATAAAAAATATATCGGAACCTTAAATCCTAATCAGCACTATTTTGATTGACACGAAGATTTTTCATCGGCCACAGCTCAATTTTAGGCAAAGATCGACAGATTTTTCAAAGTAAAGTAATCAGAAATACAATTGGCCTTATCTTTCATTCTTCAAACGATATAAATACTCTTAAAAATCTTCAATAATCGTGATGCTTCATGACGGTTCTAAAAATCATATTTTGCTGATGGTAAGGTAACCCTAGCTACAATAAATATTTTTTATGATCTATGTAGTACCATTTTATTTAGCAACTATCTTAAATTTAAATACACCGAATTAGTCGCAAATTACTATATAACCTAACGAGAAACTGATAAAAGTACAATAAAATAAATTTTCAAAAAATATATATCTCTATGTAATAATTTAAAATTATTTTTCAAATAACAAGCGTGTGCAAATGGACAATCATAGTGATGTTATGATGGCCCAAACCACACATAATTTATATCAACTTACTACTTCCAATTCATTACAGCTCGCTACTAAAATATTTTCTTTGTGTATATAATTTATATTATAATAAAATTATATAAATAAAAACAAATTGAAAATAATAAAAAAATTTATAAAATTTAATTTATTTTCATATTTTGAATTAATATATTATGTTGTATGTATTATATAAAATTATAAAATAAAATAAAAATTTCATTTGTTTTGGACAAAAATTAAATTTTTTTAATCAGTTTTTTGTTCTTGGTTGTTACAAAATTTAAAATTTTTTTTAAAGTTTTTTTTTTGTTTAATAAGAATATTTATTTATTTATTTATTAATTTCACGTTTAGTTTTATATATTATTTTCACGTTTCATTAATTGTTGTTATGTATAGATTTGAAATAAAATAAGTATGCTTAATATCGTGCATATAAAACATATTAAAACAGGCAATATCACAACAAAACGAAGTGATCTGAAAAATTAGTAATAATTAATGGTAATAATATGTTGTAGGATCGATAAATTAATTATACATACTTCCAGTGCCCATTAGCTGAATGTCAGAGATTTAAATCCCCATCCGGATCCGGATCGATATGATTTATAGAATTTGTATTACTTTGTAATAAATTTGTTGATACATCGGTCGATGTTTCATTTTTGATGCCAATCGTTGATCCAACGTCGTTTCGTCTGGATTTTCCTGTTAGCCAAGAAAATACTTTCCAAATTCAAATTAATATAAAATTCAAACTAAAAATTGGTGATTATGATAATGGCCATACACATAATGTGCATAATACAAAAAATCATAAATATAAAATGCATAATATAAAATAAAATAATATTAAATGATCGAGCATAAATACAACTATTTCTAATTTAACAATGATGATGAGATGATACATGCTAACAGATAGTTGCATTAATAACTGGTTTTTTAGTCGTCGATTGGGTTGACAAGTTTGGTAGAGAAGAGCAAAAACTATCACAGTGTAATAGTTTTGTGAGATGCAGGTCATTCCATTATCTTGAAACTGTGACCAGCAACGAAAATTTTCCCTACCACAATGTAGAATAAAGACAGTCATGAAGAATTCGTGCTGACAAGTGTTTAACTATCGCTAATTCAATATTTATACCAGTCAAATGGTAGAGCGACTTTTCAAAAGAGCGGCTTTTTCATCATGATAATAAAAGAAATCACGTAAGAAAGTAAACAGGCATAATTAATTAGTTACAACTGTATTAGAAATTCTCATTATTTCTGCAACTACCTAATAATAAGAAAA
This sequence comes from Tipula lateralis, assembly GCA_963932295.1. Taxonomy (NCBI): domain Eukaryota; kingdom Metazoa; phylum Arthropoda; class Insecta; order Diptera; family Tipulidae; genus Tipula; species Tipula lateralis. The sequence continues at coordinate 80,575,361 of OZ010738.1, read as the reverse complement.
TACGTTAATTTAACTGTATAATTAAAAATAGTATTGTGCAATTCCAATATGTCGCGTACTCCAATCTGAGAAAGCAGACAAGAAAATTTCTAAATGCCATGAAAACCGGTACAACGGAAAATTGAGAATTGTACAAATCTTCACAAAGAGAGTAAAAACAAGGTGGAAGTGAAAACCATCAAAATGGTGATCTTACTGTGAGGTAGTGGATAGCCTTACAGCAATCGATAAACTCGAGAAAGTTCTCTATGGTAACATGAATGCCACTATCACGTAAAAACACGTATACCAGAAAGACAGATCTGTTGAAACAGCATTCCATGTTGGGCGGATTGAAAAATTGCCGGACAGCAAAGAATTTGTCTTGTACCGTTTCTGGACATCGAAGCCGCGTTTGACAACGCTTCCTTCAGTGCAATGATATCTGCAGTTGAAAGACATACCATCTCGGTGGTCTACCGCCATGCTTAGGTCAAGGAAAATTACTACAGACCTAGGTAGTGATACGACGGCGATAACCGCCCGAAAGGGGTGTCCTCAGGATGGGGTTCTGTCTCCGCACTTGTGGTCAACTAAATTCTAGTCGAACTTAACGACAATGGATTTTTTTACCAAGTTTATGGTCAGTCACTAGACGCAGAACTTTGGTGATCTTCCAAAAATTGGGCGTCACACAGTCCCGCTCTCTTCAGAAAGCAAGTATCTGGAGATCTGGTTTGATCGGAAGATTACTTGGCAAAAAACATATAGAAGGGAATTGTAACAAAGCATGAAACATTTACTTCAAACCCACACGCGTGTCCTGGCTATACGTTTCGGTGATTAGACCCATACTCCCGTTTGCCGTATTTATTTTATGGCCTAGAACAATAAGCGGGGTTGGAGAGAGACCTTTTAATCGCCTTCAAACACTTATTTGGTAGAAACTAGGCACCCCACTCCTACTGCAGCCCTTGAGATCGTCTTCGGGAAATTATGGGTAACTATTACCCGAAATCACACATTGGACTATAATAGCCCATCCTACTGCTCCGGTGATGGTATGATAATCTTTACTGATGGATCGGTATGCTTTAATCTAGCTGGTGCCGTGTAATACATACAAAATCCAAAGGTCGAATTATCTATCCCCCTGGCTAGTTACGCTCGACTTTCAGGCGGAAGTTGCTGCCATTTTGAAACCAGCACTCACATGCAAAGGAGATGAACTGCGTAGATCATGGTATCTGCATCCTTTCTGACAGCCAGGCTATTCTAAAGGCGATTGGTTCCAACACGATTTTCATCGAATCTTATTTTGGAGACGGTTATTGCCTTAATTCGACTAGGCAGTCTGAATAAAGTCAGACTTCATTGGATACCCAGTCACATGAGTATCAAATAAATATATTGGCTGAGAAATTGACCTTTTCGAGAGCAGCTTCCACTTTTGTGTGATCTGAGCCCGCTTAAAGAGTGACGTCGTTAAATGAGGAATTGACAATTTGGAAATGGGACAGCCTCATCTCTCATCGACTATCCAACATTTTCTTTGGATCAATAAATTAGCAAAGATCTCAGTCCTTCTTAAATTATGATAGACGCACTTTAAGGATCTTGCTGGGCATTCTCACGGGGCATTGCTTCCTGAATAATCATATGTTTCGAATGAAAATTCGAAAAAACAAATTCGAAAGCAGAATTTCTGACAGTAGAAATAGTATAATAAGGTTAGTAGAAATTACATGTGGTTAGTGGAAGTTACAAAAATGTAACTGAATCTATGCGTCAATTGTAGGTGTTCGCAGGTTTTATATAGATAGGAGCCGACTGAAGTGAATGGTCAAATTGTTATCACCAGATAAGCTTGAACCTACCTCCATTTACATAACACTTTAAAGAAAGCTTTTATAATTAAGTTGACTTTAAGAAACATGGATTAAAATGACTCGGTAGACCTCTATGAATAGTCGGAAAAGAAAACGATTCCAACCATATTTTTTGTAAATAATGATAACGAATTGCGGCGAAACAAGGATTCTATCACATTAATGTGCTTAAAAGGACCACAATTAAACCTAAGGTTACCAGTACACTCAGACTAAGACTCAACATTACCAAGAATAGACTTACTCGAGAACAATATTTTCAAATTTTGCAAATTTATTTCAAAAATCAGAAATCGAAAATTATTTTCGTGCTCTTCAACCATTTTATGGTGTTCATTATCGTCCAACTGAACGCACTATTCGCCAAACAATCAATAAATAAACCACTTGTTCATTATTGGATATTCATCACTCGATAAAAGAGCGTACAAGTTGATCTAATTCGAATATTGCTGCTCTAACCGAAAGTGTACGTGAAAACCGCAATCAATCAATTCGTCACCATTCTCCAACTCTGGGTCGCTCATATGTTTTTAAGAGAGATCTTGGTTTGAAGGCATACAAAAGACCGCTTGTTCAAGAATTGAAGCCGGTTGACCTCCTTTTGCGTCATCGATTTGGTTTATGTTCGTTGGAACAGCTCCAAAATGATCGATTTTTTATCGAAAAATTGTGTTAAGCGAAGAAGTTCATTTTTAGGTGAATGGATACGTCAACAAACAAAATTGTTGTATTTGGGCTGATGAGCCACCAAAACAGCTTCCAGTGCATCCTGAAAAATGCACTGTTTGGTGAGGTTCATGGGCAGGTGGCATCATTAGACTGTATTTCTTTAAAAATGTGGAAGAACGGCATGTAAACGTCAATAGTGCAAACTACAGATCAATGATCGATGAATTTTTATTTCCAATAATTCAAGATATTGATGTAGCCGACTTGTGATTTCAACATGATGGTTCAACGTGCCACACAGCAGGCCAAACCATCGATTTATTTGAAGAAAATTTTAATGGAAACATCATTCAAAAAAGAGACCCGTTAAGGTTACTTTTTATGGGAGTATCTGAAAATTACTTCTTAATATCGATAAACAACAATCTATTCCTGCATTAGAAGCAAACATTACATTCGTAATTAACGAGATATCGACCGAAATTCTCGAAAGAGTGCTGGACCAAAAGGTCATAAACCGAACTTTCGTTAAACAGTTGTAAAATGAGAAGTCAGTTTTCTCTACTATGCCAAATACCATCGCTGATATTTTATAAAACACTAGTCGTAGATTAGAACTTTTTCAACCCCGATTAAAATATATTGAGTAAACTATAGCTAGCCATAGGTCAGAAATGGGATAAATCAAAAGGATTGCTAATTTTTGGTAATGGAATTATTCATTACTCGGGAAAGGAAGAGGATGCTACGATAAAATGTGGCATATCGTGCTCAATGAATCGAAATCCATGCATGTGAATTTTACTAATCGAAAAGTCAGTTACAAACCTCTAGTCAATAACGGTCAGCGTATTCCGTCTGCTAATAAGGCAAAATATCTAGGAATAACCTTAGAAATCAGGGTCAGATAGAAAGAGCACGTTAAAAAGAAAAAAGATGAACTTAACATCAAATATCGCAAAATGTATTGGCTGCTCGGAATTGTCAACTGAAAATAAATTGCTATTATATCAACAGGTGTTATAGCCTGGATGAACTAACGGAATACAGCTCTGGTGCTGCAAAAAATAAAGAGCAACGCCAAAACAATGTGGTACGAGGTATAGTTAACGCTCCGTGGCACATTAGAAATAATGATGGTCTAAATATCCAGACGGTTCAGGAAGAAATAACCAAAACCTGCAGTAATTCATGAACAACGTATTTATCAAGACATAAACGAATAATTTCGTGGTATGTTGGGCACTTCACATGCAGTAAGACGAGTGCAGAGAACGAAATCAGTTGATTTAATGGATTGAGGACACCAGTACAGACTACATCAGTAAATAACCTATAAATGGAACTAGTCAGTGGGGCTTTTCAAATTCACAAGGGATTAAATTAAGAAAGGAAATGTAAAAGAGACAAATTCTGTAGAATTAATCGGAATTGCACAGAATCAATTTCTAGTCTTCTTAATCTTAAAATATAAATATGTTTTGATGATCTTGATTGATAATCGTAATAAAGATAAATAAATAAAACTGCGCGTGCTCGACTATACAAAAATTATAAATGTGGACGGCTTAAATTTTTCGACCAAGCCGATATGTCGTCCATTTGATCGAAAATTCACATACCAATCAACAAGCGGATCACGATCAAAACTACATAAAATTCTACATAAAAAACATTCCAAGCAAAATTAAATTTTATAAAATTAACTAAAAAAAAATTAATTTCATTTTTACATTACTGGTTTTTATTTCGTTTTGGAAATTTTACGACTTTAGTTTTGTAATTAACGAAAATTTGGTCCGATCATCGATTTTTTTTTTGATTTTTTGGTTTTTAAAAACAGTTTTTTTTTTATACTAGAAAAGATATTTTACCTCCGGAAAAACATAAACATCCTTCGTCATCACTATGTGATTTTTTGCCATTATTTATTTCACGATTTAGTTCGTTAATACACCGCTGATAGTAGTCGTAGTCCTTTAAATACCATACGGGTGGCCAACGATGTTCCCGTAAATAGTCTTGATTATCGGGATGCAGAGCTTTTAAACTTTTTGGTGATGCTTTACATATAACATTGTAATTAACGCATAAATATGACATGCACCATTCGGCCAACTGATGAGCATTGTGTAACTAAAATAAATCTATTGTTAGAACATTTGAATAGAGTAGATATATAACGATGACTCACCTTAACCGCTTCCAACAATCGTAAACAATGTTCTACGGCATCACTTGTTTCATTTTGTGATATTCTAGTTAAATCTTCGATAACACGACACTCTACAAGATTTAATAGTCTAGGTAAACATAATCTATTTGCTAATTCTAATAAATTCAAACATTTATCAGCCGTTATTGGAGGTATTTCATCTGTATATAAAAAACACAGTAGTTTATGGAATGTATACTCCGTGACACCAGGAAAAATGATCTAAGCACATAATACCTTTGTTAATAAATCATTTAGAATTAGTACGACACCAACTTACCAAATTTGTATGAGCCTCTTTGAAATCACCGTTTAACATAGCTCGCATCACATCACATCGTGCTACGAGCATAGCACGATGTGCTTTTAATGTGCCATCGTCTAGCTCGAATGTAACATCGCCGAATAGTCCAGTATTTATATATAATTTTTCTAAATTTTTTTTTATAAACTGCAAACAAATACATAATTATTCCATAATGTAATTACATAAATCGGAGCATGACTTACCGTTGAATGGTGTATTGTTGAATCATCATTTGATGTATTTTTATTATTTTGTGATACAGATATTAAGCTAATTAATTGATGCAATTCCAAAAATTCGGCTGCCTGTCGAATTTCCTAAAAACATTGAGAATTTGGTTGTATTAGAAGACGCTTATTTTATTGGTTAGAATCGAACACAAAATTTACAAAATTTATTTTACAAAAACCATACAAAACTTAATTTAATTTATTAAATAACAAAAATTAATTTAAGAATTATTTTTAGCACGTTGTTATTTTTAAAATTGTTTAGATTATAGCTTTTCTTTTTATTCAAAGTCAATCGAAGGAGAGGGGATTTTAAAAACATGGTACTAAATAATTGTATACAACAAAACGATTCGAGGCAAATCGCAAATTGCCCAATTTTTCACAAAAAAATATTTTTTTTAATGTCCAGTGGCCTATCCAGTGATACCTTTTTTGTCCTTGTACCATGCCAACAAAGTGATTTTCTGTCAAATGCATATAGCAGGCTTTCGAATTAAAATCTTCAAAATATCAACAATATCAATACAATAGCATGCCATGACATATGTCACTCGGAATTGTGATCATTTGCATATCGACGCTTAGCCTCAATTAATGACGTCTTCAACTGGAGCAAAGATTTAGATATTACACCAGAACACAAGTGGTTGCACATTGCACTAATTTATGCGGGGCAGCACCAAAGTGAAGTGGGTGCCGACAAACTTCTGGCCGACCTCGTACTACAGAACAGCGTGATGACCGCTTTCGTGTAAAATTGTTAAATGACTTCGTTGAAAAATTGTCTGAATGCGGTTCAACTGGGACAGCGGATCCAAGAAGTTCGTGAAGTCGATGTCAGTGGGCAGTTAGAAGACGACTTCGAGAATCTAATCTTACTGTCGAAATTGACCGCCGCCAACCGACAAGCACGTCGTGAGTTCATTGGAGGGTTATTTCAATTGGAGAGAACAAGAATGGAGAAGAGTTCTGTTCTCTGACGAGAGCAGAATGTGTTTATATGGCACCGATAGACGCAAAAGAGTATACAGAAGACAAGGAGAGCGATATGCACAATTTTGCATTGAAGAACGTGTCTCGTATGGGGGTGAATGCTATATGTTCTGGGGAGGCATATCACTACAAGCGAAGACAGATCTTGTTTTCAGCACACGAGGCAATATTGGCTGTCGATAAAGAGGTAGACTTTTCAACTGGGTTTACTAGTGGACATTTTCTGTTCATGCAGGATAATGCTAAACCGCATACGAATGGCGTAGTATACCAGTGCCGTCAACAGGTGGATGTGCCTATTATGGATTGGCCAGCTCGAAGATGAAAAGAAGGGTTCGAGCCAGAGATTTTGCTCTAACGAGTCTCCAAGAGCTGCAACAGGCGATCGTAGAGGAATAGTAGGCGATACTTCAAGATTTTGTGAATACTTTGGTGAAATCAATGCAGCATCGAACGGAAGCGGCCAAAAGAGGGAATACTTTTTATTAATAATAATTCAATTTCTACCCCTATTTTTCATGCTAATAAATTTACAAAAACGTGTACCTCAGATGTTTACTCCCAAAATCAGTTTTATGGCACGTATATAAATATAAAAAGGTACCACTAGCTGATATTGAATCTGCATTAAAAAATTAAACAAATATTGGATTTTTTTGATATTTTTGAACTTTTGAATTGAGCAATTTGCGAGGTTTTTACACCCAAGTGTATATATCTTGGAAATTAGTATTCCAGCCAAAATTTGTAATGTCCTAAATTTCCAAGATATTGCATTTACGCTTTTTACAGTTAGACAAATATGAAAATATAGTAACATCCACTAAAGATACATAGTAGATAAAATATATAGTTTGTGCTTGTCGACAACGAAAAATTATTAATTTGAAATAGTTTTTATTACATTCAATATATTTTTTAGTTTTTTTTTTAGATCCGGCAATTATAATCAGCAAAAAATTATTATGATTTATATTATATTTATAGAGTCTAGCCACAACCATATAATACGATTTTAATTTGTAATTAAATTGAAAAAAGGATGATTAGATAAAGGTAATAAAATTAAGCAATTTACTATATATAGTGCATTGAAGCAAAAGCTTTACGCCACGTCTTTTCTACCTATGACCTAATTCGAAAATGTATATTTAGCCGGCAATAAGTTAACGCATACTATTCAAATTGAATACCGAATCACAAACTATCAATTAACAAATAACATTTCTAAAATAAAAAATGTAGATATAATGCAGTGTAGTGGTTTCTATTATAAGATTGATGAAGGTCAAAGCAATACGATAATATAAGTCAAATATCTTTACTTCCAAGGATAATATCTCCGCTTCTCTTAATAAAAACTTATCATTTTTTATACTGTTTGGGGAACAATCACCTTCAGACGACTACACTCTACATAACAGTTGGAATTTTACAACGATTTTTACATTTTTTGTGTAAATTATGTAAAGAATAACGTAAATTACATGTAAAAAACGAATACGTCATTCGCAGTGCCATCTATTTTTAATCATTATTAGTTAACATAAATAAATGCGTATTTGCAAAATTAGTCCACGTTATAAGTTGGAAAGCGAATTTTCACCTTCAACTGAGGCAGTTAAAATGATTTTTAACGAAAATAACTTGTTAATAATTGTTACTTAAATCAAAAATTATTGTGACATAAAGTATGCGGTCAAAAAAAAATTGTCACAGTTAATTATTTCTCAAATTCTATTCATATAATAGTAGGAAGATTTTTGAACAGATGGTGTTTTAATTAAAATTAAATTTAATAAGAGATGGCGCGTCAGTTTTTGACATAAAATCGTTTTTTATGTTTTTACATCATTTGAGCAGTCTTTAACACATCTTGAAACAATTTGGAAAAGGTTGCCGGCATTCGGTTTGAACATTAGCAATTAACATCGAGAAAATGCGTATTCGCAAACTCTTTTAGTTTTCATTTACCTGTGTTATTAGTTGGAAAGGAATTTTGTTAACTTAATCCGAGCTAGTTTAAATGATGTTTGATGGATCTATTGATAATTCTAACTAAAACAAAAATTATTTTGGCATTCCGTATATAGTCGAAAGGAAATTGTACGCAGTTAATTATTTCACACCTTCTATTCGTAAAAGAATGACAAGATTTTTGACCTAGTGAATTTTTTAACTTGATTTGAGAAAAGATGGCGCGCTTGTAGCTGACGGATTTTTTACAGAAAATCATTTTTTACATTTACATACAATGTTAAAAATAATCTTATGTAAATTACACGTTTTTTACATGTAGAAACCCGTGTAAATTAAATCGTGTAATTTACACGCCCAACTGTGTCCGGAATTGGTGTAAATAAAAAGCTCTATTAGATATTTTTAACATTAATAAACTAAGAACACTAATTTGTGGAGATATTGTGTTACAGAATCCAATAAATGATATCGAAATATTCTACACGCATCTATAGACCTCGCAAGAATCTCAGAATAGCCTTGTATAAATTTCTATGATTAAGTGGTTAGTTAAAAGGTTTTTCATTAGATAATAACAAATATAATATACGTTAAGTGTGTTAAGTTAGGAAGTTTCAAACTGACAAACGGTATACTAAAAGCTTAACACCTCACAATTGCCGCATAGAAACCTTATATGGCCAAATATGGGTATGGTAACCAAAAAATGGATCAGGGCCATGCGCTTCTTTCAGTGCTTTACATTAGCGCATTCATTTTAGGATTAGGATTGCATGCCTTTGGACTGTATTTTATACATTAATACATAAAGGAAACTGGTAGCCAGCAATATTTCATGTCGCCGTTTAGCAATTATTTTACCATCATCAAATACGAAAACCCTATCCATACCAACAAGCATTGCCAATGTATAGATAATCACATCAATAGTTTTGTAAATATAGAAAAGAATACTCTCTCTTGAATTTCCATTTCTGGCTACCTATAAGTTAAGAACTACATTTTCAGGTTTGAAAATCCGTTGTTTTTTAACGTCCGAAACGAATGTTTTCTAATATACTATCATGGAAAAGGATTGTATCTTGGGATATTAGCTAAGCGCAATGGCATTACGCAATTCTAGGATAACAGTCTTTGTTGTCCATCAAGCTGCCTTTATCTATATTAAAAAATCTTAATAGCAGATGTGCTTGATTGTTTCAAGGTTGCACAAATAATAATGATGAAACACCATACAAGTCAGCTGAGCAAATCGCATCGAGTGTTTTTTACCAACAATTCTAAACCAATGATCATTATACCTGACTTCCATTTTGATTCAGAAATAAACATTCGAAATTTGATCAAGTTCATCGCGTGGCTGCAAAGATAGAACAAGCATTTGAAGAGAAGAAATATTGTCCTGCCGTATTTCTAGATGTATCACAGGCTTTCGATTGTGGCATTAGGGTCTTATCTACAAGGTAAGGAAAAAAGTGCCACAAAACTACTGCCACAAAACTCGAGTCGTATCTCTCTAAACAAAAATTTAGAGTATCTCATGAAGAAACATACTCCACCTATATCTACTTTACACTTCCAATATACCGACAAAGGAAACAACGTTCAAGCAGTTGAATACTTACAGCCAGCACTCGATAAAATCAGCCAATGAACCTGCGATTGGAAAATAAAGCTTAACGAGCCAAAATCAGTACATGTAACATACACGTTGCGGCACAAAATCGCAATCTCCATACATTTCTCCTCGGGTTAAAAATTCCACAAGCTGAATTTACTAAATATCTTGATCAAGATGGAATCTTTACATCTTGATCAAGATTGAATCTTGATCAAGATTGAACTAGAAATATCACGTCACAGAAAAAGCAGAGCAAATTAAAAATAAAACAACGCGAGATGTACTGCTCTGGGGCTGCTGCACTAAACAATCAAATCGTTCAATTATTCAACGCTGCCAAAACTAATTTCTACGTGCAATAACGAATGCTCACTGATGCATAACCAACGAATAATTACACAATGGCCTTAATGTTAAATGGATTGTCGAAGTGATCCAGGAATTTACCATCAAACATGAAAGAAGATTACTGCAACACACCAACAGTGAAGTTATATAACTTCTTGACATAACACGAGAACTAAGACGCCTTAAAAGAATTAAATCACTAGCTTATTCATCTAAGACATAAAGTTTCATTATAGGGAGCAGAATATTGATTGCTTGTAAGCCCACACTTGCTCCATTAATTTTATTTCATAAATGCTTTATTATTATTATTAATAAATTATCTGTGATTCGAGGGCAGATATTTGAATATGAAAAATATTTCCGCACGTTGGATGCCACGTTTGCTTAAAATCGACCTAAACGCACACATGTGACAACTTCAGAGGCTGGTTTGGCGATGTCAAGTGAAATAAAAAGGAGTCTTTGCGTATTTTCATTACTGTGGATGATACATGGATCCATCACTTTACACCGGAGACCAAAGAATAGTTTAAAGTGGATTTCTACTGACGAATCTACGCCGAAGAAGACTAGAACCTTTTATAGGCCAATAAGGTCATGGCCACAGTTTTTTGGGATGTACGCGGCATAATCTACATCGATTACCTTCAAAAGGGGAGAACAGTCAACAGTGAATATTACCGTTACTTTGAACCGTTTGAACGACTATCAAGACAATGCATGTGTTGTCATGGTGAAAATCTATGAATTATGCTTCGAATTGCTTGCACGTAGGCCATATTCTCCAGATGTAGCCCCGTACGACTATCTCCTGTTTCCGAATTTTGAGAAACGGCTCGGCGGAAAAAGATTCGGCTTTAATGAGAAGATCATCGATGCAACAAGTGCAATTTTGAAGGGGTGGACCAATCATATTATTCTTAAGGGATCGAAAAATTGGAAAAAAGACTAAAAGCGACTACGTTGAAAAATATTTTTTTTTCCGAAAATATTATTCCTAGTTTGATTCAATCGGGCAATAAAAGTTTTTTGGAGGTTAGATGTTAAGCTTGCATAGTTAATAGTGACATTTGTTGAAAGCGTATAAACAACAATTATTCATGTAATTGAAAATTTCGAAATTTGTGCCAAAGAAACAACGTTTGTGGGAAGTTTTACTTCATTATTTTTTGTTAAGGAAAAGATCAGCGGAAACAAATCGTTCGCTTGTGGAAGTTTACGGTGCCATCGAATACAACATGCAAAGAAATTGTCCTAACGGTTCAAAGTTGGTGATTTTGACGAACGTGAAGTCAGACCAAGAAAATTTGAATATACAAAATTGAAAGAATTGCTTGATGTGGACACTTGTCAGACTGAAATGCAATTGGTAGAAGAGTTGAACATTACCCAACAATATGTTTCGCAACGTATACATGCAATAGGATTGGTTAAAAAGCTGGGAAATTGGGTGCCACTTAAATTGAAAGAAAGGGACATTGAACATCGGAAAGCCAAGTGCGAAACTGTTGCTATAACGACAACAAAGGAAAAGGTTTTTCCATCGGATCATCACTGGGAATGAAAAATCGATCCATTATGACAAACCAAAGCGCAAACTAGCGTGGGTCAATCCAGGTGGGATATGAAGGGTGTCGTCTGCTGGAATGAGCTGCTGGAAGAGCGTGAAATCATTACGGGACAAGTGTATCGACGACAACTGATGGCCTTAAAGCAATCTCTAGCTGCAAAACGACCGGAATGGGACAAAAGGCACAATAAGTATACTAATGTAACTAATATCCTTCAACATTAGTATACTCAAGTATACCAATGTTGCAGGATATGGAGCAAGGATTGAAAAAGTAGGTTTTACCTTCAAGCATTATTTCGTGAGTTTTAACCACAATTCTTTTAAAATAAGTTTAAATGATTTATTAAGTCGCTTTTACTGAATTAATCAATTTTACTGTAAAAACGCACTCACACTGCATAGTATTTACAAAAAATAATAAAATTCAGCTAAAATTTTCTAACAAATTAACAAAACTAAAATAGTGTGTCAATCAAACGCAACTAAACTAAATTAATTAAAAACAAAACAAACAACATAACTTAATTAAACTAAATCAACTTAATTAAAAACTTTGATTTGCTAAATAATTTTTCTATTTTATCAGAACAAAATTATTGTTTTGTTCTTAATTTTTTTTTAATCAATTTGTAAATTGAAGAATTTATTTACCAGTAAAACTCCTATTGAAGCAGTCTGCAGAAAACAGGCGTAAATTAAAGAAATTTTTGGAGGAAGAAATTGATTTTTAATTTTTGTTTAATTAAAATGTTTTTCTTTATCTTATTGAATATGTGTATGTGTAATGATAAAAATTATTGAATATGATTTGTATTTACAAAATGGAAAAAAAGTTTTTCATTTCACGATTAATTTTGACAAATTTGAGAACATAAATAAAAATGACAGAAATTGAAAAAAAATAAAAGAAAACGATATGATGAGCTAAGTGAGATGAAATGAGAAAATTTGATTTTCTTATAACTTTTTTTGTGAATTTTTAAATAAGAATTCAATGAATAAATTATTGACTTAACGTAAATTTATTTGATTTGAATCAAGATTTGAAATGATTGAATTGGATATACATATATGAATAGTTGATAGATGGTAATTAAACTCTATTATCTAACTAGTTTTTGATTTGTTGTTATTCAAGTGAAAACAATCATTGGAATGGAATTTTATTCATTATATGTGACAGTATTTTCTTAATTATTAAGAATTCTTAATAATCAATTTATGCCCGAAAATTTTAGCAGTGTTTGCCAGTTGAATACAACTCCAAGCCAATAATTAAAGTCAAATGTACAATATGGTGCTTAAGGACTAGGAACTTAATTTACTACAAACTAATCAGTTAACTACTATTTTAAATTCTGCAAACAAAATGCGACAAAAATTATATTTTGATAATTAATTAACGAATCAAACAAAAATGATAAACTAAAAATAATTATAAAGAGAAGACTCTCGTTGTTTACGTAAAATAGCAAAGATTTAACCAAGTATTTATATTCGAATACCTTAAAAACTACCTTAAAGAAGTTAGTTTTTTGACAAGAGTGACCGAATCATTATACATAGTAGAATGTCTTGCAAGTTTAATTATTGACCATTATTACTTGTGTCTCTAAAATAATTGTATTTACGTTTTACAAAACGCTTTTTAAAAACTACCATCAATAGTAAAATTATTTAACAAGCCCTAAGGACTAGGAATAATCAAATATATCGCATCCTTAACTAGGATATGGTAATCTGAATGTACCGCGTACAGTTATATGAATTTTACTGTACAGTTTTTCTAACTTTATTGGTAGATGGGAATTAATTTTTCCATATATTTAAAAGTGAAAAGTTCCATATATTTAAAAGTGCTGTGACTAAGAATCCATGGATGACCAACAAGTTTATTCTTCTTAAAATAACTATCCATATAAATAAAATATACAAGTCTCTATGTTTCTTTGAGTTTTAAACTAAATAATTTTCAATCTAGCGCGGAAGGTCATAGTCCCACCTTAAATATCATTAAGGCCATTTTTAAATTTCTGCAGTGACAACTAACAGTATACTTGGAAGAATAATTACGATTTGGTAAAAACTGATTCTGATGGAGTCAATTGAAGATGATTAAAATGGACAACACTTTACCAATACAGCTCCATTTTCACATGAAAAACCTTATGTTATATAATAATATAGTAAAATGACTAAACTACATTAACTATAACCTTTTTTATACTACCCAAAACTACCGCATTTGAGGAACATAAAATCTACACGAGATTCATGAAATGAAATTGCATGACTAAAACGTGGCTGGTGTTTTCGCCAAAACTATCGGCCATATTAATTCAAAGAAAACACAACAGTCGATGGAAATAGAGATCGGTAGATATCTGCCCTCAAATGCGCGAAAAAGGTTTTGACGGTTATTGATTTTATGGATAAGACGGTGTGCCATGCAATACTGTAAAACATACAACTAAGTTTCTCCGACGAAAAATCTCTGAACGTCTGATGTCAAAAAGAGGCGATATTGACTGGCCACCTAGATCTCAAGATGTAACATTTTCGGATTTCTTTTTGTATGGTTATTTGAAAATAAAAGTGTACGCCAGTATGCCTAAGCTCATTGATAAGCTCAAGGCAAACAATGGTGCCGACAAAATAGCTATTTCGCCCGAAATGCTAGAAAAGGTAACGGGAAACACAGCAAAAATGAATATATATATATATATATATATATATATATATATATATATATATATATATATATATATATATATATATATATATATATATATATATATATATATATATATATATATATATGTCTTGTAATAGAACCATGGAAAGGCCAGATTGCATTTCTGAAAAAGAAACTCGTTAGTTTAAATAAAAAAACAGGGCACTTAATAACCACAAGAGAATCTTGATAGACTAGGCAGTTATGCAGACTAAGGAAACAGATAAGGGAATTTCTCAAATAAGCTTAAGAGTTTAAACGAACAACTAGGAGAAAAACATCAAAATAGAGATTCTCTGTGAGGTAGTGGGGACAGACTCATAGCAACAACCGTTAGACTTAAAAGAAATCGTTGGATGATGAAGGTAAATTTGACAATTTTATTTTGACAGATATAACTGTCAATTATGAGTCAATTTTGATTGGCAAAATATGCTAATACAGCTCAAAAAATATTTTATTCATAAAATTTGACAGCCAATTTAGAGTTAAGTTAGAGTTATTTAAGTTATGTTCCACAAATAAGTGTTTATTTGGAAAACAGCCTAAGGTCTAGATAATCTAATGAAAACTAATTTTCCCGAAAGTAAGTATTGTAATAAAAGGTGTATTTTAAAGATTCACAATTATGGTGGCCATTATAGCTGTCGCGTAGATAGCGCAATCTGAATGTCCAATTTTCACATACTTTTCGCAAAAATTGCAACCATATCTAGCTAATAACTCGTCGAATTTCGTATTCTAAGTGTTCAATCGTTTCTGATTTATTGACTTAACATATCCCCGAAGAAAATAATCTAATGGAATTAAATCACACGATCTCGATGGCGATCTTATCTTATCTCTAATACCAACCCGACTATTACACAAGATCACATGATCGGGGGGCTTATTGGTGTTCCATAACATTGATGCTTGTCAGCATCAATCACTTGTTCGGTACACATTGTTTGATGTTTAACTGGATGCGTATTATCATTTAGAGTATACGTGGTGCGCAATTCGCAAACGATCCATAGTTAACCGAATTAACCACTCAGATGGACGATTATGACAACCGTAAATTGAACGTAATGCAAGATGTGTTTGACCAACAGAACTATTATTTTGATAAAAACTTTTAACAATTTACAAGTGCTCTGGTGTGAGTCTATTCATTATGAAACGGAAAATTAAACTAATGGCAAAGGAAATATCAGCTTTGGTAACTTAAGATGGAAACCTCTAAAAAACATCCTTTATAAGGTTATTCTTCTAGATGGTTATCTTCTAACAAACCAACTGCCTTTAAGTTTTAGGGATTAAAACCTACCAGCCAAGGTTGTGATAAAAGAACCTTGGAGCACTGGTTCACTTTCAAAATTAAAAATAGCAAGATCAGACCTAAGATTTCCTGGAACTGGAACACTTAAGAGTGTGAATATATTTCAGAATAGTGGGGGAGAGAGAAGGAAAGTAGAGTAGTAGAATAGTGGAGGAAAGTAATATCCATCTTGAACAATGAAAAGCAGGCCACAAGTTTTCCAACAATAAATTCTATTTTTTACTTAAATGTTTACAGTATTCGACATATAGGTATTTTAGGGATTATGTATTAAAGGCCAATCCCGTTCATTCGAAATAACATGCATACCACAAAGGTAAATCTATTACAACAACAGAATAGATTGAAAAATCTGTGGACAATAAAGAATTTGCCTTGGGAGCATTTCTAATATTTTGTGCCATTCACGCCGATTATACTACCACGATTATGTCGGTGACCATGATACTGGTTTCTAAATATACGGATGCATTATATGGTGACATGCAAATGGTAAATAACAGTTAACATAGTGGTAATTTGGTATATCGGTCTGTTTTCGCTTGATCTTTGGATCAGAAGGTGTGCATCGCAAATAGTCGCTCGCCTACAAGTCAAAGACCATATTTTAGCCCTTTTAGGCACTGCCAAATATGAAGGAAGGTGGGCCAACAAACAACTACCCACCTCCCACATGCCCTCGGACACTATGGTGACAAAGGAAGTCTTCGGAAAAATTATTTTGGGTAATTATTACTTAGAAGCTCAAATGGGACTACAACTACCCATCCTTCCTTTGTGGTGACGACATGATGATCCTTACTGGCAGATCAGTAAGCTGTAATCTGGCTGGTGCCTAGTTATACAGGGTGGCTGAGACTAAATGTTACTAACTTCACTCTGCTGTCATTTGTGTAGTAGTCATTTTTCGCGCGTCAATTTTTTGACAGATTGAAGTTTGGTTAGTTGTTTATATGTGGTCAATAAATAATTGTTCTAAATTAATACCTTGATAAAAAAATCGTAATGGAATTCAAACATAATAGTGTAATTGCACTGTATTTGGGTGGAAATTTACAAACAGCAATAGTTCGTCAGCTCCAGCATTTGAATGTGAATAAAATGTTTATGTATCGAACCATAACTCGATACAACGAAACTGGTAGCATCGCTAAACGCAACATAGGTGGTCCTAAAAAGACAGCAACATCAAAAGATACGAAAGGTGAAGAAACGAATCCAACGAAATCCTCGTCAAAGTGCCAATCAATTAGTCGCACGTCTACATGTTTCACGATACAGCATTCAAACCATATTGAAAAATGAACTACACTTGAAGCCCTACAAGATACAAAAAGTTCTAGATCTTACGGAGGCACAAAAAAAAGTTAGGCTTGAAAGAACACGAGCATTGAAGGCCTTGGCCGAACGTGATGAGATTCCAAAAATTGTCTTTTCTGATGAGAAAATTTTCACCATTCAACAGTATGTGAATAAACAAAATGATCGGGTTTGGTTAGAGCACAAGTCCAACGATAATTTGGACACAAGAGTTGCCATGCGCAAGCAATCACCAGCTTATGTTATGGTTTGGGCTGCAGTTACTGCAGATGGACGCACTCCTCTGGTTTTCATCGAACATGGAATCAAGGTAAACCAAGATATGTACCGCCAAAAGATTCTAAACGATGCTTTGCTACCTTGGGCACGTAAGCACTTTGGTTCGAACAGTTGGATATTCCAACAGGACTCGGCACCGTCACACAAAGCTCGAGCGACACAGCAATTTTTACAAAATTGCGTTCCGCGGCTGATTTCATCAAAAGAATGGCCACCATATTCACCAGACTTGAATCCCATGGATTTCTCCATATGGTCCATTTTGGAGAGTAAGGTGTCCAATAAAAAATACGACAGTGTTGATGCATTGAAGTCAGCTCTTGTTCGAGAATGGAATAAAATTCCGTAAGCCCACGTACGGTCAGCATGCAATGTTTTCTATGGAAGACTGAATCAAATAATCAGAGCCAAAGGAGGTTATATCAAGCAGTAACATGTTTTTCATAAAATGTAATATGTTTTCAACATATTCCACGAATTTCAACATATTCCCTTTTTCAATAAAAAGTAATCAAAATTAAAAAAATTACAGCGTTTTCATTTGGTAACACATAGTCTCAGCCACCCTGACATACAGAACTCTGAGGTCAAATTATCTACTCCCCTTGGAAGGCACGATAATTGCCTTAGATCGACTAGGCGGTCTGAATGAAGTTAGACTTCACTGGATACACAGGCAAATGGGTTTTAAAGAAAACGTATTGGTTGATAAAATAGCCCATTTGGAAACAGATTCCACTTTTGTAAGACCTGAGTTCACTTTAGGTGTGACGTCATTATCTCTCAAAAGATATATAGACTATCACTTTGGTGATCTGCACCAGAAGCGATGAGACAACCTCATCTTTAGTCGGCTATCCAAAATCTTCTTTGGATCAATAGATCAGCAAAGATTATTATAGACACACTTTGCGGATCTTGCTGGATATTCTCACGGGACAGTGTTCCCTGAATTTTCACATGTTTCGAATGATAATTGGGAACATTGGGAAACTGTTGAGCACTTTTTATGCTCCTGATATTCATACTCTTCCCATAGACTACACTACTTTAAATCACAATACTTATTTGAGGATCAACTGACGCTCTTGCACTTCATAGATTTCAGGACTGAGAGTGTACGTCTGGGGAGGGATGTCACAATGGGCTAATTGAACCAGAGTGACTGGGGGAGAAAAAAAGGTATAATGGTCCCTGTATTATTCCTGGAAGAACTATAGCTTCGTTTTTTCGACTTAAAACATTAACTGGAAGTGTACGCAATCAGCTGGTAAAATATGAAACTTGATATATAGAAACGTGCTCTGGTTATACGTACAGTAATCTCTTTAAGATTTATATTAAAAATGCAGTTGAAATAAATCGACATGAAATGATTCTTTAAAACCAATTAGACAAAAACGTCTTGAGTTTATGATCCTTTACTAGAACCATAGCAGCCTGATATACAGCTGAATACAAAATTACAATTATATGTCGAACTAAAAGGATCGAAAATTTAATATTTTAAGAATACGATTAAATATTTATTATTATGCTATTCATAAAACACTCGGATTCCATTAGTATATGCTATCTATTGGTTAACTGAGAGTCTTCTCCATAAACCAAATCATAATAAAATAAAAACTATACATACTCGTACATAGAAATTCTTCCACGTATCGTTTAACGAAACAAAAATTTCTAGAATGCACGAACGACTAAAAATAAAGGAAAACCCATGATTCCGTGTGAATGAATAAAACCAAACAGAAAATCCAATTAATATTTTAAGTGAAAATTTTTTAGTTTTTTGTTTTAAAATACCGAATTTTTTTTTTTTATATATAATTTGACTTTGATGAAAAGTATGAGGTATATAAAAATTTTATTATGTAATATTATTATTATATAGAAGTTTTAGTTAGTAAAAAAAAATTATAGTTAAAATATAAATGGAAAATGAATTAGAAAATTAATAAAAATAAAAGTTGTTCAAGAATAATGCAAGTTGAAACAAAAAAAAAATTATAAGCTGTTTGTGATCAAAAAATTTGAATTGAAAAAAAATTAATTGAATTTTAATTAGATTTTACACACTCGTTTCCAATACACCCCGTCTAGGATGTAGATTAGCCTAATTATTATCTTTTGTTTGATCACAAAGCCATATAATAATAAGTTAATTAAATCAAACAAATCAAGAAAATTAGATAAAAATCATGCCTTAAATGTTATAATTATTTTTTATAATAATATTGTTAGAAATTTCATAAAAGTTGAATAGTCTAAAATAACCCAACTCCTAGATACGTACCTGTAGATTTAAACATTCCTTATCTATTGTGCCCGTATAAATAAATTTAATACATTGCTGCATCGCCAGGGGCGTTATAACTTTTGTTAATGTAACAATTGTCTGAGTGTGTACTATACCATTCGTACGATTATTATTGTCAATCTAAATAAAATCGAATTAAATATTATATCGTAATTAAATAAATAAAAAACTTTAATTTAAATATCAAAAACAAAAAATTACTTGAATAACTCGAATACTCTGGAATACAGGATGATGTAGTTCACGAAATGATTCGGTTGATTTTTTAGTTTCGAGTGTTGGTAACGCTTGATAACTAGAACGTCGTTTTAATTGCTCCCACATTCTGTAATCGATATTATTTGATATATTTAAATTATTATATATAATAATTATTATTTATATACATACCGATTGGGAGTGGGTTTAATTTGATCACATCTACTAATAAGTAATTCAGTATCCTCATTAAAATCGGCAATATGTGTATCACCAAATGTTGAACTAACCTGGTTTTGAAATAAAGTATTCAAAACACAAGGTTTAGCGGACAAAATTAAAACTATCCTTACCATACTCGATTCACTACTACTCCTTGCTCCCATATCGGATAAGTCTAATGTTAAAAGTCTATGAAAAACTGGCGATCCAGCGGCCAGCATAAATCTGTGAACAGAGAAGCGTAATGTTCCAACCACCAACATCAAATCGGTATAACGATGAGCATTATACATGTTAAGCATATCTTTGCTATGTGTACCCGTAATTACAGTTACCTCTGGAGGCGGTGGTTTTGGTGGTCTAAATGGTGCCTAGAAATGTTATATAAAAATTAGATTGAACCAATTATATTTTTCTATTATATTTCATTTACTTGTAACAATGGCCTCTGCACACGCTTCAAATTTGTCATCCAAAATCGTTGTTGCCGCCTTGCAATTAGGGCTGCCCGAATAGCGTTCTCGAACACCTCGTTAACGCCAAAATATGTAAAAACACTGGTTTCATAGTACGCCACACCCAACTCCTTCGCAACAATTCGTGCTTCATCTGGCATAACAATATCACATTTACGCGCAGCCCTAACAAATGGACTACGATCTCCGACATACGATAAATAGGTTTCATCTCGATACATGTAACGCAAATCATTTTTGCAACCAACTAATATGACTGGCGTTTGTGGACAAAATCGCCGAATTTCTGGATACCACATAGCCCGACAATTACGCAACGAAACTGGATTTGCTATTGAAAAACATAATAGCACTACATCCGATCGTCCATATGCAAATCGTCGATCTTTCTCGTGATCGCCGAACGTATCCCATAGCCGAAGCGAAACATTTACACCATCGATTACCTCCCACGATCGCTCCAATACATCCTTATAAATTCGATACTGATCAATCGCCCACACAGTAGGAACATGTGTTGACAGTAGTTGTGACAAAGAAACATGTTTGTTGCATGCACGTGCACATATTAAACGGGTTTTACCAACAGCTGTATCTCCGACAAGGACACATTTTACCAATTCCTGGTGTGGCTGCTCGTTGTCCATAATTCCATGCCAGTTTTACTGTAAATGAAATAAAATAAAAAAAAATGAATAAATATCTTAGACAAATATTGTGACACAACATAAAAATTATTGGACGACCGAGCGAGTTGAGTAAACACAACATGAATAAATTATATATAATAATCCTTATATACAAATATGCTATCGTTTTCGTAATCTGATCTTGAAAAAGCTGAACAATCAAAACCTTTGTTCGATACGTTTGGGGACTTGGTTTATTTTTTGCCATTCAAATTTACATGACAATGCCTATATATACCCTCTTTTGATCTTAAGTAAATAATAGTATGTCGATATATGACATGATATCTGTCGTCTATATACACATATTGTGTAACATGTTTGATAAGACATAGCGAGTTGGGTTTTTTGATGATTTGTTTCACAATTAATGCAAAATTTTCCACTGTTCAATAAGTAATTTTTAATTATATTTATTATATGCTACTCCCGATTGCAGCATCGTGGCTAAGAGGGTTACTCATCACGCCTCGTTCAAAACTTAACATGCTTCGAAAGACATCAAAATCATTGTGTATGTTTGTAAAAAGGATTTGTTGGCCTTGGTCACCACAATGTTGCACCCAGTACCCAATGCATTAATGGTTCCATAAGACCTAAGTTGAGACCCTTTTAAAGGCTGTTTAAAGAGTTTTTTAACTCGTTAAATAAGAAAGCTGAAAAGTTGGTAATCATGTTTGGCCATACTCATTACGTCATATTTAGTTGTAACAATTACGTATGTATTAAGAATTGTTTAACCGCCCAGGTGGCTCAGTGGTTAAAGCTCAGTGGTTAAAGATACCGGGTTCGAATCCCGATAGGGGCAGGATGCAAAAGGGATTTTTCACCATCTGATTACGACCAGTGGTGTTAATGAACAAATCTATGACCCCCGTTTGGAGTGTAGAACTCATGGGCCCGACCCACTTTCGATTCCTATTATAGGCTGACATGGAGCTATGCAATGCGCAGATGATTCTACGAAAATCAGACCTTTATCCGTACGTCCTCGATTTGGCCATTTAGGCGTAAAGTAGCACGTAAATGAGCGAACCGCGAAAAAGCTGCGAGAGCTTTGAGGTCCAAACAGATTGCATAGTATAAAATATAAAAAAAATATGTGTATGTGTATGTGTAACCGAGGGCCCTAGTGGTATTGAATTCTGGGTTAATTGCCGCCTTCTTTAATTTTAAAATGGGCCCAAATAATCATTTGGCATGTTTCTGAGGACAGAAGGTAAAGTTAACTGCATTAAGCAACAGCAAATTATAATCACAATAATACAACAAATTATAACAGCAAATTATACAACAAATAATTTAAAATAATTCAAGTATTCGTACAAGTGCGAAACAGTGCAAGTATACCTTGTTGGCGATTATTGCTAAGTGGTTACGAGAGTTTCCCATCACACTGCGGCCTCAAGTTCCATTCTCACCGTTGACCAAATTTTAACATGCTATAGATAAAACATATGACAAACAGCGAGTGCCATCTGTTGGTCCTTTTAAATAACGAATTTAACTACTAAATGTTGTCTGTTCTAAAAAAAGCTTAGACATGAATTTAAATGTCGACATTTTGTTAATTAGATGCTTGAAGAAAATGAAGGTTTGTTATCAAAAATCATTTCTTAATAAGTACGTCAATAAGCAAAATTGTCGAATTTGAGACTCTTCAAGGTATGGTGTAACCCATAAAGCTAGCGAGATCATTGGGCGAAGATAAAACTAACATTGCGGTGTACGTTGTCGTAATATGTTAACTGGATTTTGTGGTCTAAATTAAATGAATGTTGCGTGTCAACGATCGTCAGTTTCAACCAGATGAAACTATGTGTCTCACAGGTCGTGCAATAATCCATTTATTGACAACAAAATTTTCTGATAGCATAATTTCAAAAATTGTGAAGTTTCTCGGCCACCAACTGTATTAAGCACCACTAAACTATTTTTTGTGCGGGTTTAATTAAAAAGTAAGGTGTGTGCTAATCATGCTCAAACAATTGAATACAATCAAAGACAAAATTCGAGCGAAATAGAGGCAATTAACCCACTTTTATTAGAATAAGACATCATATATTTTAATGTTCGGATGCGGGCTGTAGATAAAGCCTTGGTGATGATAGCATAGAATCATCTTATATTATCAATAAAAAATGTTGACTAAAAAATCTAAAATATGTGTTTTATTTACAATTAGAAAAAGGATTAACAGATCGCTACACTCTGTACAATGTGCTACAATACGTATTAGTGGTTCGTAAGGTTTCAGATGTGTCAACAATCTGACTCCATCGGTTTCAATCACGAGCCAGCTCTTCATATTGTTGCAAGCAACCAGAAGATGCCAAATCGCTATCTACGCCGTGGATTCATCGTCTCCGACAGCGACCTCTTCGCCTACCGACAGGCCGCTCTCCCTTCAAAGATCGCTGTATCATTCGGTTTAGATCAGCACGCAGAACGTAAACGAGCCAGCGTCACGAAGAAATCGGTATGTGCCATCAACGTCGCGTTTTGGGCCATATATCACACGCATGATTCTTCTCTGGTATGTTAATAGAAGAAATCTTTCGTAGTGTTTTATTTAACGGCCATTAATATTATAATACATCCTAGAAATTTTACCAGAACGCCACTATATATACCAATTCTATCTACATGCCTAGTTGGGAAATGTAGAGTGGCACATTCAATATATAAGCCATATAGAAACAATATGTATATTTTGTTACGTTCTGGTAAAATCTCTAGGATGTAATATTGATGGCCGTTAAATAAAACACTACGAAAGATGGCTTCTAAAATTCGAGATCAGGAATTTAATGTGAGTTCCTAAGACTGAGCATGCAATTAAAGGACAGCGGCTCAGGTACACTGGCTCGGTCAACTTCTGCGCGCTGATCCGGACCGAATGATATATAGCGATCTTTAAAGGGAAAGTTGCCTTTCGGTAGGTGAATAGGTAGCTATTGGCCGACGGCTCCGCGGCGTAGACAGCGATCTCACCTCTTCTAATTGTTTACAACAATAGGAAGGCCTTGCTCATGATCGAAACCGATGGAGTCAGATTGTTGATACGGTACGGGCCAATAATGTTGGCTCCTATTTGTATGGGTTTAAATGAGGATAAGATGCGGAATGAAATGATATTGTATGCTCAATTGGCTAAATCTGTATGTGCTGATTTGTTTGTGTGAATGGTCCCTTCTGTGAGAGAGTAGGTTGTTGGGTTTGACATGCTGTTGGCTCATCTAAAAAATGTATGTAGTCTCTTGCGTTGGATGGTGATGGGGAACAACTGTAAGTTAAGCGTGTGCACCAGTTTGTTTGCTGTTGGGTGTTACTGAGAGGCGATGGAATGCCTTGTTTTGGTCTGATAATATCCTTCATGTAATATCATCATCTATTCGAATACTGATCGGGTTATAGCTTAACATGACTTGATCAATTTTTTATTTATTTAAATATTTTTCTCTATACGAATTAACAATTAGATTGTCATAGTTATAGGTATGTTAAATGTCGGGCTATCACGAAATATATATTGTCCCACGCCTTAGATGGTGATGTATTGGAAAGTATAGGGATTCAAGTTAAAATACAGCGTATGATAAGAACACCCTAGGATATTTAATTAGAATACTCCAGTTATAACTAATTGTGTAGTTAAAAAATGCACTGTTGTAGACTATCGCTGTTGTCATTTCTGTGACAAAAATTCCTTTTTCTTATAACCTTCAGTGTTGAGATTCAGCCCTAGCGTGGGCCCGTGTATTTCTGGAATATAATAAGTTTTTCAGATATCTTCATATTTAGCACTGTGTTGAGTATATTCCAGTATTATGGTAACAAACCGATAGAATCATCGTAATGGTTGGCTTATACTTCTCCTATCATATCATAATATTAGCTCCTCTGGCGGAGGAAATTATAGTCACAAATCAAGTTTTTCAATTTGGATGATTTTTTCCAAGTACTATGAAACATCTCGAGATGTACACCAGGTATTTTAAGCAAATCTATGTCTCAATCAATCGATCCATTTGTTAATCTCATGTTAAAATTCATCTTTCATAAAAGTGAAACACCTTAAGACAATATCTTATTCCGACAATCCAAACATCATTTTGCATATGCAGATGATATCTGTGTGATTGGATTAAATAGAAACGAAGTGATACAGATGATCTCGTAGAACAGTGTTCAGCTTCCGTTGGTCTCAAAATCAAAGATTCCAAAACCAAACATCTGATCTGTGGGCAAAAGCGAATAATCTGAAATTGTAGAGTGTGTTGATCAGACCCGTCATATATGGATGTGCGATTTCGACCTTGAAGGGTGAGTAGGAATGATGACTTCTTACATTCGAGAGATTATGCGTATGATATGTCCAAAACGCGTCATTGATGACACATACCGAGTTAAAAAAAAAAGTACTGCGTGTCGATATATTTATTTCCATCACTGTATTATATACTATTACATAATAATTTATGGATTCGTATAGGTTCCGTATTTAATTTAGAAGACGACAAAAAGTTATACATAATTATAATATCGTGTGA
This sequence comes from Tipula lateralis, assembly GCA_963932295.1. Taxonomy (NCBI): domain Eukaryota; kingdom Metazoa; phylum Arthropoda; class Insecta; order Diptera; family Tipulidae; genus Tipula; species Tipula lateralis. The sequence goes on along the minus strand of OZ010738.1, from coordinate 80,549,430 downwards.
CTCTATATATATATATGTATACTATGTATAATATTATGTACGTACCTTCGAAAAAAAGGGAAAAACGTCCAACACAAAGGAAGAAGAGGGAAAACGCGATTTTCGCGTGAGTTAATTTCTTTGTTAGAATTATTTTTGTCAATTAAAGTATTATTTTATTGGCAGACTAAATTCATATTAGTTTAGTAATCGATCTGTAAGCTGATGCAACATTTTCTTTTGGTGACTTCTGCACCGCATATACTGTTTCATACAAAAAACATCTTCCTGTTTCCACCTCGGTTTATAATTTAAGAAACAACTGTTGCTGTTTTTATCTCCATTAAAAAATCAATGCCCTTATATTACTTTCGCTTTAAAAAGATTTTCGGTTTTTTTTGTAATTTTTTAAGTTTGTTTTCAAACGAAAGTAAAATTTTTATACACACACACAATTCGGTTGGCTATATATGTTCGGTTAGTTATTTGTACAAAAACCAAATATAAGACCACCCGGTGTCTGGTGCGTCTTAACATATTTATAAGGGAATACATTAGACAAATATACGATAATATATTTTGATTGTTTTGCTGTGTTTTATGTCATTTGGTATTTACTTTGTTGTACAAAATATTTACACTACATAGCAAACATTTAACATCACAATTTTATACATTCAATTTGGACTATGGAAATTTACAATTTGCACTGCGAGTGTACATATGATATGGTTTACGGTTTAGGAACGCGATATACATATATACATATGTCTTTTTCGTCAACCAACAATGAAAACTAAAAGTTTCGCGTCGCATATAATTGAGACATATATAATTTATACAATTTGTATAACAATACAAAGGTGAGTTTTCTTAAAATTAAAGACAAGACAATTTTCAAAGGAATCGTATCGTATAATAATAATATTGTAACATCGAACAGAAAGACAAAGGTAAAAATATATTAATACAATGGTTTATAAATAATGACAATTGGAGCGGAGGTACCGAGTTTGAATTGGAATTTAAGTACTATAGGCTGACATGAAGCTATGAAATCGATTTGGCTATGTAATAACATCGAGTTGGGAGAGCCTTGAGCCCCAAAACAGATTGCAAAGATAGAAACAGACAGACAAACAAACATAAAATGTTAGAAACTAGAATGTGTTGGAAAGTTAAAAATTTGGAGGAAATATATTTTTGCTAAGCACTATCGGCTATGTTTGTACTAAAATGGTTTCCGTTTATTAACAGCTGTCATAAGTATAAACATTGCGGTTAGAAATACGGAGAAATATGTAAATGAGCAACGCTACTTCATTGATAAAAATGATTTTAATTTTGGTGAATATTATGTAGAAGTTGTAAGAAAATTTCATACATAATTATCCAGCAAATTCGAAATATTGTGAATAAATTGGAGGAGACAAGTTCAATTCAAAATTCAATGTGTTCAATGCGATCATATTGATGTGCAAAATATTAGGTTTCAATATGACGGTGTAACATTTCATACAGCAACAGAAACCATCAACCTTTTGAAAGAGAAATTTGGTGATCGAATAATTTCTCGAAGAGGACCTGTTTATTGGTCACCAAGAACATGTGGCCACTAACATCATTAGATTTCTTTTTATGGTTTTTTGTGAAGAGCACAGTTTACAACCTCAAACCATTCAACATCTAAACGAAAACATACTTATGTCAACATGTGTTGGAAAAAGTTTACTAAAAGATTGAAGGCCTGTAGAGCTGCAAGAGATGTTAATATATCTGACATCCTTCCTTAAATAAGACTACAAATTATATATTCTAGTATTCGTTTGATTTGCAACCCAAGAAAACACAAGAAACACACTAGAAATGGTATAGGTGTGACCTTTTTCAGTCATTTGCATTTGGAAATAGGCCTGTTTAGCTAAGTACAAAAATTATAAACTGATTCACGGTTCTTAATACCTCTATTTGTGAGTTTTGGCATTTATGCCCTTTTTATGTCGGCAGAATGTGACTTTTTAGGCTAAGAATCTAATTGTCTCGTTTTTATAGGATGCACCAAGTATACCTACATTATTTTAAAAGAATGCGTGATTACTCTTAAGTATATACAAATTATTCACAATTTCTATTTGTTTAATACGAGTATCGTAAGAGCATTATAATAATCTTCGAACTAATATGAATATTTTACTACTTATACGTTTAGTATTTGATTTATAATTTATCGGTAACTTTCGAAAAATTTTACCGAAATAATTTTGGTAATTATTTTTCATTTCAGTTAAATATTTTGCTAACATTGGATGTATCGGGAAAAAAATAAAAATAGAGTTTTCTATAAAATAATCCAAATGCAATATAGTTTGTGTTTTATCTCTACTTTTTTTTGGATCCCCATAGTGATTAAGTTTTTAAGAGTAAAGTATGTACTATATTATAGTTTGAATATTGAATTAGAATTCATAACTCAAACAAAATTGTGTATTTGACACAAGTTATAACGTCTCTATTAAGTTATCCAACCAAAATATACGACTAAGTGAAGATCTTAAATCCGAACAATTTTTCGAGAGATGCACGAACTATTCCAATCTCTTTCTGTTTTTACACAACCCGAACGAATGGGAAAAATCAATATCAATAGCTAATGAATATGGCCCCGATCTGTTTAATAGAATAACTAAAGCCGATACAATTAAGTTTCTTGTCTCATTAATCAAAAGGTTAGATATGCATAATAATGCAGCAGAAGTCGATTTATCAGAAAACGACGAATCTGATGAAGAAATAATTGTGTTCAGTACTTTATCCATGAAGGAACGACTAGCATTAGCAATCAAACCGAAACGAAAGTTTAATTAAACACAACAAACAAACCTAACCAAAGTTATAAAACGGGAACTTATTTGAGCGATATTCTCATAATAAAACCAACATCTGTTGAAATTTCTGCCGTGGATCAAATATTCCGCCTTAATGACAATAGTATCGACAATTTGTGTTTTTTATTGACCAAAGTGATATTTTTATGCCTTAATGTATTCCCAATAACGAAATTTGTCGGGAATCGATAAATCGGTAATTCTTATAAAAAATAACCGAAAATCGGTAAAGTTAAATCTCGGTAATTATAGATTCCCTGTTTTGCCGTATTAGTTTTTTTAATCCCAACAAATGGCTCAGCAATGAGATTAACGGGTTAACTGAACGACAAAATTGAAATGGGAAACAAAACATTGAACCTCGATTTTGGGTAAGCATATTTTTCCCAATATGTCCCAGAAATACATTATTTGATATATGTATTTGTCATTTTTTCCAAGTGATGTTACTTTATAGATGTACCCTCTCCTTCTTAATGTACCCTCTAAATATAAGAGTTAAATGCCATTGCCGGCACCTTATGAACCTGTTATTGTGCTAAATTGGAATGCTCTCCTTATAGCCATTCAGTTATTGTGCTAAACTGAATGGCTATAAGCTGTTTTTCAACCATCAATATTCCAAAGTAAATACATAAGTTATTGTACAAAATAAATTTACTTGGCGTTTTCTTTCAAATGCACACGAAATGCGTATAAATTCCAATAAACCTTATACATGCTTCCTCCACTATAACTATTATAGTTATACACAAACTAACGATTTTTAAAATAAAATTTATTTTGTGATAATTTCAGTTTTAATCAGACAGTCCTGTCTGTCATACACACTTAAGTGCTTTGGTCGTAAGTTATACAGGAATACCCAAAATTTATCGTTACTTAAGCAAATGTTACTTTATACAAAGTGGATATTGTTGTGTTCTATGTGAATTTAAGTTTGGCCTTAATTTTTCTCGCAAAGTGATTTAATTTTATAACTAGTGGATACATATAAGAAACTTTAGTTTTCCGTGAAATTTAGTAATAAATAGTAGTTTGGTATTTGGTTTATATTAAAAATATATTGTCGTTAAGTTATTTGTAACGACGATCTACTCTGCTTAAACTATGTGGTTTAAAATATTTTTAATTTATTTAATAATTATTTTAAATGGAAGCAAAAGCAATGGTAAGCAAAATTTTTATAATTTTATAGTGTTTAAATTTTTATTTTTTATTTAAATTAATTCGATTTCAAGAATGACTATGTAGAATATATATCTGTATATACATTTATATACTTATTATATTATTACTGGAATAAAAAAAATTAATTGATGGAATTTTATGTGTATATAAACAGTATGATTATTTTATATGTGGGGACCATGAAATGGGTCAATTAGGTTGGAGGTGCGCCGGTATCAAAAATCTAAACAACCTTACCGCAATGTCTACCTTTAATATACATATATGTATACAAGAGACGTGTATAACGTGACTAATGCCCATAATAACAAAACAAAACAAAATAAATTTAGACTAGACATTAAACGATATACCAGCGTGCCGCCACATGCGAATTTTTGTTTAAATTTGGCGCCAAATATAACGTGCGGTGCGTTATATGAATAGAGATTTCTCGCGTTGATGACCGTGTAAAATGCGTTTAAATGTCAATTTATAAGATTTTTTTTTTCGCATACCAGAAATAAATATTAATTAAATTTATTTAAAAAAATCTATTTATAGTTAATTAGATGTGCATTATATTAAAGTAGTGAAACATAGATAAATAAATGGAATTGCTCATCTTGACCTATTTTATGAACTCTCCTGAACAATTGTATAATTTGATTCTTCGAATCGTGCCAAACATATTGGTGCGGATTTTATTTACATAAGTATTTTAATTATTATTTAGGCTAGTCAAAATCCGTATTTAATTGCCGTTCAATTAATTAGAATATGTCAATGTGTCAAGGATAGTGAATTAGACAATTTAATTTTTGTTATATCCGGTTTACTTAAAATTTAACTAACAATGAATTTGTGTTGTAAATTACGATCATGGTCTTGACTTTTCAGTGCATGCGGCTTATAATTACTATAATAAAATTGTTTCTCGTGTTTCAAAGGTCTAAATGTCTTGTGTCATTGAGAAGAAGCAATTGTAGTTCTATTAAATGAATATTCTACTCTAAAAGCTATAGCCAGTGCTTTCTACCGAGCCGCCTGGAATATTGCTGTAGTATAATTTTAGAATTATAGTCATGATCTTCCAGAATTTTTCAATGAAAAATTAAAGCTCGTTAACGATAAAATCTTAGAATCTTGGAATAAAATCTCCAACTCTTTCATAAACACTGTGACATTTATTTGATAAAAGCAGTTTTTTGATAAAATTTGAGATAAGAGTAACTCAAATAATTCACAAATACATTATCATTATCAAACAAATATCAATGAATTAAGAAAAATGTATATTTCGAGTTTAAGTTCTTGTAATTCGCAAGCACTACTGCGTCACGACTGAACGCACATATACGAATAGTACAGTACATGAAGTCCGGTATCGTATGCCTCATGAGATGGATTTGATTTTTTTGATCATACAGCCATTCAATAACGTCATCATCAGATCAAAACACCAAACATACAAGCAACAACTCGAATTACAGCTCACTTTCAAATAATATTCAAAATCATAAAGCTACACGCTTTACAAGTACGTTATTTGGAATTAAAGTTGGATTCATGATAACTTTTAACATTTTTAATATGAGGAGACCAGTTTTATTTAGCCTCTCTGTAGTAATTTCAAGTGCTATACAAGTATTTTTATTGTCAACCGGGATACCCATATGTATAACTTAAATGTATATTCTCTATTAAAACTGCTGGATGGTGAACGAAGACTGTAGCCCTCTATGTTCTGCGAGGAATCTCTGGCGATGAGCGTCAAGGTTATTTGGCTTAAAACTCACATAGGTCGCTAAGGGACAATCTGGCTGGCAAAGCTCGAAATGCCATTGATAATATTTCCGAGGATAAGCTTGAAGAATACAATTTATCCTTCTCTGTTCTACAATTTATCATTAAATAAGATGAGAAAGAGTGAAATAATTAAAAAATGGGGTTCAAAGTCAGCGTCTCTTAGCCGCGTAGTTTACCTGTCAACGAATAGGTCCATACCCTTATACAATTTACCTTATATGTGGGAAAGTTAATTTACGTTATCAGTGGTAGTAGGTAGCTCAACAGTGGCTATACTGGTGACTTCACGGTTTAACATTATTCCATTTCAGACTTCATCTGTTTGGATTTAGTTGCTGTCATAGTAGAGATTCTAGGTGAACAGACTTACTGGAGACCAGAATATAGTGCTTCCAAGGGAAATTAAATGCTGTAAAGGTTACTGCAAGCAGAAAAGACTAAGCTTTATGCGACAGCAAGATACAAATTTAAAATGTGACCATTAAATAACAGTTCTAATTTTCATATTACTTTTTGAATATCTACATTGAAAAAAATAATTGTTCAAACTGACCAAAATTACATTCACATTGAAAAATTCCTTACCAATATACAACCGACAAAGATTCCTATCAATGATATTTACGAATTTATAACTAGCTAAAAAGTTCAACAAATATATTATCAATAAGAGAAGTGAATTTATCGATTGGAATATAATCATCCCCCCCAGTTATTACAATGAGTTCCTCATTTTGTTTTTAAGGCCGGAGTAGGGGATTTTGTGTTTATTTCTAAATCGGCCATTTTTGCAAATTTCTATTTTCTTATCGATCTAGATTGATGTTCATTTTGATAGCAAACTGATCACATAGACCATTTAAAAAAACTGATAAATTTATCATATAGAATACATTCTTATCATAGTGATAAAATATTATTAAGAATAATGTTCATTAAGAATAAAAAAAAAATATATTTTTGTTGAAAAATATAAATGAAGGTACTAACTGTAAGAAATAACTGTAATATTCTAAATCGAAATGAAAATAAATTATCAAAATGAAATAATTTTTTCAAAATAACAATAAAAATACCGACCAATATTTATCAATATTTTTGCCACTAAAATTTGTTATATTGAGTGGTACATTTGGTTCAATGTAATTACTGAAAATATTCAGGTGGCTAGCATGCAAACTAAACTAACCTTTATTAATGCCATTAGGAAAGAGTTTCTTTATCTAACTTTAGCTTCTCCTCACATGGGCACGCTGATTAGTAACTGGCGACAATTAATTAAATTATGATAGAATTTTACAAAGTCAACTGTGAGTAATTTGTGAATAAATGTGAAAAATATAAGTTTGTGAATTTTTTTTAAAATGACTTTTAAAACTTCATTCACAGACTTGAAATTTTTTTGAATAATTCACAATATATCCTGGACACCTTTTATGTAGAGAGGTGAATTGCCTTTGATAATATGCTATGGTCTTAAAAATGTGACAATTCGTTGGTGAATCGAAAAATTCCAACAATCAATATTAGGAGCTAGATCTTACACTGCCCTCTTTTTTCAATAAATCTTAGGACAAAAAAAGTCAATTTTTAAGAGCAGTCTAATATACTTATATAAATATATATTTTATATTTAACGATTGATGCACATTGTAAGTGTTCAGCCCAACGAATGTTTGTTTTACACACAAACGCTTTTTTATATCATCCGGTTGCAGTTAATTTTTGGTCAACGGCGGGAATGGAACTTGAGACCGCGGCGTGATAATAAACTCTCTTAACCATTAAGTTTCAACCGGCGACATATATATATATATATATATATATATATATATATATATATATATACATATATATATATATATATATATATATATATATATATATATATATATATATATATATATATATATATATATATATATATATATATATATATATACATATATATAATTCATATATGTTTCTTCTATTTGCAGTAAATGCTAATTTGGATCCTCTGCTCACCCAATGTTGTTTGATTGGAGAACGATGGGCGGACGATAAAAATAATTGTAGCGATTACAAAGAGCATGTAAAGGGTATACCAATTGAAATGCAAGGTATCTGTTTATCATCAGTCGAAATATGCTGTTCTCGATCATACAGTATCGCACAGTGCCAAGAAGGAATAAAAGCCGCTCAATCGACACAGCAATGTAATTTATATCTAAACGAAACTGATATGAATAATCATGCCGAATATTTCAAAGACTGTTGTGAAGGTTGTAAAATTGGTATAGTGGTCGGATCTAGTGATTTTAAATGCACCCTTCAACCATTTGGTTTTAGTCCACTGGTTGACACCTCGTTCGAACGATGCTGCAACGAAATACGAACTGAAGATTATATTGTCGTATCGGATGAAAGTAAGTAGCTTATATACATTTTTTATAAAATAATATTAATAAAACTTGTGTATTGTAGCCGAGCTATGTAGTGCGCTGCCATCGGGCAAACTATGTGAACAAATTTGTATCAATACACCAAATTCATATCGATGTGAATGCGAGCCTGGTTATGTGTTAATGGAGAATAATGTGTCGTGTAAAAAACTCGACGACGAAATAAACGAAATTGATGGTAATGTGTCTATCGAGACGGAGAACTGTGGTAAAGGGTATGAAAAAAATTCAAATGGATCCTGCATTGATATTGATGAGTGTGATACTGGTGAAGCCACTTGCGATATAAACACCGAATCGTGCTTTAATAAACCCGGTGGTTATATGTGCATTCGAATTGTAGCAAAAGAGTCTGAATGTCAAGACGGATATCGATTTAATACGGCGAAAAAAGAATGTCAAGATATTAATGAATGTTTGGAGGATACTCATTCATGTAATAAAGCAACTCAAATGTGTATGAATATAGTGGGTGGATATTCGTGTCAAGATAAAAAAATCGAAATGTGCTTACCCGGATTAGAGTATAATCCGATTACGAAACAGTGCGATGATATTAATGAGTGTCTTAATCGGACAACATGTGATTATGGTTTAATTTGTGTTAATACATTGGGATCGTTTAAATGCAGCGGCGACCCATTACTACAAATTCCTAAACAACAAACCAACCCAATTTCAATGAATATACCTCCCATTCCAGTGGATCGCAATAAAATGACATGTGCACCAGGTTACACAAAACGAGCAGATAATTGTGTCGACATTGATGAATGTATTGTTGACAAAAGCTCGTGCGACAGTCACCAAAATTGTATAAATACGGTCGGTTCGTTTAGGTGCGAATGTAAAATCGGTTTCATACTTGATACACTACAAAATGCATGCGTCGACGTAAACGAATGTCAAGTAAATACACACGATTGTCTTTCATCGCAGCGTTGCGATAATACAATTGGATCGTACAATTGTATTCGTTTGCAAGGTTGTGGCACTGGTTATACGTTGAATGCGGCTACTGGACAATGCGAAGACGATGATGAATGTGCAATAGGACGACACAATTGCGAACCACCATATGAGTGTCGCAATACAATGGGCTCATTTCGATGTCAACGAGTTCGTTTTATATCACCACCAGTTACACCACCAAGTACAACACCGAGACCTAATCGTGCGACAACGAGAGGACAACGATATTCGTATAGATATACAGTTCCACCAACGCCACCACGACGGGATGAAAAACAAGAACAGTATACACGGCTATTTGGTCCATGTACAATTGGCTTCGAGCGTAATTCACAAGGTGCTTGTGTCGGTAAGTAGTAAAAATTTCATCTCGCAGTTAGTTACCAGTTCACATTTAATGTTTTCATTTATTCCACGCAACTTATATGCGCGCAGTGATATCTAACAGGATAAATACTCAAATAGAAAATTAATCGTAATATTTTGTTAATATTATATTTAAATAGAAATAATTAATATTATTAGAAAGAATAAATTATATATGCAAATTACTTTTCTGTTATTTAAAGACGTGAATGAATGTGATTATAATTCATGCCGCTCAAATCAAAAATGTGTCAATACAAATGGATCGTATCGCTGCGAGAATTATATGCACTGTGCCTCCGGATATATTGCTAATGATGCTGGCACTGGCTGTATTGGTAAGTAAAATAATTATTTGTGGGCTTAATAAGGTGGTGGATTATTTATTACATTTCCTTCAATATAACAGGTCATTCAATAAGTCCGTAGGATAAGTATGAAAAAAACAAAGTGTTGACCAAACTCGATTTTATTATTCAACATATAGTTGCCTTCGAGAGCGACACAACGATTATAGCGATTTTCCAACTTTTCGATAACACTTTTATAGTTCTCTTTCTCGTCCAGCAAGATTTCTTTCCAGCGAGCATTCTGTTGAGATCTGAAAACAGGAAAAAGTCGCTGGCGGGCTGGATAATATGGTGGGTGGGTAATCAATTCGAAGCCCAATTCATGCAATTTTGCCACCGTTATTATCGATCTGTGTCACGGTATACTGTCTTGATGAAACAACACTTTTTTGGAGTTGTGGCTCAATGAATGTTATTCTGTTCGCATCTCAAAATACAGACGCCATCAACTTACTGGTCGATTGTTGGATCTTTGCTCGTTTTGGATTCGGTTCGTCAACTGCTGTCTACTCAGCTGACTGTCTTTTAGATTTTGGTGACTAATTGTGAAGCCCTGTCTCATCCGTTCGTTGTTGTTTTCGGCCGACTGTGAGCTCACGCGGCACCCACTTTGCACAGAGCTTTCGCATACCCAAATGTTCGTGTAAAATGGTAAAAACACTCCCATCTTATATCTTTACAATGTCAACTAGCTCGTGCACCTTCAATTTGCGATCGTTCATAACCAATTGTGGATTTTTTGATGTTTTGTGGAATAACAGCATCATTTGGGCGTCCACTGGGCTCTGTATGATTTGTACTGGTACGGCTACATTTAAATTCAGCCACTTATGTTTCATTTGTCTCGATAGAGCAGAATTCCAATAATGTTTATGAAGCCATTGATAGCCATTTCGACTGTATTTTTTCATCAAAAATCAATTCTATTGAAACTCGAAATTCAGTTTTTTCAATTTTTATTTTCAAAAACAAAAGTTGCTTCACACAAAATGCTTTAACTCACGAATCAATAGTCAGATTGCTGTCAAATTTATACACGTATCGTTTGAAGGTTAGTGCTAAATAAAAATCACATGGAAAAAATTCTAATAACCACCCCATCTATGTATCATCCTACGGACTTATTGAATGACCTTGTATCTGCTAAATACGTCGAATTTAAGAAGTAATCGCAAAGAAAACGAGCAGAGTTAGATAAATTACATGAAATGATATAATCGATTGATTTATGTCACTGAACTTCAATCCTCTTTAACATCTAAAATTAGAAAAAACTTTTCCGAGTTTTTTTTTGTGAGACAAATAGCATAAAAAAAGGATAAAGTTAACTGCCTCCCCTTATACAAACTGACATCATTTTTAACTCCTTTTTTTGTATTACATTGACCGAACTTTCGATACACAGAAGTGAAATATTTTTGCATATTTTAAGAATATCTATATAGCCGTCGAATTGATATGTGGATCGGTGTAGTGCGAAGAGCGCAAATCCTTTATGGAAAAAAACTAGATGAAAACCTACGTAGAATGTTTTTTTTGTTTGCTCGAATATTTTATATAAAGGAAAATACAATACACCAATAGCAATTGCCTCACTCTATACCCAATACCATATATTATGTTGGCGCCATGATGTTTGCCTGAGTTTTCCATTGTATTGTATTTGTTACTTTTTGTTTCTTAAACAAATTTTTCCTCCGCACTAGGTTTCAATTGCGTATGTATTATATAAATAGATTTTTACAGTGTGGCTCTTACAATTCTGTGGAACGTAGTTTTTTTACTACGAGTCGTATAATGCGAGCATTACTGTAAGATTTACAAGAGATTTTCAACATTCCATTTCTTCGGTTCTTATTCATATAAGACATAACAACATATTACCGACCAAATAGCGCAGTGTTTAAAACTGCGCCAGTTGAAGCGGGAGGTACTTGGTTCTAATCTCGATAGGGGCAGGATGCAAAAGGGATATTTCACCATCTCATTACGATGGGGGGTGTGAATGAACACATCTATGACCTCATGTTGGATTGCAGAATTCATGGGTCGACCCATCATTAACTGTTGGAATTTTACGTAAATTATGTAAAAAACAGCGTAAATTACATAAAACGTAAATTACAAGTAAAAAACGAAGACAACGCCATTCGCAATGCCATCTGTTTTGAAATATCAAAAATGTATCGACGTTCACTTTGATTATTATTAATTAACATGGATAAATGTGTATTTTCAAAATCAGTTTAATTTCAGATCCACGTTATTAGTTATTAGATGATTTTTAACGGAATTAACCTGTTAATAATTTTAATCTTAATCAAAAACTATTGTGATACTCAGTATGAAGTCGAAAAATGGTACACAATTAATTATTTTACAAATTCTATTCGTAAAATAGTTAGAAACAGATTTTTAACAGATGGTGCTTTAGTTACAATTAGATTTAATAAGCGATGACGCGTCACTTTTATACATAAAATCATAGTTTTCGTAGTTTACATATAAAATGTAAAGTAAATTACACGTTTTTTACATGTAAATAGCCGTGTAAATTGTATCGTGTAATTTACACGACCAACTGTATCATATCAGTACTATGTGTCTATGTCAGTACTATGTGCTGGCATGGAGCTATGCAATGTGCAGATGGTTCTACGTAAATCGGATCTATAGCCATACGCCCTCGATTTGGCTGTAATGGCGTCAACTAGGACGTAAATAAGCAGACTTAAATGAGCGAGGGCCTTTTGAACCCCAAATCATATTGGAAAGATAAAAACAAACAAACATACTATCTACTTTAGATAGTTTCAGTATTTCACGGAATTACAGCTAAAGGAACATATTTTCGTCTTATATTTCCCATCTCAGTTCTAGTTCTAGTTCTAAATTTATCGATTTGAGAGGAAAAGAGCCAAAGTTGAGATTGTTTTATGTGTCTTATCAAAACGGTCACCCAGATATAGATGGATATAAATATATAAATTAACCTTAAATTAATTTTCCATCTATCACTTTAACCCCATGTACAATTGCCAATTGTAATTTGGTTTGCAAACTATCCATTAAACTTACACAATTCCAACAGGGAATTTCAAATAGAGTTGTTTCATTATTTGGTTGGTTAACCACAATATACCGAAATCTGTTATCTTTAATTTTACAAATTGGAACGACTTATTTATCTGATGTTTCTTATAACGTAGTGAAGAGTTTGGTGAATCTTTATTTTTGAATGGCGTCTTGAAAATTATGATATTAAGATTACATGGACCATGTGATGGTCAGCAATAATTGTTAATGTTCAGTATTAAAAGCCTTGGAGTAACAGGAAGTAATATACTTTTTATATTCTGTCCACTTTCTATCATGATAAGATAGACTAATAATTTTACAAAAAAATAGTGACAATATTAATACATTTCTGTCAAATAAGTTAGAAGATGTGATCTCCAATCTTCATCTAAAATGAAACGAATAATTGTGTAAATGCTTGAAAAAAATTTGAAACCACAAACAACTTAAATGAATGTTTAGTCGCAAAAAATGTTGTCAAGTTTGGGGTGGAGCATATGGCACTGCTCTCCAGTTGCTGGATAGAGTTCAGCGGCGTGCCATTCGAATAATACGAAACTCCAGACTTACGAAAGATCTAGACAGCTTACAGCACCGCAGAGATATTGCAGAACTCTGCGTGTTCTATAGACTAATAAATGGTAAAAGTTCTGCAGAATTAACGGAGAAAATACCACCATTTGTTACGCCAGGACGTGTAACACGAGGAACGGTCAATTCGCATAGGTTTACGGTGTATCTGCCGAAACCTCGAACTGAAGGTGCAAAGCGCGAATTCATTTATCGAACATTCAGGAAGTGGAATTCAGTTTCCGTTGGATTATAAAATGCACAAGTTTAAGGCAGCTATCAACCCTTACTTGAAGGACCGCGCGTTGGGTGCAGGAGCTCTGATAGTTACTAGGAGCTAGTCTAAAAGTCCGCCCTGCACCCAATTAAAGCTTAATTTAAAAAAAAAAAAAAGAATACTAATTCCACTAAAACATTATTAAGAACCTGAGCCATTCGCAATGTTATAACAAACATGTAAGTCTTTCAGCAAAGTACGTATACGACACAATTATAACAAATATATCAATTACCGCATTGTGTTTCTATTAACAATCTAATATTCATAAAATGTATACGTACGTACACAAACCAAATTAATTTTCCATTATAATTTTCCTAACATTAACATGTAACCACCCACTATATAAAGATTAACAATATTAAGTTGGGTGAATTTAACTACACACATGCGTATGTATACATCTTTCTCATACTTCTAATGTTATATTTACAGATCTTGACGAATGTGAAACAGGTGGCGCAAATTGTGGACCAGATCAATTGTGTCGCAATAAACCCGGTGGTTATATTTGCTACTGTCCACAAGGACATTTCCTGAATAAGAATAATCGATGCGAAGATATTGATGAGTGCGCCCAACGTAGTTGTCCGGTCAATGCCGACTGTATAAACACCATCGGATCGTATCGATGTGAATGTAAAGAAGGTTTCCGTAATGAACATAACGAATTCAAAACGTGTGCTGATATCGACGAGTGTTCCGAAGTAAAAGGATTATGTGAACAAAAATGTATTAACTATTGGGGATCATATCGATGTGCCTGCCAATCTGGCTATCGTTTGAGTGAAAATAATAGAACATGTGAAGATTTGGATGAATGTGAAATAAATAAATCACATGGCTTATGTATGGGTGATTGTGAAAATACGCCCGGATCATATCGGTGTACATGTCCAACGGGATATCGATTGGGCACCGATGATCGATCATGCCACGACATTGACGAGTGTACAACACAAGGCGTGTGTCGTAATCGCAATGAAATTTGTACAAATATTCGTGGCGGTTATCGGTGTTCGCGTATCGATTGTCCGCAAGGTTATGTACTCGACAGTGAGCGAAGGAAGTAAGATGAGATTATATTTTTTATTAAAAAGCTATTAACTTTTTTTTTATACGTTTTGCAGCCGGTGTAAACTAATATCGTTAATTTGCAATCAAGATGATATAGAGTGTTTGAAACGACCAACCACATTCTCCTACAATTTTATCACTTTGGTGTCGAATATGTCGATACAACCACTCGGACGAGCACTATTTAATTTCAAAGGACCGAACTACTATGATAACATTGATTTTGATTTTCGTGTTGTCTATGTTAATGCTCCGTCAACGATTCGGAAAGCTAATATTCATTATTTTGAGATGCAAAAAATGTCAAATGAAGCTCTATTAAGCTTAATGCGTACGCTCGAAGGTCCGCAGGACATTGAACTAGAAATGAGCATGACCGTGTACCGGGAGGGGCAACCGAGTGGCACAAATGTTGCAAAAATTTTCATAATTGTTTCAGAATATCCTTATTAAAGTGAGGGGCTCGTGCGGAGGGATATTAATGAATATAAAGGAGCAAAAAATAATTTTATCCTTAAAACGATTTTATATTTTTAGATCTCTATAAGATATATATATATATATATATATATATATATATATATATATATATATATATATATATATATATATATATATATCCATATATTATAAGAGAAAAAAGCGAAATAATAACAATAAAAATTAATAAAGGTTTTTAAATTAAACAAAAATAAATGGTATAAAGGATAATAAACACTAATTGAAGGAAAACGTGGAAATTTTAAGTTTTCTGTTTTACTTGTTTTTAAGTTGATGTATAAAAAATAGCTTTTAAGTATAAAAGTTTGTTTTAAATTTTTATTACAATATTTTTTATCTGTCTGTGTGTATATAAATAAAAAGATAAGATGTTTATTTAAGGAAATTAAAAAGGAAAAACAGTATATGAGAAGATAAAGGACGTTGCGACAGGAAAAATTGTAATTGAGAGAGAAGTAACAAAATACTAACAGATGGTCCTTCCTTATCATCATTTAAATAACTAAATATGTTTTAACGAGTATTGGGGTCTCATCATCGATATAATTTTCATATTGATACATAGTCAACAGAATCAATATCAATTCAATGCTTTCTTAGATATCAATACTTATTCTAGTTATTCTCGTACTTAAACATTATTGCAAAATTGTAGATTCAAAAAATATTAACCTAACTAATGTAGATCTGAATTCCGGGGCTGGATGGAAAGTTTTCATCATTCGATTATACGATCGAGGATGTAAATAAAACACCCACTGTTGGAGTACAGAACTTATTGGCCAAGCCATCTTTTATATCAGGAGTTATAGCCATAAAGGTGCTCGATTAGGTTTCGGCGTAAGGTTGCTTTAACTCTAAAAAAAGAAGTAGAATTTATTCAGTTTGAATTTATTTAATATTTAGAAAGAGCTTAACAACTTTAACAATTATTACCATGAATATGAAGTTTGGTATTTAACAAACAATTTTCAATTGTACCGTATGATTATGATTTGATTATAGAAACGGTGATGCCAGTAAATAGCGTAAACTATACCTAAAGTTAATATTTATGAATAGTCTAGGCCGTAAACGGTGATAACCGTGTCTCAATTGATAGTTTACTGATAAGTGTTGGTGCACATTGTAGGTGGTCAGCCCAACGAATGTTTGTACACACAATCGTTTTTTTAATTCATCCGATGTATGTTAATTTTTGGTAAACGGCGACAACCAAACTCAAGACCGCGGTTTATAGATACTGATGAAGATTCTGGTGACGAGGACGAATCTAATCCGCACACTTTCACAACAAATCAATTGAATGCTGGCGTTGAATTGCGATATAATACAGATGACCTTAGCGACAACGAATGTGAGGAAATAATTTCTGTAAGCGCAACTAGTCCACAACGGGTAAATCAAAAATGGGGATAGGGAACTGAGGAGAACTTTAGGTTATGGGCCCTCTTGTATAAATTCAAATCATAGAACGGTAAATTCATGTGCCCTTTGACGCTATCGGAGGAGTCGAAACCTATCGATTTCTTACAATTATTCATTACACCATCACTATTCGATTTAGTGGTAAATCAAACTACTAATTATGCTACAAAAAAAAATGAATAAAACAATAAATATTGATGCTGACGACGTGTGTGCGTTTCTGGGTGAAATAATTTTATCTGGTTAAAAGGTAAGGTATTACAACGAATATTGGGCTAATGACGAAGATACACGAAATGAATTAGTATGAAAATGGATGAGACGATATTTATTTGAAGAAATTTTTACAAATATTCATTTTTCCGATGTCGATTCAATTGGACAAACTACTGACCGATTCGCCAAAACATGGCCCTTCATAATACATTTAAATGACTTATTTTTAAAGAATGCTCCGGTGGAGATAAATATGGAAGTCGATGAATCAATGATTCAGTATTACGGAAGGCATCCATGCAAACAATTTATCCGAAACAAGCCGGTCCGTTTCGAGTATAAGGCATGGGATGCCGCTGGTATATTGGGGTACTGTTACCAGTTCGATTAATATCAAGACCGTAATCAACAGCGTCCTAACAATTTCGGTCTAGGAGAATCCGTAGTGCTAAGGTTTGCAAATAAACTACAAAACAATTTCCCAGGTATTCCTTTTGCGTTTTATTTTGATAATTTCTTGACAGGACCAAACCTCTTATGTGCACTTAATGAAATAAAGTTTGTGGGCACAGGGACATTGAGGATAAACCGATTAAAAATATAAAAACTACAGATAACATTTTTTTTTTAAAAAAAGCCGAGAAGATACTTCGAAAACCATGTAGAAAAAGGAAACAAATTAGTATTTGGTTAAAAGGATAACCAAACTGTGTCTTCCTATTATTTTGGAAAATATCCAGTAGGCACAGCTTGACACTACGTTTAATTCAGATAAAAATAATTTTGATATTCCGCAACCAGCTGTAGTTAAAATGAACAACCGAAACATGGGTTGCGAGTTGATATTTTGGATAACCATGTTTCAAAGTACCGGATGAATATCCGTGGGAAAAAAAATTGTACATGCCCGTGGTTTGGTGGATGTTCAATTTAGCAGTAACTAATGCGTGGACTTAAGCTAAATCTTATACTATGAATATGGATCAGCTCGAGTTTCGGCGACAGTTAGCAAGATCTCTCCTGACTCGGTATGGAAAACTGGCATCGAGTGGAAAAACTGCCAAAACATCTAAATTTTTAGCTAAAGGACACATACTACTGTACAAACTGAAATAAGGTTAAATGCAGGCATACATAGCAATCGTTCCGGAGAATTCCATCGGCAACTAACATAAATTTGGTAAAAATCGTTATATAATTTATATTGATATATGTGAAATAATAATATATCTTGAGTCCTATCAATACTGACGATTTTTTTTTAATTTTATGCTTTTTATAAAGTAAATAAATAGAAAGAAGTAACAAATACAAAACAATTGAAAAAAAACCTCTGTCACAAATGGCTATTCTAGACGACTGTGGATTATTCTCATAACAAGCATAATGCTTACAATCGTAATCTATTCTTTGAAAAATCCATAAGGATATTCAACTATACTCTAAATAGAATATTTTATAAATAGAATATATTATAACACTTTTGTGATCCAATAAAAGCTTCCAGAAGTTTTTTGAAATAAAATCAATTTAATAATCAAAATTTGTATTTTTGCCGTAAGTTCAGTTTATGACATTTAATTTTTGCAAATAATTTCTTTTAACTGTTTTCCACGACTGCCTCTTATTTGATGATCCATTCTTTTGATCCAGCACGCTTTTGCCGATATTCCGTTAACTGAAATGTAATGTTTGCTTCTAATGCAGAAATCTATTGTGGTTTATTGATATAAAGAAGTTATTTCTGATACCTCCATAAAAAGTAATCTAGTTGCGTTAAATCACAAGATCTTGGAGGACAATTTCTGATATGATTAACATTATCTTTCAATAAATCGATGGTTTAACCTGCTATGTGACCCGTTTCATCATCTTGTTTAAACCAAAAATCAGCTACACCAATATCTTGATATCAATATCTTGAATGCATTTGGAAGCTCTTGAACCTCTTCTTGCTGTTTATCAGCCCAAATACGACAATTTTGTTTGTTGACATATTATTTCAGACAAAAATTAGCTTCATCGATGACAATTTTCGATAAGAAACGGAACAATTTGGAGCTGTTCCAACGCACATAAACCAAATCGATGACGCGAAGGAAGTTCAACAGGATTCAATTCTTGAACAAGCACTCGTCGGGTGATGAAGATCCAATATCGAAAAAGTGGTTCGAATATATTGATTGGTTCACAAATGTGCGTTCAGTTGGACGATTATGAACACCATAAAATGGTTGAAGAGTGCGAAACAATTTTTGAATTGAATCCCAATTGGAAAACGTACCTCCTATTGGATCACTCTTTATATTTCAGTTATACTTGTTTATTTTTGTTTCGTTGATTATTTGAAAACGAAAAATAATAGTTAGTCGATTCATAATATTTTGTATTTCATAAATTTTCGAAATATACATGATGCCAAAGTCGAAAAATAGCATTGTTGCTTTATACAATATAAATAATTACAAAAAATAAATGTAATTTTATTGTTTATTGTACATGCATACATCGGCATGGTTTACGATGTCTGGAAAATTTCCATTTTTTACAAAACGATCATCCATGTACACATAGTATATTATCTTTGCGTAGATATAAAATATGAAAAATGTATCTAAGAAATGTCATTTTGGACAGTATGACAAATGAAGCCAGTCAAATATAGTCATTTTGTATGGGTCAAATATTAATCTAGATTTTCTTTTCGTATATATCTTAATTTATATTCCTATCTTTAACCACCAACATGTTTTGAGTGAGTAAAACTTCCGATTTCTTGGAATTTTTTGAATCATGTTTCTTTGTCCCTACGGCTATATATGTACATTGACTTAATAATTTTTTTGATTGATTTTTGTTTATATATATGTGAACATCTAAATCACATTGCGTGCGGTGCTTTTAATTTAAACAACACGAATAATTTGATTGATTGCATATGAAAAGTACAAAAATCAAAGTTATTTCTAAATATATATTAAAAAGCTAAACTGCCTTACCATTATTTCGAATTTCATATAAATTTTTTGCTATTAATTTAACGACAAGATGTTTCCGGTTTAGTTCAAAATTTCTATTATTATTTATAATTATAGATATTTGACATTTTCTGTACTATTCATATATATGAATTTGAATTTTCTGTTAAAGATCTCAAATTTTGATTGCCATAAAACTTTAAAAAAAATTCTGATGTTTCTGAGAATCAACAGTCGTAACTAAATAATCGTAAGTGGTCATAACAAACTATATTAAGGATAAGCAGCTATGGTACATTTAAGGTAAAAAAATCTTACTATAAGTACTGATGCTTATTAACATATTAATGAAACAAAGATTATTACTCAATTATAATTTTATTTATTTATTTATAAATAAGTCTACAAATAACGTCTACAACGTTGTGAGGTATTCTTGCTGGAATGTAAAATGGATCAGATGATTTATCTGATTAAAGCTTTTATATATCAAGTTAATCGGTTCGTTAGAACCATAGTTGGTTCTATGAACATCAATCTGCAAAAACTTATTTCTTCTAAGTCTACTGGATACTTAAATTTGTAAATTTTCCAGCATTGACGGTGCGTCAATGTGATCCAATCAAATGTTCGAAGAAACGAGCACTTTAAAAGCTCATGTCTATTTTCCAGAGTCGCTATGTTGTCTATGAAAACGCTGCAGGTTTTCATGGTTTTCGTGATCATACTCCCAACTGCTTTTCCAATTTTTTTTGTTTTTATCTCTACAAACTGTTTCGGGGCTCAAAGCACTTCCAACTCTTTCGTGGTTCGCTTATTTACGTCCTTACCTTACGCCATTACAGCCAAATCGAGAACTTACGGCTATAGGACCGATTTACGTAGACTATAATACTGACATTGTAGATGGGTTGGCTCATGAATTCTGCACTCCAAAGCAGGGGGTTATACATGTGTTCACATGTGAAAAATCTCTTTTTGCATCCTGGCCCTATCGGGATTCGAACCCGTGACCTCCTGCTCCAACTGCCGCAGCTTTAACCACTGCGCATCCTGGGCTGTCTTTTCCAAGTTAAGTGACGGATAAACTTTTTCTGAATACCTTGTAGTTTACTAATGTTATCATAAAATGGACAACAAACGGTAACAACATATTCCAATTGCGACCGCACGAATTACAGAATCGTAACTGTCTCCAGATCATAAATATTTCCGATCCATCGTTTAATAAAATCCCACATGGGATTTGCTCTAGCAGAACAATGATCTATATCTTTACTGCAAGCTTGTGTTTGTAAATTTGCTAAATTGTCGATATTTCTTGGAGTTTCTCAGCATCGCTTAAGTTTTCGAGAGTTCTGTATATTTTTAGGTCGTTAGTATACATTAAAATTCAACTTGATTCTGACTTTCTATTAGTTTCATTGTGCTGTTGGTGAATTCAATGAGATTAATACGGTGAAACATGTCGGGGCACCAATTCTTTGAAGGAATTTCATATTAGAAGTTCAAATAACTGAGGTATAGATGAAATCGACGTTACACCTTTATAACATGGCGCATCACTTCGTTCGGTTGTAAAGATTTTCTAATGTTCTATCTAAGTCATTATGTATTTAGCAAATTTGGCTTCAGGTTTGTCTCTACTCAAGTGTATACTACTTATTGATTGATTGAACCTTGTCAATAGTGAGTCTAATGAATAGATACTATGTATGTAACTTCCAAACCGAATGATGCCATCACCAAATAACTCAGAAATAATTTTAGTTTATATGCATGCAACCATGGGTCATATAAGATGTTCTTCTTTATATTTATTCTCTTTGGTAATAGATTAAGTAATGGAAAATTTGTGCATGTACCATATAACAAACTCAGAAAGTATAATGACAGTATGTTTTCAACGAACGTATATATATATATATATATATATATATATATATATATATATATATATATATATATATATATATATATATATATATATAAATATATATATGTATATATATATATATATATATATATATATATATATATATATATATATATATATATATATATATATATACGCTCGTTGAAAACATACTGTCATTATACTTTCTGAGTTTGTTATATGGTACATGCACAAATTTTCCATTACTTAATCTATTACCAAAGAGAATAAATATAAAGAGGAACATCTTATATGACCCGCGAGTTATTTGGTGATGGCAAACGAAATAAGATAAACATATATTATTTATTTCGTTTTCTCTTTCAAACGACAACAAAAAAAATATTTGACTATTTCAAAACTTCGCTTACTATTTCATATTTTCATGTAATAATTTATTCCATTTTACAATTGAATTATAACATGAAATAGTAAGCGAAATAGTCAAATATTGTTTTTGCTGTCGTTCGAAAGAGAAATCGAAATAAAAGTATATGTTTATCCTATTTCGTTTGCCATCACCAAATAACTCAGAAATATTTTAAAATGTTTAATTTATATGCAACCGCGGTTCATATAAGATTTTCCTCTTTATATTTATTCTCTTTGCTATTATACTTTGAACATTTCCACAATAAATTGTCCACGTGAAATGCAGTCATCACTAAAGATCAGAACAAATTTAATCTCTAACGAGATATATCATATAAAATATAGTCGATTAGAATAAGACACCGGATATAGCCAATGTTTTTTTCATAGCTAAAAATCTCATGGGCTTACACTAATCTCATGGGCTTACACTAATTGGTTCAATGTCGGAATAATTAACTTTTTCTACCCATGTTACTAATCATTCATCATTATAGTTTTAGCATTAGCACAATATTCAATTTATACTCAGGAATTTAGGATTCAATTCAGGGTTTTATTAAAATATGCGACATTTGAGTGTTACCAATTGTGGCTATTAAACATTAGCAGTAATTCTCCATTTTAAGTCTCAGATTAAAAAGTATATTAGTTGCCTATTGTAAATAATTCTCGAATTGTTATTAGCAACAAAATTTGCAATTACGAAGTTACTTTTTAACATTTGTCAGTGAAATCAAGAACATAGTGCTAAATGTTCAATTTATATAAACCATATGTACATTGTCTTGTACAAGGCTTATACATAACCATAGACAAGCTTACAATACCCACATCAAAACTGAGTCAACAATGAATTCAGAACTCCGAAAAAGATTGATCACCGATCGTTATAATATGATAAAATATCTGTACTCGAAACTATTGTACTAATTGGTTGGTAACTTAATCTTTAGTGATTTTACAAATGCAAATGTAAACAAGAAAAGGCTGTACATAGCAGATCTAAGCCATATGAAAGTGTAGTTTTATACCAACCCTTCATGATTCTGTTAATAGTTGATAATACTGTCAAAAACAAGCTTCTTTAGAGAAACTATTATATTATTTGAATTTATGTGTATTGTTAATTCGTGGAAACAAATTTAGAATCAGCAAATATTACAAAACTCATTGCAAGTAAATATTATTCTTCACAATATTTTGAAACAGTTCGGCCCACATACAGCTTAAACCCCATATACAGAAGTTTATAAAGAAAAACAAAAACTGGTTAGTAATCACTGTCAACAAAGTTTTTTCAAAAATGGTGCTTTCGTGAGATTATGTTCCAGAGATTAGGAAAAATTAACATATTAAATGTTCCTTTTTCCTGATTTCTGGAACCAAATGACATATAATAATATACGAAGGTGAATTCCAAGTGTGCTGTTTCTGTACAACATATCTATCGGGTAAATCGAGGGAATATTTTATATAATAAACAATTAAGGAGTTAAAGTTTTAAAATATTAATTTTTGAATCCGGATGAATAAGTGCAAGAATGTAAGAATTAATTGCAGTAAGATTTGAATCAAATTTCATCTTAGTAAAGCCATCTTAATAAAATTTATAGATATTTTTTCAAAATTATATGATTTTATTTTATGACTATATGAATACATATTAAGTATTAAATTATTATTTGTAGCTATATAATGTTTTAATACTTAAAGTTAATAAAAGCTTTACTTAATTGTACACAATTAAATATTGAATCAAACATATTATCGAGTCTCTCATAAAGTCAAAAATAATATAGAAATGTATTATTAAATATTGTATTAAAATCCTAAATAACGATGAATCATCATTGGACATCCGATTACATTCCACAAACTTTACTCTTAATCGAAAATCACAAATATCATGATGACGGCGTAAAATTATCGAAGCTTTTAATTGAAATTTGAATATATGTATAGTAACGGTATCACGTTCTGTATATATGTTCATATATACACATAAATTGTAATGTCATGCGTATTTCCGTATACTCGTATTATATTACCACACCATGTTAATCGAGGTGTTATTGCTTTCTCTTGATATATGGAAAGAGATTGCACATATTATGATTTAAAATATTTTGTTATACGACATACATAAAACAATTTATAAGTAAAATACGTGATATACTTCACGTTTTTGCTACAGACGTTCTGCTTAACGGAAAAAAAATAATGTTGGTTTGGTATGTGAATTTTTTTTCTTACTTTGTGTTAGTTAGTTCATTAATAATTGGTTCTGTATTAAAGTTGGTTAAACTTAAGTAAAAGAATGATGAAATATTTCAAATTTATGTTGCACGCATATTTTAGTTCATCATCATCGTAATTGTTTGTTTACCTAATGGTTGCTTTACACCAATCCCTCGCTTAACGAAATAATTCGTTCCCAAAAAATTAAACGTAAATCGAAATTTCTTTAAGCGAATTTTAATTCTAACTATCGGTATTATTAACCAATCGGTAATATATCTTATTCTGACAATACACATTTTTTGCACATTCATCCACTGGGACAGCTTAGAGGATATCAAGGTTTGTCTTGTCCCTGGCAATCGGGCTTTATATCCTGTACGACCACTTCTGAAGTCAGAATATCTTGCAAATACGAATAAACTAAAACTGTACAGAGTGTTTATCGGACACATCGAGAGATGGCTTCTTACATTCCAGAGAAGAATCATATGCGTGAGATATACGGCTCAAAACGAGATGTTGATGGCACATACTGAGTTCGTTTCAATCACGAGATCAGGAATGATTTTGTCTATAAACTCTCATTGGGCAAATCGCAAAGTGCTACATATTTGAGTAATAAATGTGCATTATTTCTCTTTTAGCTTTACGATTTTATTAAAATAATTCCAAATTTAATTTGTGTTCATATTTTGATAACTTTCTAAAGATCTCAACAGGAGTAGTCGTCGAAAGATTTATGTCTTTTGTAGAAATCCAAGATCGTTCAGCTAATGGATAAGGTGTCAGAAAAGAATATTACCAGTGACAAAAATACTGCTCAAACTTACGCCGGTGTTACAGTTATGAGTGGAAATAAAGGTGCAGTGCAAATCATATTAAAACAGGATTTTCCTAACGTATATTTTTTCTACTGTTATGCTTCAAATTTAGTCCCTCACGCCGTGTGCGCCAATCAAATATCAGAACTGCGTTTTTTTTGCCAATTTATATGGGATACCATCATTTTTTTCTGTATCTTAAAAAATAAGTAAGTTATTGCAAATCTGTGACAAAAAGCTACCACGACCAAATTACACGGGATGGAATTTCCAGTCGTACAATTAACGTAGTGTATGAAAAAGTGGAAGAGATAAGAAGATGTATGGCAGCCATTCAGAATGGCACAACTTCGGATATAAGAACGATTCGCAGAACGATATGAAGTTTATTACGTTTTAAAGATTTTTTCTCGTGTTGTGCCTCAATTTGACATTTTATATAACATCCTGCAAAAACGAACGAGTGATACGATTTGTGTTCGTATCACTCGTTTCAATTAAATGATTTTATTAACAAAATTCGAGATGAAGTTTATTTTACTCTTTATGGTATATTCTATATTGTATGTGAATGGAGATACGAGTAATAGTTCGCGCGCAACAAAATAAATACATTTACAACGAATTTTAAAAGAAGCGTATGACGTAATACGACAGCTTTTTAACGATAGGTTTAGAAACGCAGAATTTTAAGTAATCAGTACTTTTAGATTGCACAAAGATTGGGCTTTATGCTTTAAACTCTTCTTACCAGCTGCTAAAAAAAATAGCCAAATTATATCCATTTTTAGATAAAGAACGCTTGAAAATTAAACTACAGGCAGTTTATCAGCGAACAATGATTTTTCAGTCCGCAAAACTATTTGTGAGCTAGTCAAAACGATTTATAATAACAATTTAGAAGAAATAATCGAAGAAGTTATTCGCCTTTCGATAATAATTATAACCATATACCGATGGCGACCGCAGTATCATAACGATGTTTTTTAAACGTTGAAACGTGTAAAATCTTATTTAAGAAGCACAATGAGGGACGAATGATTGAACAAATTAGCAGTATATTCAATTAAAAGAAGCCTGATCAATGAAATAGACAATTCAAAATCAAAGATAAATTTTTGGTCGTGAGACGTAGCTGAGCGTTTACAGTATTATTTTCGTTTTCTTCCACATGCTCTTCTGGTGGAAGATTTTGTTCCAGCTCTATCAGATCATCATCTGGAAGAGTATCCACATAACAAGCACCCTTTAACAAGCCTGTAATATTAGATTCTTATAATTCCCTAAACTCAAGTTAATTTCCAGATCTAACAACATCTACGACCATTCCTGGAATGGTTTAATTATTCCAAACATTAACGTGGACGGTTCTATTTCCCATGTTTACCAATATTAAAGCAAAGCATTGTTGCTTAGATTTTTCTGTTCAAGGTACAACTTTACCGAATGGCAAAATTAGTATTTAAACCACTCCTTTATGTCATCCAAACTTTCTTATTACATTCCCAAATAATGAACTACCGTGTCTAATCACATCCTTTAAAAGGATTTTCTAATCAGTAAATCAACAGTGGTTTTAATTTCATAAAGTGATTTTGATAAGTCACTTAGTTTTATAAAGTGATTTTGCTTTCTGTTGGATAGTCATTGTAATGTATTTTTCTATACTCGATCCACAATATTAAAAGTTGTTCATCCTTTTCATTATAGCACTTCTATTGCGAGTTAATTTAGTAGCACTTCCCGGAACTGCTGATGCTGATTGCCTTTATTTTAATTTTTATGTTGCGTATTGTCACAATTGTAGATAGTGCACGTCCTTATATAGCTGCACTTTCTCCTTATTTTGTACCTGCTTCCAAACAGCGCAGAATATCTTATTTTTAATTTAAACTAGTTGCCTTCTTTGATTGCAGAGACTGTAAAAAGACGAAACTTCGTAAAGCGAGAGATAGGTGTATTGTCATCATTTTATTCAGCAGCACTAATAATACTCGGTATAGTTGGATGATTTCAATTTGACCTTACATTTGTTCTTACCATATTTAAGTAACACAAATCAAACAACATGAGTTAATAGCGTTCGTTGTGTCGTGGTGTATGTAATAAATTTTACCTGTCTTCATTTACAATTTTCTTTATGTGAAAATTAACAATATCTATATATTTTATGTTATTATGTGTCTTTGCAGGTAATTTTCCAAAAAAAAAAAACAGCACACAAAAAATGATGTCATTGGGGTTTTCCTTATGTATTATGTACACCTAAATTAGGTTAAAAATGTAACCGTATCAAATACACATATGGTAAATTTGCATACAAAACAGACTATTTAGAAACATATAAGACAAAACATTGTTGTTTCGTTTGCGCGCGTCATGTGATTAGAAAACATAAAAAATTCAATATATCTTGATTTGTATTCAAATAAGGTGATAAGCAAACGGGTCGTCGACGTAAGAATATTATAAATATTATATTCAAATTAAGCGGTACACTTTAACTATTGTACGGTTTGCGATAATAATGAATGTATAATTTGTGATACTGTGAAAATACTTACAATTACAGATAATTTTAGAAGATATATGTGTAATGCGTATATGTTATCAACAAATCATAAAATCTATTCACGTCACATATATATAGTGTTAAAGATATCCTTTTTAATCAAGCACGTAAAGTAAGCATTTCGCTATATTAAGTCCAAAGTTTTCTTTCATTGTGTTTCAATTTTAAAAGAAGACTAGAAACGTCTAGACTGAATTTTCATTTCCACAATTCACCATCGAATAGTGAGTAATAATATACAGTCTTAGGAAATCAGTAAAAACAAACTATAACTTTAAAAGGATATCTCTAGACGATATAAACACTACAATCACACTACACTAAAATGATGATAATATAAAAATTTATTATAAAATGTGGAATGGTATGTACCGCGGTAAATCTATATTGCACCATATTTTGTGTTTTTATAAATAAATAAATCGATAAACACAAATGTAAAAAATGTACATACAAAAAAAAGCCAAAACCATGTTGACATGTTACTTTAGTGATGAACCAAATAAAATGTTTATATACATAAATGCGACGACATATAATCAATTTACTATAGGAAAATGTTAAGGCCCTATGAAGTTCGGGTTGTGCATATTTTGTAAAAATATTGCGCTAACATAATGTCATAGAATTTCACCACAATAATCAATAAAAATATAAGATAGCTCTGTCATTGGAGGGCTCGAGTTCGATTCCCAGTGGTGACCAAAAAATCACAATTGGGTGTTTTTGGCAGCATAGTGTAGACCATCTCGACAATTTTGGTATTATATAATAGAATCTAGGTAAAACGGACTATATTAGACTTCAAGTAGTTGATAACTGAACGTGTAAGCCTAGCTTCCATATATAAAATTTACCATCCTGTTAATTATATATGTTAGCCTTACATGTACAGGGTGGGGCAAAAGTCCCGCTACCATTTTGATTGCCTATAACTTTGTTCAAAGAAAATATAAGTAGGTTTGGTATATGATTGTAGGTTTTTTCGTATATAATTGGAAAATTATATCGGCTAAATGGTGGTCAATTTGGTGACGAATATTGTATGTATATTCACCTAAACTTTTGATTCTAAAAAACCCCATAAGAAAAAGTCTGGTGCTGTTAAATCCGGAGATCTGGCTGGCCATCGTAAATCGCCATTTTGCGAAATTAGTCTTCGTGGAAAATCTCATTCAATAATTGAATTGTTTAATGGGCTGTGTCCCCATGTTGCTGAAAACACATGTCCTCTAGTCCTTGCTCTTCCATTTGAAGCACAAGAAAATTTCGAATCATGTATAGGTACCGTTCGGCAGTAACAGTAACTTCAACATCTTGGTAATTTTCAAAAAAATAGTTATTTTAAGTGGATGCAATGATTTTTGATGAATTAATTGAGAATTCTTTCCCAAAACCGACTGTTCAGTTTATTGACGTGGCCATTGAGATGAAAATGGGCTTCATCACTCATTATCAATTTAGACGAAAAAACTTCAATTTCACCAGACAGCCTTAGGATTGCATTAATATACTCAACTTGTTGATCAGGATCACTCGGTAGAAATTTTTGAGCTAATTGAATTTTGTACGGGAACATTTCCTTATCAGTTTTCAAAATTCACCTTAAACTGCGTGCAGAAATGTGTCACTGGGAACCACATCTCCGAATTGATGTTTCTGGAGACTCTGCAACACTATTGCACACCAGAGCCACATTTTCAGCGTTACGAGACGTTCGTTGTCTTCCCGAACGACGTCTGTCTGTTTTCGTACCGTTCTGTCGAAAATCCGCATGTAAACGATAAGTTGTGGTTTTGAGAGGCACTGGAGGATTAGGATATTTTTGACGCAACTTTTATATTTATTCATTATAAAATTTGACCGTCTACACAACACAATAGTTAAAGTGAAACTGGCTAAACGTCACATAACCTAGAAGGCCGACTTTAGCCTCACCCTGTATAAATATCAGTCACGTTTATATATGTAATACTTGCTAGAACAATTGCGTAATACGGTTTCTTCCGACAGAACTGCACGTTTCATGGAGTGGACCTCACATGACTATATAGAAGTATAGTGAAACTAGTGTGGAAGAGAATATTATAAAGTTTTCCAATAAGAGATTGCATTTTGAATAAATAGCCTGCTATTAAGGCAGCTATCAATTTTGAAGCTGTCATCTTTTGATTTGAAAATTCTAGAATGATTGTTGAAAATCCTCTCCTTCCCAACGTGTCACTGTTTGGTTTGATTTTTGGGCTGGCGGTGTGATTGGACCTTACTTTTTCGAAAATGAGGCCCGTACAACTCTAACGATGGATGAATTGCACTACCGAGCGCTATGAATTATGTTTTTTATAACCGGAATTGGAAGATATTGATGTGGATGACGCTGCGTGCCACACAACCGACGAAACAATCGTAATTTTACAAGTTTCCTGACCGTGTTATTTCTCGAAAGTGATGACAATCGGCCACCGATATCCTGTGATTTAACACCTTTAGACTTTTTTTGAGCCACGTGAAACATTAGGACTATGCCAATGTCCCACAATCGATTCAAGACCTTAAAGATGAATTTCGTGAAGTTATTGAGAACATACAGCCGCAAATGTGCGAATTGGTAAATTTACATGAAAAGGAATGGTGCTGCAAGAGTAGTCGTGGTTGCCATTTGGCTGATATCGTTTTCAAATGTTAATGGCATACCTTCCTCTTTACAATAAAATAAACATTTATTGATTTCTCTTAAAAAATAATTGTTTTTTAAGAGAGTTAGTTCCAACGCGAGTTGGATGGCACCTAGTGTAAGTTTTAGTTATCGTGCATCAAAAGAGTAAGAAATTAAGTGATGACCTAAACACTTTTCCATAAATAATCACATGTTCCGAATGAAAATTCGGAGCAACGCAGACTGCGAACTGTTTGAGGAGGAGAAAAAGAAACTATTTGTGCTTATGTTCTTCATACTCTTCCCATAGACTTCACTGTTTTTGAATCATGATTGCTATTTGAAGATCAACCACATTGAGCGAACCGGATATCGATCTTGAGTGATGGGGAAAAACAGAGAAGGAATATTTTTCATGTTTGGAATCGAATTTTTTGAATTTTACAGCCACTTTAATAAGTGGATCCGATCTAAATGATATAGTTTTAAATTGCATTATTTTGCCTTTTTTCAATTCATGCATGTGCAATGCTACAAAGTAAATTTCATTATTAATAAGCAAGCAAACATTATAATTAGAACCATTTTAACAAATTATATACGCAAAACAAATCTGGTTTCATCTAATTCTGTCAAGTACATATAATATAATAACAAAGCAGATACCAATTATTTATATTCAATATAATTTTAGATATTTTTGAATTTCCGAAAATAAAAATAGAAATAACACACACGCCACATACACATAATATGAATTAGTTTGTGTTGGTTTGAATGGCAGTTATATCCAGAAATTGCACACAACTTATTTCAATTATAATAATGCCTTCGTATATAATTTATGACCTTATATACATCTTAAAGTGCCTAGATGTCGCATATGTATCGAACATAAAAAAAATCGTTGCATGTCCATAATAATAATAAAAATCAATTTCCAAATAGCTCTCTAATTATATCGTAATTTTACTGTTATATACATATTATATATACAAAACTCGTGTTTAACAAACTTAAGCTTCTTTCACGATTTTTCTATATGGAAAACCTGAAAATATTTTGTGTATACTGCAAAAACATTATATGTACATATGTATATGAGTATATATGTATATATCATCGCAAATGCGGTAATAACAATATACATAAATGTATAATGTTATTAAATTATTTTAATTCGCGAAGGTCATTGAAATTGACTTCTAGCGCAGCGCACATATTATATATACAATACAAAAATATACGAAATATATAGTGTACGCGATGCGTCAGTAGTAGCTAATCGAGTCAATATTTTGTTGTTATTGCTCTAATAATGATTCACGTTCACGGTCAATTTCGCAAAATGAAAAACCAAAAAACAACAAAAGAAGTTAATTTTCATCATAAAGAAATGTTCTGTATACGCAGTAGAAAGACGGATACATGCATAACATGACTATAAAGGAATGGGGATATCAATACTTTAATAAATAAGAACATATAGCACATACAAATAATTTATCATATTTTATGTAAGGATATTGACCTCAATGTATATAATATGTGTACGAAACATATGTGCCAAGCTAACCTATATGATAACACCAGAATGTGCGTGCCAACGTGTTTAATGATTTAATATTTATATGGAAGAGTAAAATTTCCTCGTACTGTAATCCAAACTATATACATAATTCATATTATATATATAGTTACAGTAGTCCCCCGCTTTACGTACAGGATGTGTTCTTTGCAAACTTTTTCACGTTAAGGAAAAATCTGTAAAACGAAACTGCTATTGCTATGCGATTCTATTGAAAACTTCTAGTAGTGTTCCAACCTAACCAAAAACCAGATAAAGCAAGCTTAATATTTCTATAATAGTGCACTTATAATCGGATTATGTTTTTTAACTATACGTTTAACGTTATACAACAAAACCACAAATAACTACTACAGTGGTCCTATTCTGGTAATTCCTTTTCTGGGAATAGAGAATTGGGGAATCATTTTATATGTAATTTTAGTTTGAATATTTTTTATCGGCATACTGAGGTAAAAAGCTTGTGTTAAATTGGAAATAATTTTTCCTTCCAATTTTGGTATGGAAAAATAATTTCCAATTTATAAATATTTACATCGAACTTTTTTCGTTAGTAGGCCGGAAAAAATATATTTGAACAGAAATTACATATAAAATCTTTCTCTAATTCCCATTACCAGAATAGGGCCACACATAGCCAAACTATATGGAGAAATCATGTATAATAGACTGAAATAAGGGGAAGTAATTGTACCCTGGATGAAAAGGCTATAATTGAATTTTATTGTCTCTTTCATTTCTTTAGCATTGATATTACGATTAGTGGGGCATGAGTGGGACCAGCATACACTCAATAGTGCATGAACTTTAAACTGTCAAAAAAATTTATTCGCGTTGGATCCCACATAATTTGTCAATCGCTCAAAAAAAGGCTCGTGTCGATTGGTCGAAAGAAATGCTCGAAAAATACGATCGCGGTGCTTTAAAACACGTCTATGACATCGTGACAGGTGATGAATCGTAGATTTACGCGTATGAGCCCGAAAGTAAACAGCAGTCGACTATATGGGTGTTTCAAGATGATCCAAATCCAACAAAATTTGTTCACGTACGAAGCACTTCGAAGCAAATGGTCGCATGTTTTTTATGAAAAACTGGACATGTCACAACCGTACCACTAGAACAACGCAGAACAGTCAATTTTGAGTCATACACAACAATTTTTTTTGCCAGTTGTCCTCCATGAAATCAGGAAAACCAACCGCCGAAGACGGATGACTCTACACCACGACAATGCGAGCTCTCACACATCGGTTCAAACAACTGAATTTTGGGAGCACCCAAAACATCGATTTGATGAGTCATCCACCATATAGTCCTGACCTTTCACCAAATGACTTCTTTTTATTCCCGCACGTTATAAACAAACTGAGAGGTTAACGTTTTTCGACACCTGAAGAAGCGATTGCTGCATTCAGAATGCATGTTTTGGAGATACCATAATCAGAGTGGAAAAAGTGCTTCGACAATTGATCTTCATGGGGGATATTTTGAAAAATAATAAAGTGATTTTCGATGATTAATATTTGTTTTTGTTCTCTAATCCCGAAATATAAAAGGCAACCCTCGTATACATGATTTCTCCATATAGTTTGACTATCTGTAGTAGTTATTTGTGACAAAACTATAAAAACACGTAATGAATATTTTACAATACAACAAAAACTGTTTATTCATTTTAAATAAACCAAATAAATACATACAAATCATTTTATCATTTAAAATTTTATAATATTAATCATATAATATTCAGAGATCACGACTGAGCTTCATTGGAGCTGTCGACGTAGTTAAGATCACCACATTTAGCAAAAGCTTGTTTTGTTTTGGAAAAATAACAATCCAGCGAGGTTTGTTTTGTTATTTACGTAGATCCTCGATACAATTCCTTGTAGCAAAAAAAAGGGCAGTTTCAATTTGTCTGGATTCCTTAAGGCTTCTCGAATCGTTGGTTTGTACTTATAACATCAATAGTTCTTCTTAGAGTTCTGATATATCTGTGGTGTCTAGTTCATTCATTCCTCATGCACAAAAGCGACAATTTCGTTTCGAGCTTCCAATATAATATCATGCGTATGCGGGCTGAGAAGATTGTAATTTATCCATGCACATCCATGAGGCATAATTTTATCCACACACCGTTCACAGTTTCTTCAATCTATACTTTCAATGGGGTTTCTAAAAACGCGGCGTAGATAGTAGGCCTTAGCAATAACACCCTGGTCCATAGATTGCAGTAACGGAGTTGTTTTTGGGGGTAGAAGTAATAGTTTGATGTTTTCTGGGATGTTATTTAGTTTACAGCTAGGGGCATTATCAATAGTTAACAATGCGTTATTCGAAATATTATGTTCGTCGATGAATTTTCTAACTGAATTTGAATTTATTTGACTTCCAAGAGATTTTAATCTTTGACGTATTAATACCTTTGAAGGCCCGAGAATTTTGCGAATGATAAATGAGAACCGGCTTCAACTTATGATCTCCAGCAGGTTTACCACAAAACGAAATTGTTATTCTATCCTTTGCTGCCTTAAATCTCGAAGATGATTTCTCCTCTTTAGCGATAAAAATCCGTGCTAGCATTCGCTTCCAAAAAAGCTCCGTCTCGTCTACGTTGTACACTTGTTGGGATGTGTATCCGCTGGCTTGTATACTTTTAAAAATACCTTTGGATACATTTTCGCTCCTTCGACATCTGCTTCCCATACAGTTTTTATAGAACGCGGTGAATACCTCTTCTTACCATCATTTGCTTACTAAAATGGACTCCGACCCTGTTGATCCACCGTATTTTCTTACTAGATTAACATGAAGCTGCTTGGCTTTCTCTTGAATTACATTCGTACTAAAAGTTACGTTTCAAGTGGTTTGATGTTCTATCCACACACTAGAAATAATTTTTCAGAAGCTTGAATTTTTACCCTAAATTTCCGAAGTGACATCTACTTTAGTTGGGGGTGTGCTCTTTAAATATCGTAAGGTTTTAATAAACTTTAAGATCTTTAAGATTTATTGTGACTTTGTGACGAATAGGGGGTTGGGATATTAATAATTCACGAAATTATTGAACGTCGTTTATGAACAGCCAATAATTGTCAATATATCTTCCGTAACTTCGTATTTCCATTAAGCCAGCGCCCGTACAGCGAGGGGCTACTGTATACCCAATTTAGTTGAGTCATATTGAATTCACTCCTCTTCGACTAACCATTTACGAATGAATATATTGTTATCATACTTTATGCAAGAAAGCATTAAAAAAAGGTAAAAAAAAATTACCATAAAGATTACAATGATTTTCAAAAAAAAAATCTCTTCACAATATTTTCCAAAAAAAATGTCTTTACCTTACTTAGATGGATATACCGAGAGATTCATTATTCTGACGATCAATCATTATGATAATTTTGTTGCCTAATCCAATCGGAAAATTTATGTATCAAAATATATTATAATATACACTAGTGATGCGACAGATCCAAGTTTATATGTATGTACATATATATTTGGGGAGGATTACATTGAAATGCCTATTAACGATAAATATTTATGGTATTGGCGTGCGATTAGATCATAATCAATCAGTTTTTCGAATTTTCAATATGTATGTGGCACCAATATATACCAATTTAAGAGATCAATAAACTTTTAGGTTGTGTATTGGATTACGTATGAATTGTTTAGCATTCATTATAAATGTACTTAAGTCAAATTGCTTTTACATGTTATTAATATTTTATTTGATTGAAATTATGAACTAAATAATTATAATGTAATTCTAAAAGCATTAAGCTAAACTGAATTTTCAACACATATAGTCTACACATTCCATTCTAAAGATTCGTAATAAGTTTTAATAAATGAATTTATATAAATTCATTAGACAATCTTATATATGTATTATAGTAGTTATTTCTAATATAGCAGATTTTTATCTAGCAGTAGTTTGTAGCTCTATTCCTTGCGATAGCTATTTTTTCTTGATCCTTCACAAGTCCAATTCAGCTTTTCAATGAATTTATTAATTCGGGTTTCGATAGTTGTGTTCCTCTTAGTTCAGTAATAATAAAACTTTAATCTCCTCCATGGATGTCTGATGAAATTATAGGTACAATCATATTCAAGGTAGTCATGGCAAAGGTTCGTAGATATTCAGACATATTTTTTTACATTTTTTACAAAAAAACTCGCAATAGGGTAGTAAGATTGATTAGAGCATTCAAGAGCGGTAGGATAATTTCGATCCTTCTCTTTCGCCCAAAGTTTTTTGGCATAATGTTCGAAATCTAGGTCTAAGCAGGTGTAGAAATAATAGTATTTTAGATTTCAAAGCTGATGATATAAATTCTTATTTTATTAACTCTAATCTAACTTTGGTTTGTCCTATAATCTTATATCCCGAGAAATGAAAACTCAGTAAAATAATTCCAATTCCAAAAATTAGTAATCCTGTTGAGTTATCCCAGTTTAGATCTGTTAGTATTTTAAATTTCACTTCAAAAGCCTTTGGGATAGTAAAACAAAGATTTTTCAAAGGCTTTTGATTCTTTGAATTACAGATTACTTATAACAAGGAATAAACATGTCGGATCGTTAACAGACAGTTTTTTTGTAGTTGTTATTTTAATTATAATTTTCTTCAGTTACTTCAGCTGTTCTTCAAGGTTCAGTACTGGTCCTGCTGCTTATCTAATTTTAACTGAGCTTGTACTTTTCTTAATCCAAAATATAAGCGTTTAATAAATAAATTATTCACTAATAAGACGAATGTATAGGATTGTTTATTGCAAGCAAATCGTTCGTCAAATCAACTACGATTGGAAAAACAATTGATGAGCAGTTTGCCTAAATCTAGATTTAGATTTAAAAGCGTTTTCTGAAGTTGACATAGATTAGTGCTTGTCATTTACTGTTATAATGACAACACGGCGTGATGCACGCACAGTGAAATCATTGTTGTGCCAGTTTGTGTGCATGGCATCTAATGTACATATTGAAGTCGTTGGCTATTTGACAACAGCCAATAGCGTCAAAGGGTTAATTTCACCAGCGTTGAATAATATAATTACAAAGAAGGTTGTATACTTGAAAAAATCAAATACTAATATTCACTCATGGCCACTAAAAGCAGGCATATAATGACAGTTTATTTCCTATGTGCAGCTGCGCCACACATAAGTACGTTTAAGAGGTATCGGTCAATCTTTTCAAAATAAATTTCAAACGGATAAATGACAACCAACGTTTGATATTGGAAAAATTTACCACAGTCATGGAAAAATACGATGCAGCTATTACTTCACGTCCTCTTTGTGTGGAAGCTGCCGTTGATCCATTAACACCAGCGCATATTGCAATAGGCCGAGTGCACACTGGAAATAGCCCGATAAATTTATATGCAGTTTTGACGAAGATGGCACCTAAATTATTGGCAGACATTCATGATAATATAATGTAGAATATAGCTGTTGGAGATGTTGTTCTTGTCGTTGATGATAAAGCAAAGGTTCACGATGAACAAGCACGATGTAAGTTTGAAGATGACAAATGGTAATATAGTCGTACAGCGTTCAGTACAAAAAATATGTAAGTTACCAGTTACTATACTGAAGTTGACTGAATCAACTGATTTGTATGGGCAGGAGAATGTTATATAGGGTCAAAATAAACTCCACAATAAGGAATAACCTGAAAAACATTAAAAAAAGCATATAAGCATAAAATCATCGAGTTATAATTATATAGAATAATAAAGTTAGTTGTAGTCACACAAAGCCTCTCCAAAAGCTCCATAAGCATTAACATCTAAATAATAAATTTATGAAGAGTGTATGTACTCTGTTGGGTTTTTTGTATACTCCGAATATTAATTTAGATTCTGTATTGTTCCGTTAATAGTCCGCCAAATTTCGAACCCGGTACCTCCCGCTCCAACTGCCGCAGCTTTAACCACTGCGCTACCTGGGAAATAAGATTAATCTAATACAATATCAAAAAGCCATATTTTCAAGCAGATCTATAACATATAAATATGTACAAGAAGAATGACAAACTATATAGAGATCACCCGCCGATTAAACAAAATCATTATACTGTTTCACCTGCCATGGAAGCTGTACTGAATAGGGAACTAGATCGCATTCTAGCCTTATGAGTGATCGAAGAAAGCAATTTGGAATGGTATTCTGCAATGGCAATGGTCAAGAAATCAAATGATAATGTGTTTAGATGCCAGGAAGCTAAATTCATGTACAAAACAGACGCTTGTCCCATTCAACTTATCAAAAGCTTAATCACTCACTTAGACAAAACTATAAATTCATATCTAGCTAAGATTTAAACAATGCCTTCTGCAAATTCCGCTAGATTAGGAAATCTCAAAACAAAACAACTGTTGCAGTGCCTAAGAGACCTCTTTACCATTTAGTTGAATCGTCCTCAAACGATATGCAAACTTATGCAGAGAGTCATTCCATTTCACTTAAGAGACCGCCTTTGCGTGTATTTTGATGATCTTCTGATTGCTTCCAATTCTTTTGAAGAACATATACCTATTCTTGATGTTGCAAGCCGTCTTAAAAATGCTGGATTAACCATTAATCTAGAGAAAAAACAGGTTTTGTCTGAAGCAGCTGAACTATTAAGGTTAGGTTGTAAGTAGTGGTTGTTTATCAGTTATCAGGCACGTGCGAAGAGTTGAGGAATAACAGGATGGGATGGAACCGGAGCTTTATTAATAACTATGCAACCAATGTCATACCTTTAACTGATTTTTAAAGAAAGTTAAACGTTTTCATTGAAACCAACAATCAGCGGATGAATCATTTCAACAATTAAAAATAGTTCTAATTACTGTATCTGTAATATAGTTAATCCCAATTTTAATAAAAGATTTTACATCCAGTGCGGTGCAAGTAAAATTTGAGTTGGAAGTGTGTTATTTCAGACAGATAACATTTTTATTAGCAAAGTGAAGCATAAAGCTTCAAGGCACGCTTTACAACGCTCAACTAATTCCAATTCATCTAGATTTTTCGGCCGTGGAATTTCATGATCAAAATTATAAAGAACTAAGAGAATCAATTGAGTTAGGTTCCGGCCACTCAATCTTACCATTGTTGATAGAGTTTACATTAATCAGTCTGCAGCTCATAAATTTACCAAAATTTTAAGTCCCTTTGGAAATTAGTAGTACCAGAACTTTTAGTTCTAAACTATTGTTTTACCGCATAACAAGCCATCTTGGGTTTAACAAAACCTTTCGGCATAAGTGACAATTTTCCTGGCTTACTATAGGTTTCAAGATGTCAAATTATACATTAAAGCATGTGAAGTGTGTAAGGAATCCAAAGCTGTTAACGATGTCCTCCGAGCTTCTATGGGTCAATATATTTTCGTAACGCAACCATGGGAACTAATATACGAAGATTTCATTTGTCCACGTATATATTTTTAACATATGAATTACCAGAAACCTTAAGAAAATTAATGTAAATTTTCAACTTGTAAAAATACCCGCCTTCGCTGTATTTACGACATCAATATTGCCATCTGCTTATATAACGAACTATATAGTGACTCATGCTGTCATGTTTTAGTTGTTATATAATTTTAATATAAATTGAAAATTCCGAATAACTAAAAGATCTGGCAACCATAGGTTAGGTTAGGTTAAGTGGCTGCTACAGCACACTTAGACCGGCGACAGTCCGTTGTGATACCACAGGATCTTGCTTCTCTTTTACCCTTATGAGACCCAGTTTGAGCTGCTTACGTAGCGTAATAAGTCTCGCACCTTACAGTTTTTGAGATCAGAGGGGCAGTCCATTAAGTACTTACTCAAATATTCATGTCTTTTGTGTGCCAAAGCCGGGATTATGAGCATAGGAGATGGACTACCGTCTCTTCCTCCTCGTCGTCTATACAGCTTTTGCAAAAGTCATTCTGCTAGACCTAGTCTCTTCGCATGTTCTCCAAGAACGCAGTGTCGGTAGTATCTAACGAAGATTATTCTCATGTCCATACTCTGGTATTTTTCGAACACTAATAATTGTGTTTTATAATCACACATAATTTATTTGTTTTTCATAAAAACCACATTAGTACATTACGAATCAACGTATTTCCATTCAAAATTCAATTTCTATTCCATCGATTTTTCTTGCCGAATATATAGTTCGAATTTTATACGATCACAATCAATTTAGGAAATTTATCTACCAAATCAAGAAACGAATTCGAATAAAAAGAAAATTGGGCGGAAAATGATTATTATTATATTGATAAGGAAAATGGGATGAAAATAAGTAAAATGTATCTGTTATTAAAATTACATTTTCATCTTTCTCGTATCTATTTCGTCCGTCACATAATATACCAAATCAATAAGTTTTCCCACCCTGTATATATACACCAAAAGAGAAATTGAGTAATTTTCAAGGATTTACCGTTTTCTTCTGTGTTACTTTTTCGAATCCGCACTATACCCATCTATATATACACACACACACTATATCTTACGGTATAGCAAACCAAAGACAAATATTTAGTCGGATCATATAAAACTTTTTCAATACTCGTTAAATATCCTTAACTTTTCATTTTCAAAATTTTTAGATTTTCCTCGTTCGTTTCATTGTACGAGAGCAAGATACGATCGATGGCATGTTTTTGGTTATGAAAAAATTAAGACACCAACAACAATTCACAAAAAGTTTTTCTTTCCTTTTTATTTTCCTAACTCTGTTTTCGTTATGTCGGTTTATGACGTAAAACGAAAATTCATTGATTTAAAGCAGAAAAAAAACGGAACAACTTATTGTACATGTTTTATTGTATTGAAAAGTTTATCCAGAGCTTCTGAGTATATACTATTGTTACAGTGTATAACAGAAAATTTAAAAAATTTTGGTTTTCCATGTTCTACATAAATGTTAGTTGGTATAGTGTATTGTCACATATTATTGTGTCTATGCTATGAACCAACCAAATTCCATTTAGTCATGTTGTTCGAGTATATATGTATAATATATACGTAGCATAATAGTGATACCATCGAAATGCATTTCTACAGCGTGTGCGCGCTTACACACGATTTTCTAAAAACGAACTATCCAAAAATATATATTTATTATTTTAATTTGTTTGTTGTTTATTTTCAAATTAAATTTT
The DNA here is from genome assembly GCA_963932295.1 of Tipula lateralis. Lineage (NCBI taxonomy): Eukaryota > Metazoa > Arthropoda > Insecta > Diptera > Tipulidae > Tipula > Tipula lateralis. Next base: position 80,507,964 of record OZ010738.1, on the reverse strand, counting down.
CAAATTTCCATATGTATTGGAAAAAAGTTGAATCTATAAATAAATTATATTATCCTTCGTATAACTTATACACAATTAATCAGCTGATACATATACCGGGTGTTTCTTTTAAATTGAGACGATCAAATATCTCGAAAAATAGCCACTATTTGGAAAAAATATCCATAATCAAAATTTAATCATACCGCGGAGGCAATACATTAATGCAAAATACAGTCTCCCACCCGCCGCTTTTTAGGTGGGGCGGGGGTAACTTTTAAACCAAGATAGGAAACCATATTTTTTGTTGCAAATACGGATTCTACGACTAAAAGTACGTATGATTTGAATGAAATATTTTGTTGGGTTCATGATAGATGGCGTCGTAATCGAAGAAATTTAATATTTTCAATTTCTTCTTCTTAGAACACACGCATTCGATTCTGCAATACGTTTGAAATAAAAAACATCACGTTTTCATTGGAAATACTCGAAATTCGTCATCAAAACAATTTATTAATGTCAATTGCAAGTGAATAAAATATTTTTAACCTACAATGAAGTGTTCAAAATGATGGCCTGCGACTTCAATACCCATTAGAAATGATTGTTTCAAACATTTTTGGAATTTGGAAATCAGCGCCATGAAGATCTTGGTGATACTTGTGCCGTTTTAAAATTTTCCAAACACTGGTGAGGGAGAAACCAGAATCGTGAAATATTTCTCGTGTACTAACATGAGGATTATTAGCCACTGCTGCCAATACAGCAATTTCATTATTTTCTCCAGTGACTGTTGCTCTACGGGTCCTCTTTTTCGGTTGAACATTTCCATCAGTAATAAATTGTTTGGTAGTACGGCCAAATAAAGCACGTGAACGTATTCTATCTGGAAAACGTTGAGCGTAAATAGCAATAGTATATTCAAGATTTCTGCCACCTTCTCCATAAACCAGAAACATTTCAATTTTCTCTGCCACAGTTAAACGCTCCATTCTAAAGTATTTTATCGTTTATTTTGCAATTACGAAAAACATGAAGATAAGAAATAACACAAACGTTAAATGTGATTTACAAAACTGAATCAAATGTTTTGCTGACGAATTTTATTTCAAACGTATTGCAGAATCGAATGCATGTGTTCTAAGTCGTAGAATCCGTATCTGCAACAAAAAATATGGCTTCCTATCTTAGTTTAAAAGTTACCCCCGCCCCACCTACAAAGCGGGGGGTGGGGGACTGTTTTTTTTGCACTAATGTATTTCCCTCGCGGTATGATTAAATTTTGATTATGGACATTTTTCCCGTAGAGTGGCTATTTTTCGAGATATTTTATCGTCTCAGTTTAAAAGAACCACCCGGTATAGGGAAATATACTACACATACATACACATGACAATAGAATTATTGATAGTGTGTTCTGGTTGCTATTTTTGTTGGTACGGTTCGTAATCAATAAAATAGAAAAGATACTTTCGTACGATAAATTTAAATTGTGACGGCGATGGAGTTATAAAATTGATACGCAGCGTGGGCTAAAGCATATACAAAGCTTAAACAGGCGGTTAACAATAAAACTGTATCATTTTTCGAGGCGGTATTCGAAAAATCGATTGCACATACATATGTGTGTACATAAAGTTTCATTTCGTATTTTGGCAACGTGAATAAATAATATTTTATGTTTTGTGTACATATTTACAAAGTTGCTAAACTAATTAATTAAATGTATATTATGATGTTTGTTGAAGTTTGCTTAAACGTTATAAATTGATTATTTAATCACATGAGATCATTTTTGCTTTCAGTCAAATTCAAAAGCTTTAAAAATAATTTCAATCTTAATTTTTTTTTTCAATAGAAACATCCCAAATCAAAAAGGAACAATACCAAAAAGAAAGAATATTTTATTATATTTAATTATTTATTTAAAAAATTACAATCCAGCAAATATGACCAAAACTATTTTTTAATGAATTTGGCGTTGTCATGAAATGTGAGTCATCTCCAACAATGCGTAACACATTTATTGGTTTTCATCATCATTTGTGTATTGGTATTAGATGATGAAATTATTCTGTTGGTTCCTGTCACATGAATACCTTAGCGACAACATGCCCAATTTTTAATAAAGGGTGGTTAAATTTTAAGAGCCTATACGTTGAATGTCAACCACACCTAAACGTCAAGTTTTTTCTGAATTAATAAGACATTTCTCAATTTCAGACTAACAAAATTTGAATCATGAAGTTTTTCGTACAATTTAATCGTCTAAATCTGCGTACAATCGAACAAATCGTGTTAAAATTTGAGCAAACCGGATCTGTAGGAGATTTTAAAACACCAGTGCATGCTCGTTCAGCTCGTACTGCAGAAAATATTGTTGCTGTTCGTGATAATGTTGCTGAAGAGCCGTCCACCTCAACTTGTCGTCGTGCCCAACAATTACACCTTTCACGCTCGTCGTTGATGAACATTATGCATAATGACTTGGATTTACACGCTAATAAGGTGCAAATAACTCAAGAACTAAAGCCTCTTGACCATTCCAAACGTCGTAAATGGTCAGAATAGCGGCCAGAAAAATCATCTTCAGTGATGAGGCACATTTTCACCTCAGTGGATTCGTCAATAAACAGAATTGCCGCATCATAATCCAAGATTGACTGTCGAAAAACCAATGCATCCACAAAGAGTGACTGTTTGGTGCGGTTTATGGGCTGGCGACATAATCGGGTCGTATATTTTCCATAATGAGGCCGGCGAGGCAGTTACTGTGAATGTTGTTCGTTATCGTGACATGATAACGAACTTTTTATGGCCCAAATTGGAAGATATGGATGTGGACGATATGTGGTTTCAACAGGACGGTGCCACTTGCCACACAGCTAATAAAACAATGGCTGTTTTGCGCGACAAATTCAATGGCCGTGTTATCTCACATGGTGGCGATGTCAATTGGCCGCCAAGATCATGTGATTTAACACCGTTGGACTTCTTTCTTTGGGGTTATTAGAAAGAAAAGGTGTACGTCGATAAGCCAGCAACAATTCAGGAGCTAAAGGATGAGACGCCTAAGCATCATCGAAAATTTGGAACATGGGGTGGATGTGTCCCGCCGAGGTCGCGGCGGCCATTTGGCCGATAGCCAGCAACAATTCAGGAGCTAAAGGATGAGACGCCTAAGCATCATCGAAAATTTGTAACACGGGGTGGAGGTGTGCCGCCGAGGTCGCGGCAGCCATTTGGCCGATATTTTGTTCCATACATAATTGAACCATACCATATTATCATAATAATAAGAATTGACAATAATTTCCTAAATAATTTGTGTTTTATTCAGAATCAACATCGGCCCTTTAAATTTAACTACCCTTTATTTATAGGCGTGTAGTTATAATTAAAATAATCAGAAACTTAATCTTAGCAGTAGATTCATATTCAATATAGTAATACACGTATTTCGTAATGATTTGCGAGCTCATAAATAACTCTTAATTCTAACATAAATAATTTAGAACAATTAATTTTGGGGCATTGATTCCACGTTGGCTCAGCTGGTGGATTTTGAGAGCTCATAAATAGTTCATAATTCTTAGCTATTATTTTTTGTGTGGTGGTTGAGGAAGCTTAATATGAATTTATTTATTTGGTATTTTGTTTTTAACCTCGAAAATCTTAATTGTAACTCTGTCATCTTTACGTTACAGGAAGTAATTATTAATATAATGGATATAATGACGACGCGACATGAGGTGTTCAAATTTGAATTGAATTTTTAGTTTTTTTTAATAAAACACATAATTTTTTTCGAAATAAACAGATATCTTTATTGAATGATAAACGTGACCTGCCCCTCTTGCAGCTTTACAGACCTTCAATCTTTTTTTTAAATTTATAATTGTGGTTCAATTTTAGTAATTTGGCTCGATTATGTGTTCTTTCAGATGTTGATTGGTTTGAGGATTATCAGCGTATACTTTGCTCTTCAAAAACCAGTTCATCTTCGAGAAATTATTCCATTACCAAATTTCTTAATACTGGTTGTTTCTGTTGTTGTATGAAATGTGTCACCGTCCTGTTGAAACCACATATTATGCACAGTAAATAATCATCGTTCAATAACGAGCACCATTCACAGTACCATAACGTTTCCAATACCATTTTCAAAGAAGTATGGGCCAATCAACCCAGTAGAACAAAAACTACACCAAATAGTTACTTGTGTTAATGCAGTAGTTTTTCCAATATTACAATTTTGGTTGTTTACATATCCACCAATTTCAAAATGTGCTTCATCACTAAAGAACATACCTACGTAATCCATGATCAGTTGATAATAATTGTTATGTTAACGGTATTTAGTAAGCTTTGAGGTGATGTAAATTATTGAATAAAGTGCTTTGTTTTATGCTTAATTGCTGTGAACAATGATGTGAAAGTGTTACTGAAGAGCCAAACACATCAGTTACACTTTCACTGGCAGCATCAATATTTTCTTGAGAACGACTTCTATCACTGTAAATTTAATATTTGTAATCTTGAATTGAACCAGCTTCCTTAAATTTATTCACAATATTTCGAGTTTGTTGGACAATTTAACTATCCATATTTTGTACAAAATGTTCTTCAATTTTCTGCATAATTTATACCAACCTTAATATGATTATTGGAACGTACAAATGGATGCAAATTTAAAGACTTCAACATTAAATTTCATTTTACATCTTCAAACTTATCAATTATAAAATAAAACTTGGAAACAATGGCATAAGTAATAAAGAAAAAATATAATTCATACAAATTCTCTTCCAATATAACTCAAATCGTCAAAACAGTGGGTATGACTGGTTTGTAGCCGCTAAAAAATTTTTTTGGATATCAATCTTTATTAAAAGGCAATGATAAATGTAAATGTAATGTTATGAATGAAACTTTATTTGTAATTTGTATTCATGTAAAGCACGTAGATTGTCGCAGGCCCCCACCGCGAATCGATATCGAACCGGATGGTTACGGGGCGTCCATTGCTTGGGACCTATTGAACTTTATAGGTCAACAAATCAAGTGTTCTCGGCCACTAATGCACATTTACCGGCGAACATGACGAGTACGTTACTTTAGATTGTCGACTAAGTAGCCCGTACCACGCACTTAATGTACTTTCTTGATACTGTTGAGTAAGAGTCCCGTGTTTTGACCAAAGTTTGTACGAAATTTTCTTGCGATTTCAAACCAAGAGTCTTTGTTGTGGAAGTAAATGTCCCACTTATCTTGAAGCATTAAGCGACTCATTGCGAACATAACTAAAAATAATATACTGAGTTTCTGTCAAAGAAAGATTGACATTAGTGTTGTCAAAGTCAAAATAACCGATATATGAATACTCTGAACCGGTTATTGGGATACTTCTAATACAGTACAAAGTATAAGAAGGTTACAATGGGGATCTCACTGCCTTATAGGCCCATATATTGCAATTTGGAAAATCATAGCGAGGCCGATGACCAAAACTGAATATATTCACACACATTGAAATGAAGTGAACAATTTCCGAATAACTATATATAAGTCATTATGGCTATGAGATCGCCCTGGCATTCATCTAATACCATGTACTGGTGATGAATAAAACCAGAACTATCAACAAATTATAGCGAAAACAATTCATGTGTACTTCTGAACGATGTATATACTTTAACTAATTTGGATTGAGAGTATTATGTTTGACTGTAAATTTTTACTGTCGTAATACAATTTTTTTTACTGACAAAATATGATAGAAATGTTATAGTTTTAGTGTTGCCATAGAATTTTTTTGGGTTAAGTTTTGGGACAACCTTACATATATGGATGCTGAGAAGGACAAGTGTTATACAGAGAGTCCTCAAACAATTTAGCATTTGAAAGCCAATATTGAAGTTTTATTAATTTTTAAATCTTTAACTTGTTATTGGAACACCATATATCGGTTTTCGATCAAACTAAATTTGAACTTACATACATTAATCGACGAAGCACAAAATATGAAGTTTTTATTTTGTCACGTTTTGTTGATGGACTTATGAGCTATAAATTTATATATAAAATTAGTTTTCACTAAAATTGTTTAGATTTTAGTTGATTAATTATCATTTTATTTTGAATAAATATTATTAATTAACTAATGTATATATTTATATATATATATATATATATATATATATATATATATATATATATATATATATATATATATATATATATATATATATATATATTGTCTAGATATTAAATTATTTAGTATTTGAATGCTATTGATGGTCTTGACAAAGCGCCATTCCATTATCATAGGTTTTGGTTGAAACTAGTAAATGATAACGTCATATACCAGAAATTAATTTTCAAGTGTACATACATATCTTGTACACGGCAATATTCACATTAAAAAAAATTATCTTATGTATATAATCGAAAAATGTAATTATCTAATTAAAATATTGATTTTTGAACTTGAAATAATAAAGTGTATAACTATATAGGAAAACCGTTAGTAATACTTACTTATGATTACAATTATTTATGTACATATATAAATGTTTCAACGTATTATGGTATATAGATATAAAGTCAGTATATAGTCGGTATGTAAACAGACGGAAAAAATAAATAAACCTTACAAGTTAACCGTCATTTGCACCTTTCCACACTTAAGAAATTCATTTATATATAAACAACAATTAGCTAATGATTTAATATGCATATATTAATCATATCTAATAAAATTAGTATAACTGTAAATAAGCTAATTAAAAGATAGACGCTTTTTCTCGCAACTTATATAGTTAAATTATAAAATAATTTACATATATATGTAAAAACCTATGTATATATGATATGTAGTATGAATTTATCACTGTGACATTTTACCTAAATTAACAAGTACGAGTATTAACACATTACTTAATTCTTTTCGATAAATTTAATTATAATCTATGACCAAATATATTTTGTTTTAAAACAGCGTCACAAAACATGCAGCGAAGTTACAAATGTTTTATTGTAAACAAAATATTTTTTGATTCAGGGGGCCAAAGGTTTTTCAGCAGTGTTGGCATACCGGTATTGTAACGGAACGAAATACCGGAAAAACCAGAATTATTCCCAATAACGTTATTTGTACCGGTACTATAATAATAAAATTGGAAATAACGTTACTTTGTAACGTTACGGTTTATATATTTTCCGTTATTTGGGTTTTCCAGCGAATAATATATCTGGCGAAGAGCTTCGGTTTCTGAAGATATTTTAAGTTCATATCTGAAGCAGAAATTCAACAAGTCCGCAAATAACCTAAATACTCACGATTAGTGAAGCAAATCAAATTTCTGCGCTGCTAAATAACTTTGAAACGGTGCAAGCTTTTGTGAAGGTTCTAAACAAAACTCCTTATTTTCTACAGCGAATCAACACTAAGCAAAATTAGGTTAGGTTGAGTGGGTGTTACCGCACACTTAGACCTGCGACGGTCTGTTGTGATACCACAGGATCTTACTCTCCTTTTACCCTTATGAGAACCAGTTTAAGCTTCTTACGTAGCGTAATAAGTCTCGCACATTACAGTTTTCGAGATCAGAAAGGCAGTCCATTAAGAACTTACCCAAATATTCATATCTTTTGTGTGCCAAAGCCGGGCATCAGCATAGGAGGTGGACTACTGTCTCTTCCTCTTCGTCCATACAGCTTCTGCAAAAGTCATTTACTTCCAGACCTAGCCTCCTTGCATGTTCTCCAAGAAGGCAGTGCCCTGTGAGTATCCCCACGACCGTTTTAAGTTCACGTCTTCGTAGGGAGATAAGTGCCTTAGAGCGTTTCAAGTTCAGCTTTGGCCAGACTTGTCTTGCAACTTTACATGAGAGGGTGTTCGTCCACCTATCGCTCGCACTTTTTTAAGCACAGTCTTGAGTGCGTTAATAGGTCTCCCTAACTTTGATGGGTTGTTAATGGGTCTCCTTTTCCGGTAGCAGTTGGAGAGTTGTACCTTGCCTCGCTAGTTTATCCGTCCTGCAGTTTCCCATTACGTCTGAGTGACCGAGGACCCAGACTACCTGGATGTTGTTCATCACAGTAGACTCCAGCTCCTACTTTACCGTGTAGCTTGAAGCCATCCGTAAAGAACTGCAATGCTTCCGCTCCTTCAAGATTCCCTGAGGGGCAGCTAGTTTGGAAACTTTTCTCGAAGCACGGAGTCCGTGTAACATAGTCTAGATTCGCCAGTTCTTTCCTCAGCGATCTGACTATCGTCGAGTGTCCTGTCTGAAGATATTTCCATTGAGATATGGCTGATAGTCGAGTGGCCGTAATCACCGCCATCTGCTTACCATAAATGTCAACGGGGAGATGGTGAAAAATGACCTCTAGGGCACTTATAGGTGTTGTCCTCAGCGCCCCTCTTATAAGCATGCAGGCCGTTTTTTGTAACTTCTTATTAAGCAAACTTTTAATCAATCTATGTAAATTTAAGTTCTATGTACTAATTAATACCGGTATAACGGAACGAAATTATTTGCTTTTTAAGTTACGTACCAATAACCGTAACGATAACGAAATTTAATTCGGAGGTATAACGAAATTAATAACGTTACCATTTTTTTTCCGGTATGCCAACACTGTTTTTCAGTAATAAATAAATGTTATCCAATCCAGTAATATCTAACAATTAATTTGTAAGACGTTATACGTATACCACCTATCGAATGATTGGCGAGAGTTATTTTATACTTAAATCGACAGTGTACAAATATATTCAATATTTATTATCAAACATATCAGTCCAAAGTCTTTTTCCATTCAAAGTTTAGTTAATATATGTTTGCAGTCCAACGAAAGCGCTTTCAGAGTTATGTTTGAGATTTTATTAATGTTACGATAATATCTGTATCATCTGTAACAAAAGTTATAATTTTCTGCATTACTATAATTTTCTAAATTCTAAAGATAAAACTAGTTATTCTTTTCAAAAAAACTAATTTACTTAAATTAATTATAGGTTCACGAGTGCCATACATATATAATTATGTCTCATCGAAAAAGATAGTCAACAACAAAACATCACAAATAAAATAAAATAAAAAATTATATTATTCAAAATACTACAAATTTTTAAATTCAATTCCAATTGATAACTTTACCCTTTTATAACCCTTTAAACCCTTGATAACTTTATGTAAGCTTAATCGTATGACAATGATCCCATCACAAATATATTGATTAAAATGATCCCATTTTAATCAATATATTTGTATACATTCATCTAATTTTTCCAAGCATATCTCATATCAGAATTCCAAAAGGTTTAGGCCACTGGACATGAAGAATCAAATAAATTTTATGAAAATTATCGAACATTATAATATACACTAGTATTTTTTCTGAAATTGCTCATCAAAACATAACAGGCTTTTCAACGACACTGATCATTCACAATCATTCTGTTTATTATGAGATTCTTGCAGTGAAAACATACATATTTACTTCGGAAAACAGAAATTCGTCACCATCATGCCAAACAGAGTAAAATCTTAAATTTTGAGACCCTAGTTTTCTGCACATCTACAATTTATTTGGTTTTCTCGGCTTTTAATTGCAAATCCTGAACTTTTTTGAAGGTTTCACGTTTAGACCAGCTAGCTAGCTTTTTACAACTTTTTACAGCTAGCTTATAAACCACAGGATTTCATCTAATTCGTTCTCCTTCTCGTACAGTTTTCAATCATTTTTTTGTGACCCCACATAATTGAATTTTATTTTTACCATACTTATTTGCATGTGAAGTTATCCCGGAGTTTAATCCCAGAAAATAAAATAAATATCATATAGCAACACTAATAAAATAAAAACACACCCTGGGGTTTTATTTTAAAATTTTGAACTTCTCATCAATTATTCACGTGGACTGAACTTATCACTAGCTAAAAAGTTCAAATAATATTTTATCAATAAGAAAAGTGAATTTATCGATTGGAATATTTTATATTTTGATTTTAATCGATTTCTTTTTAATAATTCTGTTAAATTAACTACATATGTTTCAGTATATGCACATAAGTATTTTATAGCAATTTATGAATTTAATTTAAATACATAAAAATACATGCTTAAAATATATTATAAAATAAAAAGCTTTCTTAATTTGGAACATTCTTCCGGAAAAGGAACATTCTCATTTTGAACTTCCCTCTCTATAATCATCTCCCCCAGTTATTATAGTGAGTACCTCATTTTGTTTTTAAGGCCTGTTTGGGAGTAGCGATTTATTTCTAAGATCTATCTCCTTATGGATGGTATTTTCATTTTTATTGTATGGTTTCTTACCGCAGTTGCAAATATTGTTGCTTTTTTGTTTAATGTTGTAATTCTGCTTTGGCCGGTTTCGCTGTGTTGGATGACGTCATATAAAATAGCTGTGCGATCGAATAGATCAAATTCATCTCTTAAGGCGTATGGTACCTGATTTGACGTGCAATTATTATATATATATATTTTCAGTTGAGTACATTCAGCGCTAGCGAATTACAAGAATGTGCGCGAAATATCGGCTATATTCTATTTTCTTATCAATCTAGATTGATGTTCACTTTGATAGCAAATTTCTATTTTCTTATCGATCTAGATTGATGTTCACTTTGATAGCAAACTGATCAGTTAGACCATTTAAAAAAAACTGATAAATTTATCATATAGAATATATTTTTATCATAGTGATAAAATATTGTTAAGAATAATGTTCATTAAGAATAATAAAATATTATATTTTTGTTGAAAAATATAAATGAAGGTATAACTGTAATATTCTAATTTGAAATGAAAATAAATTATCAGAATGAAATAATTTTTTCAAAATAACAATAAAAACACTGACAAATATTTATCAATATTTTTGTCACTAAAATTTGTCATATTGAGTGGTACATTTGGTTCAGTGTATGGTTGTGAGATAGGACTATCATAAGTAAACTCTAGAGAAAATTATTGGGAAATCGTTCCGTTGCAAGTGTCCGAAAATCCACTATGGGGAAAATTAAAATGTCAACGCAGATTAATAATTGATGAGAAGTTTAAATTTTATATGAACAACTTGTCCCAGGGTGGATTTTCTCTAGAGTTTACTTATGATAGCCTTATCTCAAACACATATAGCACTTATCTAATACTTTTTTGGGTATGTCGAGTTATTATTAAGTTTTTTATGATAAACAGAAATTCTTTGTTTACCTTATACTATATTATGTGTTGTACACACATTATTAAATTTTTTCTGGGCTAACTTCAAATTAAATTTTAAACGATAAAATAATCACAACCTGGGCTGGGCTAACTTCACATTTGTGTAAGCGGGTTTTTATTTTATTAGTGTTGCCATAAGATATTTATTTTATTTTCTGGGATAGAATAGAGGGATAGCTTCACATACATCATACTTATCTATATAATATTTTTTTACTCAATATAAATATTTTTTTACTTTATATAAATTTATACCAATGTGTTGCAGCCTTTTAAAAATATCTATACCATCGAAGAGTTTGAAACCCAATTTTCATTATAAGATAATAATTGACCAAATATACTACATCCATCACGTACGCTGAGAGCGTACTAGCCGGAACATAACTTTGAATGTTGCACGTTATCGCGACACTTTAACGGGCTGTTTGCTGTCGGAAATTAAAGTTCGTGATTTTGACGGGATATAGTTTCAAGAAGACTGTACTTACACGCTTCGGACCAGTGAATTGGCCACAGTTCATGTCATATCATACCTTTAGACTTTTTGCTTTGGGACTAATCAAAATAAGATTTTTCAAAGTTCACTTTTTGTTTTCTTCTACGATGGGTTATAATAAAATATTTTTGATATGAATTTCTCATTAATTCGCTTATTGGCGAGAATTAGAATGATTATAGAATCTTTCGTTAAAATTCCAATGAAAGATAAAGATATGTACTAACGAATTAATGAAACAAACGTTTGAGTTAATTTTTGAAAGTTACCAACTTTTGAAAGTTATCTGTTACTATACCTATTGCATATGATCAAACATTAAAGTTAATACCATTTTGGAATTATAAGATTTAATTTATTTTATCCAAGTCAAGACAAGAAAAATCTCGAAATTTCAAGCCGGATCTTGCTGGGTATTAGTTTTATTCAAAAAATTATTAATAATATATGTATACATTTTTAAATCAGTGAAAGAAACGTAAAATTCTGAAAATTTAAAATTCTGCCTTACCAAAATTAAATGTTATTGCACATCATAAAATCCACTTCATACTGCTTAATTCATAATGAAACCGAATCGAGACATATTAATACTTTCAATTTCGTTTTATAGCGCGCAAATTTAAGCAAAACTATACACACAATTCGAATACAAAAATAAAACACTAAACTCGTTGACTTTGAATCTCGAGGAAGTATAATAAAAATGTATACACGGTGGTATAGTGACATCACAGTATCTGTACAAAACAATATACAATTAAGTAGCTATATATAGTTAATATTTACTTGTAAGAAGAGCAATCAAGAACGCAACGTTTGTTAAGTTTTGTTTGTAATACAATTTACAATTGATAAAGGCTTCTATAATAAATAAAAATCACGTGAAGTTGTTGTTTGTAGGTTTTGTGTTGTATTGTGAATTTCAAATGTATTTATAGATTTGTTTAATTTTAATTTTACAATCTTGCTTGCTTATCTCAATTTGCGTATCATTTGTTTTGCGCACTTAAGCCAAATTTCCCCGCTGTTTTATTACACCAACAAATATAAACGCGGATTAATTGTTGTTTATTAAGGTCGGTGTTTGAACTAAAAACTCAGTATCAATAAGTAACAGAAGTTACATTGTCGCATGTATTATAGGTCGGATATATAACACCCTGCATTGCAGACGAATAGAAATACATATTATTATTATGATATACTCACCCCCGAAATTTCAGGTTTTCAATTTCATATTATATATATATATATATATATATATATATATATATATATATATATATATTATATTTATATATATATATATATATATATATATATATATATATATATATATATATATATATATATATATATATATATATATATAATTTCGACTACACATGGAACCATAACCATAAAATAAAAACTCACTAAAACAACAAAAATTGTTTATAAATTTTTAATAATAATTTACAATAAAAATTATTTAAATATCGTGTTTAACCGAAATTTTGCAATATAATACGTCGGGATGCATTTTAAGACGTTGGTACTATACACCATTTGTTTATTTTATCGATTTAAATAAAAGCCATCACTGTCTTGAGAAATATTTTTGATTTGTTATTTTTGGTTTAATCGTCAGTTTAGTGATTTTTTCAATTTTTCAGACTCAATAAAACTTGAGTTATTGACTCAAATAAAAACTATCACTTTTTATGGATTTATTACATATTAGTTAAGTATTTGAGCCGAATTAAATATTATAAGGTTAGACAACTAGGTACTATGGCTTCCACGGACTTGTGAAGTATGTTCTACAAAAAACACACAGTCAATTCTATTCGATATTTAAATATCTAATGAGGATAATTTAACCAAACACTTTTAGTTCTAAAGATGTCAGAAATTAAACCAGCTCAAGGAAAAAATATCAAAATTGCAGCTCTTTGTATATGTAGGTGCTTCCGCAACAATTGACAACATATGTCGATATAAAATGAGGATGACACCTAGATGGCGTTACTATAACCTTTTCCATATGCTTTTTATTTAATACTAATCTTTAAACAATACGTGTATAAATTTGACAGTAATCTGACAATTGATTCGTGAGTTATAGCATTTTGTGTGAAGGAACTTTTTTGAAAAAAAATGGAAAAAGTGAATAAATTGAGCATTGTTTTTGATGAAAAAATAAAGTGGGAACCAAACAATGGCTTGATAAACATTATCCGAACTCTGCTTCTCGAGACAAACGGAAGAGAAGTGGATTGATGAATTTAAATGTGATCATATACCAGCATAAATGATGCAGAGCGCAGTGGACGCCCAAATAAGTCTGTTATTCCAGAAAACGTCAAAAATCCACAATTTGGTTATGAACGATCGCCAATTAATGGTTCACGAGTTAGCTGACATTGTAAACATATCAGATGGTAGTAATTTTACCATTTTACACGAACATTTGGATATGCGAAAGCTCTGTGCAAAGTGGGGGCCGCCAGCGTTTACACGGTATGTATATCCCAACAATTGTAAGAAAATAGTATTTTTAATTATACCTACGTTATATTTCAAACTTTATATTAACCACTAATAACTTTAAAAAAAATAAAGAATAAGGCGGAAATTATTCCACAATTCAATGCCACTAGGGCCCGCGATTCAACCCACATACACGTACAGATTAAAAACCCCAAAACGTGATTGACGTTTGGTCATCACCCCACGAATCGGACCCGAAACCCTCGAAGCAAGCACTCTACTTTTCAGTGCCATGAGAGCAAAAAAAATTCTATTACTCCAGATGAGACCCGAACCCACAATAATTCTCGGCTTAGGAAGCCGATGCCTTATCCATTAGGCGAATAACTTATTGTACTATATCGAAAATGAATTGTACTATCTCGATAATTTTACCGGATCGACAGTGAATCTCGCCATCATATAAATGATGATAGAATCTTATAGTACATATACAAATATTTGAAGCTTAATTATATCATTACATTACAACTAGACTGATAGTCTATTAAATAGTATATTTCATTCAATTTGAAACCAGACCATAATTTACACACGAAAACATAGAGAAAAAACAACAAAGTCAACATTCCAATTATAGCGCTTTTTTGTAGTATATAAATAGAAAATATAAAAATAAACTTTAAAGTTCATTAAAATAATTTCCTGTTTTGATTTCTATCCCGCTCAGCAAAATATTTTACTGGTTAATTCATCATTATACAACTATATACAGAAGAATGGTACAACAAAATGGAAATTAAGAATATCAACACTTAACAAAAATATCTTGAGAAAAACTAAATCTTCATCTAAACAAGTTTTTTTTTATAATGTCATCGCATCATGTAGATAGAAACACGAAGCCAAACTCGGGAACGTAAGAAATTCAAAAGAAACAGTAACATACCAATGTAATTGTTTTTACGCGTGGAAGTTTAACTTCCAAAAACTTTGCGTTCTTAATTTGAATTATTACAAAAACAAGATTTTACCGAGATCCAAATAAATGTATCTAAATTTAGATTCGTATACACACTAAATAAACAAATTATCGGATATTTGCTCGAAACGCGCTTAATATTAAAACGTTGTCTATTAGCATAACGCGCATTTAAGTTACAGAGGCTAATCACTGAAATCAATTAGAATGTCTATCTCGTAAAATAAAATTATATTTTTTTTAAATTAAATAAATAAAAGCACATGACTATCTTTTGTGTTCGAAAAATATAAATATTTGACTGAAATATTAAATATTGAATCGATATTTTTAGCAAACACCATTAACAAATTTCAGTTATTTTATAAAAAGTCACCAAAACAAAAATATTGTTTTTGGATGCAGATTAGTTGAATGTACTTAAGAATATTTTGTGGCCAAGTGATTGAATTAAATTATAATAATGATAAATTTATAAACCTTTTAACAACAAACATTCCAATATGCATACACAACTCGTATAGAAAATGTATATAATTTCAATAATTATAATCTAACCTTAAACAAGTTAAATAATACGAGAGCCTCAATTGTTATGGTATTTTAAGACAAAAAATATACTAATGCCAAGTAAATATTTAATGCAAAAAGTTCGTATAGGGGACATCTTAACCAATTAGAAAAACCATGAAATGGTGGTATACTATGAATCAAAATTATGTCTCAATATATCACGACTAAATGTTGTAGGCAAACGATGAGCTGTCTTAAAATTAGGAAGCTTTTTCGTTAAATTAAAACAATGTATGTATGTTTGAAACGCAAAAGAATTTTAAATTAATTGTTTATTGTGCAACTGAACATACTGATTTAAAACTAAATAGATCATAAATGTATATTGTATACATACATTACCAATATCGAATAAGCTTTAGAGAACCATATTATCTCGCTTGGCTACATAAGAGAAACATAAAAATTAGTTGAAAAAAAATTTAATTACTTTTACATTCGGACCGCCCAGGTGGCGCAGTGGTTAAATCTGCGGCAGTTGGAGCGAGAGGTACCGGGTTCAACTCCCGATTCAGGGCCAGATGTAAATGGGGTTTTCACCTTCGATCGTTTGGGCTATCTCGATCCCCTGTCGTGTTTAGAATCCATGGGCGACCCATCTTCCATGTCAGTACTATAGGCTGGCATGAGGCTATGCAATGCGCAGATGGTACTACAAAAAACTCGGACCGATCGCCGGTCTAAGTGGGTGATAAGCAGCCACAGCAACCTAACTTAACCTAACCTTGCATTTAGTATGTACTGTATGTATATTCAGTAGCAAAAACTGAAAAAGCTAATTTTTCTCTTAATCCTATTATTCCTCTCACTAATGAGGATGCCAAAAGCCTAACCAACTTTTTTTTTAAAATTTTACAATATCTAAATCGTAAATAGGTATATAATAATTTTGTTTAAGTATAATTATCTTTTGAGCTTGTAGCGATAACTAGTGGGACATGATTAAAATAATCATATCGTGCTGTCTCTTTCGGAAACATGATCTATATTATTGGTTTGGTAGAAAATTTAAATTTAAAAAAATGCTACATTGCCGTTTGAAAAACCAAAACTGCGATACCTATCGGGGGAAAAAATAACTGTAACGCCTAGACAAATATATTTAGTAAACGTCAAATACCATAGATTTATGCATTAAATAGTTGTTCAAAACGTTTAATATTGTTTTTTTAAATATATTTAAGTTGAATATGTTTATTATTAAATGTAATTTATAATTCAAAAAGTTCAGGTTTTCATTTTAACAATATGTCATAATTAAATGCCTCTTAGTGTTTAATTTTCTTATCTAACTTGATTGTATCTAAAAATATTATATTTGTATTTATAATTGACTCGCCTTATTTTTTCAAATAGGTTATAGGTAATTACATTTTAGTAAATACACAAATGTTGCATTTGGACAGAATAATTTAACTTTACATTTGGATTTAACTTTTCTTTGTTTTTTCATATAAAAAATATTTATATTAAATAAAATTGTATTGCCTACTAGTGGCAGATATCGGTACTAAATATCGAATTTGATTTACATACAGCCGTTTTTTAGGATTTAGCTAACTCTTTATACAGTACAATTGTTATTGCAAATTTAAATAATATACCACTCATAATTTAGAAATACACTTAATTGCATTGTATTAGAAAACCACATCACGATTTAGTTAAATCTAGTTTATGATTCAATTAATGATTTATAAATCAAATCCAATTTTAAGTAGGGTACGGATGTCGTCTTCAAGTAGTCGTCATTAGTATTCCATATATTTTGTTATATAAAAACCGAAGATCTGTCAAATCAAAATATAATTTAGCGCTTGTTGCTTTGAACAAAAAAATCTAAAAGATCTTATATTAA
The DNA here is from genome assembly GCA_963932295.1 of Tipula lateralis. Taxonomy (NCBI): domain Eukaryota; kingdom Metazoa; phylum Arthropoda; class Insecta; order Diptera; family Tipulidae; genus Tipula; species Tipula lateralis. The sequence continues at coordinate 80,490,333 of OZ010738.1, read as the reverse complement.
AGACATATTTAGTTTCCTAACTACATATCTGGTTTGGTAACTATAGTTGCGAGTTAACCATGATTTCGTTGTAATATGTCACTTCTAACCATGATTTTCAACTTGGTTTAAACATAGTTTCGGCACAAATAACTACTACAGATAGCCAAACTATATGGAGAAATCATGTATACTAGACATGATTTCTGAAATAAGGGGAAATAATTGTACCCTGGATGAAATGGCTATAATTGAATTTTATTGTCTCTTTCATTCCTTTAGCATTGATCTTACGATAAATAAAATTCAATCAAATCTATAAAACTAAGTTCAAATACATACATGAAATCAAATATATGTTTCATGCCACTGCGATTAGTAGTTTCATTCAGGACAGTAAATGAGTTCATCATATTTTATACAAAATTTATATACAAACATTTATTTATCGTAATATCAATGCTTAAGGAATGAAAGAGACGATACAATTCAATTATAGCCTTTTCATCCAGGGTACAATTATTTCCCCTTATTTCAGTCTAGTTTGCATGATTTCTCTATATAGTTTGGCTATCTGTAGTAGTTATTTGTGGTTTCGGGATGAGATATTGTTTCTTATTCCATAGCATTTTAGTGATGACAGTGCTCAGTTCTACAATTAGCGAAAACTATAAATATTGTTGTTTTTTCATGTTATTATTTTTTTTTATAAAAGTTTAAATTAAATTAAATAAATTAAAATAAATATAACCACACAACTAAAGAATTTTAATAAATTATGATGAACTGTCAAAGTGTGGAATAGGATGAGAGGTTTCGTGTGTCACATATTTTCATTTCGCAAACTATAGTTTCATAATCATGGGTACATAACTAGATATGTTATGTACTCGTATGTATCTATGCTATTAGTCGCTTTATGTCAGTAGTTTGCTTAATACTCAATGATACTATACATATAATTTCTTAATTTGTTCAAATATTAACATACTAATTACACCTAAAGAGCGGGATATGGACTTAAAACATGAATATGTATTTAATAAAAAATAGTTCTTTATTCAATAGTTCATTAATACAATATATTTATTTATACAATATATTTTCGCACTAATGGTTTATTTGAAATTAATAAATTTGTAACTTACAAAGTCATGAAGCCAGTTTGAGAAACCTTTTCCACCTTTTTCAATTTTTTTTGTACTTATCAAACTAAATAATCACGACAAACATATAGCAAACAAACAAGACCGCTGCAGTACCTGAAAATAAAACAAAAATATATAATTATTATAAGCACATTAACTCTTACGATGAGAATGCGGAAGGACCTATATAGTATTGCAAATAAAATTTAGTGAAACAGTTACGACAAATCCCCAGAAGACTGCCTCTCAAGTTATTAATGTCCTATTAAAGTTACTCTGATGTACATATGTTATCGGAAGGTTGTTAATCTTTGTACTCTAAAACTTAACTGATAATTTTAAATCGTATAGACGTTAACAAACGCAAAAGGTTAATTACCAGATAATTGATTAATTTCAATCAATAATATCGAGTGGCAATAATCGTATATACGAATACATCTTTAAAAAATTCATAAAGTTGACAGTTTTCTTTAAAACAATATTTAGAGTTGATAGACAACCCCTGATAATATAAATATAAAAGTATATGTAAGAAAATAAAAAAATTCAAGGATAAAATATAGATTGAAAATATATATACCCGACAGTAGCCTTAAAATTTACAATCAATGAAACTTATTTTTTTATACTGTTTCAAAATGGGTTAATGTAAATATATTATTTGACCCGCTGTAATTATCATGATATCGTTCAATCAACCAGTGAATATGTTTTAAATATTTTATGGTATTTAATCGTATTATCATAATAACAAATTGGAAGACAAATAAATTTAAATTAGTATTCCAAAGATTCTCGTTTAGAAAAATGTTGCTGAAACAAATAACGGATGCCTACTAAGTGGTTTAAAATATAATACTCCATTTGCGCTTTATCTTAGAGGAAATTCTGTTCAAGTGACAAATGACATTTTTGCATGACTTTGTACTATAACTATCACTGCGGTAAATAAACAATTTTGAGTCTTATATTTTCTAGTGATGTCACTTGATCAAAATCGCTTTTATAATTCACATTTACCACAGTTAAAGTTTACTACACTCTCACTTGATTGCAATTTAGACTTAAACCTTTTAACTAAATTAAGCATTAATACAAATCTTAGTTTTCTGTTAATATTACAAATAGATATCAGAACTCAAACCGAGCCACTATTGTTCAGCTAAAGAAATTAAAACGAGGATGTACGGCTGGCTATAGACCCGATTTGTGTAGAATATCTACCCTTTCCTTCATGTTTCCCTATAATACTGACATAGAGATAGGCCAATCTATAATTTCTGAACTTCAACCGATGGCATTCGAGTGATAAAAACTCCGTTTTGTATGCAGCTCCTATTGGAATTCGACCCTAGTACCATCCACTCCAACCACGACACCTTTAATTTTAATAATACTTTCTGTATATACTTTTAAGTTTTGTAAGTATATGATTTCATTCACAATTGCATTACCTAAACACGTGTTTAAATATCTAAATGTGTACATATTTTGAGGACCTGACAACAATTATATAAAATTATCTATCAATCAAAATGATATTTCAAACAATAATTTTATCTAACCAATTCCACCTTACCTTCTCCCCACACTAACTAATGCCATTTAAAAATATATAACAGACTTTCTAATTAATTTTCTTATCTTATTCTGATATTTTCAAATGATAACTATTTATAAATTAACTTAGATCTCTATCTTATTTACATGTGACCGCGCGTTTCGAGACGATACAGCTGTCCATAGAATGATATCGAACTCTCTACACTTACTCGTGTGGTGTCACTTACTCAATCATAAATTCTATTCATTTTGTTCAAGTAAACAATCAATCATTTTTATTTGGGCACACTTAAGGTGATATAATATTAAAAAGCCGCCAATTTTATTTCTTTATATTTATTTCATTGATAAGAGGTAAGTTAAGACAATGAAATTATTTTTAGTATACAAATTGAATTAATTGAATTGTGTTCCAATTTGAATAAAGAACAATAAACTTCCGCAAACCAAATTCATTGTTTTCTGGGGATAAGTCAACAGAATAGGAACCAATTAATTTAGCATATAATACTTATATGTATCGCCTAACAACTATTATTTATAATGTATATAATTATTATAAATAATTTACTTTCTAATTTCAATATTTTATGCATACATATTCACATTATTTATTAAATCAGCTCTCTAACAAGAAAGTACATCGAGTGAAAACAATTTTATTCTGACATTTGAAAAACGAGAGCCAAGGGAAACATTATAAAAATACAAAAAACTAAAAACCTGATTAAAATTAACAAAACCATGTTGAAACTATTATATATCGCTACACTTACTTATATACGAATATTTATCGATATTAAGCAATCATACACTTTTACTTTTTGTGTGAGAAAACGGTATCAAATCTTAAGTTAAATTCTTCGGTATAGCTGCGGCAACACTTAATTTAACAAAAAACATTTTTTTATCATGTGAATATGCCAGTACATTAAATATTTATTTAAAGCAAAATATGCATTTTTAATTTTTATTAAATAAATAAATATGAAGAAAAGGCCAATGACAACAACAACAAAAGTAATGATAATAATAATCATAATAACAATATTCATTAATTATAATTTCCGCAAATTAAAAAAATAAATACATGTTATAGAAAAAGTATATAAATGGTCGGTATACAGTGTGTCAAAAAATTATTTAAATGATTAAATAGTTTTTAATTTAATATGACTTTATTTTTGTCCAATCCAGTTTATCGTCAATACAAGTTATCTTACGTGTTAATCTCAATTCAATTAAATGTCACTACGACTTCTGTCTGTCTGTCTTAATCTTTGGCTTATTTACGTCCTACTTTAAGCCATTACATTGCTAAATCAAATATGTCCGATTAACATAGAACCATCTGCATAAAGCCTATAGTACTGACATGGAGGATGGTTTGGCCCATGAATTCTGCACTCCAACAAGAGGTCATAGATGGTCACATCGACTAATTGTATTTTTTTGACTTATTAACAATAATGACATTTCGTTTGGTAGTGAAGAAAATACCCGTCATAAATCGATATTCAAATAGGATAAATTAGAAAAAGTGTTTAGAATTAACATAACTAATGGTGAAGGAAGCCTTTTAAAATAAATAAACGATTATTCTTAGTAATTAAAATTATAGTGTTTTGTTATTTAACTAAAATTAATTTATTAACATATTTTTTTAATTTACTTTTATTTATCAAATTTATAATAATCTAAATACTAAACCATAAAATTTATTTTTGACGCACTGTATATGCTCAAACCTCACTGTATATGTTAAGTGGATTATTTAAATACAAACATACATAGATTACATTACATTTTTATATAGCGGGGGCATTAACATTTTGTTTTATTATTGGAGTTAAATTTTATTTATTGCAATCGAATGGAGTTGACAGAATTATTTATTTACAAGCAAAAGGGAATTTTCCGTATTGGGAATCATTTCAAATGCTATTAAAAATGATAATTGGCATATGGAACTTCGCCAAATGCATCGTTTGTTATATTGGAATTTACGATATTTCTGCTATTCTAGAATTACCTCTAACAAGTATTTTTTTATAAAGATAAGTGTTTTTAATTTCTATTTATTTAAATTAAATTTCAAACGAGCATTCTGTTGCAAAAACATTACAGGTGTTTATCAAAACCTCACAAATCACTTAAGTTTTCACGTGACGTAAGCATATTGTAAAAAAACACAGATGTACTATTAGAGTTATAGTTTAACGAAATTATACTCCCTTACTCTATATAAGTGTGTAATCTTTAACTTAACAATTCGATCATCTACAACACGACGATCAATATTTTAATTCAATTATAAGTTTATATCGAACATACAGGTTATTGTTGTCCCGTACCGTGTCATATTGTTGTAAACCGGATCGCTCTCTACTCCGTGGATCCGTCGCTGACAGCGAACTTTCAACAGTCTGTATAACTTTAGCTTATCCGCATTGGCAACATATTTTGATTTCAGAAGTGAACGTAGAGGATATAAAACCCGATTGCCATCGGCAATGTGAACCTTGATATCCTCTCACACTATTATGCATAGGCTATTAGATACTTGAATCTCATCAATTACGTATTGTACATATATACCAAACGAATAAGGTCGAAAAGACAAAGTTCAACAAAGTTAGTCCTCCAAATATCAAGAGCTCTGAATCAATACAATCAACTCCAGGTAACCGATTTTTCTTTAATTTCTGTATGGCGATGGTGAATTTCTCATAGGACAGATCCTAAATGAATTACTCTGTGGGCTGTATTTGAGGGTACGCCAATACAGCTTGTGATGCATGTGGACATTTGTCTGCTCTACTTAATGAATCGAGTACCGCATCGACGTTAACACAGAGGTTTCTATCCTGGTTCCGAATGGCAGTTGACTGAGATCTTAAGGTATGATGCAATCCGATGACTCCTTTAAAGAAATCACGCGAATTGCTGAGTTGTTATACTGTTAAGACTTCTAATATTCGCACTTTTTTTGTCTAAAAATTCATTTAGCAATTCGTTGATCAATGTTTTTCATGATGGAGAAAGATAATTTTTATTTAGCACTTCAAATCATGTTATTTTGCTAACAATATGGTATACTTATAATAGTATTTTCAACTAACTAAAGATACACATATATATGAAGTCAAAATAGGAGAGGTTGAAGCCAAGTGGTTGTGCGATAGAGAGCTTAGGTTTTACAACTTTTCATAAACCAATCATAACTAACAGATAAGGTAAGTAAGAAATGTTTATTCATTACACACATACACATTTGTTATCATTTATAAATATTGTTTGAGATTCCCTTCAAAAACACCTGTTTAGACATAATTTTTTTATTACTTAATGTTTAACCTTCAAATGCTACTTTGGGACAGTGTTTTAACTATTTTTATGAAGATAGACGAGTGAATTGTAAAATTTTCTAACGATATCTCGTCCACATTTCCAACCCATAAAAGAACTTATATTATTAAAAATCGGTTCCAAATCATTAAAGTTCGATTTGAAATAATGAAATAAGGAATTGGCTTCCCATTCCAACAACATATAATATATTATTATCAAGTTATCAATAAGTATAATACTATAATATCTTTGTATTGTTATATTTCAAACCGATAAACTGATACACCTTGTAACAATCAAATACCCGTACGGTGGTACATCAATGTCTCGATAAAAACATTAAGAGAATACAAGAAAATAAAAATTTCATTTCGTCGTCATAATTCCGCTAAAAAATATTTCTTATCCAAAATCGTAATAATAATAATAACAAACAACAAATATATATATAATATATACAAGATCTTATAGCTTGTGAGCTAAGAAAATAAAATATTAGTTTTCTAAAAATAACTTCTTATATATGCAAATATAATAAAAAGATTAAGAAAACAGCAAGTTATATAAATTTTATCTACTTCATGTGAATACAATTAAGTATATTTCAATATATGCGGATGATAAGATGTTTATCAGGTATTAACAGTATTCCATGTATATATGTTTGTAATGACGTCTATATTAAATGTCATCGCGTGCACAGCTAAACATGAATTTATGGCTTTTCAAAACGTTTCAAATTGATATGGTTTCGACGGGATCATACGAAATTTTAGATGAATGCATTTCATACTTGCAATTAAAGTAAGAGGTTTCAGTTTGTAAAGACCATAAAATGTATCGCCACATAGTCTAGCCGGAAACTAATATAAAAACATGTGTACAGTACACGAGGTGTTTTCGCCAAATCGGATCAAACTTAGTTTTATCTTATAAATTTAATTCAAGAAAAAAATAATTACTAACAATCAATACAGTGAATTGATCTGATCAAAAAATAAACTGCTATTTTTAGTCACTAATTTTCACAAGGCCTACAGATTTAATAAAAAACGTAGGTATAAACTATTTAGGCAAGCATTTTTATCCTCATGGAGACTGACTATTAAACGAACTCCATCTAAAACTAGAAACAGTTTCGAGAGAATTTTCACTTTATCTATAGAACGCAAAAGGTTAGGTATGCTTTGAATATATTGTGAATATATTCAACAATATGTATCTTAAAAGGAGATATGGGGTTGATGATCATGATCAGTTCAATAAATGAATCAATGAAAAAATGTATCCTGATGATAGAGACTAATATGAGTGTTATACTTCAAAGCATGAATACTGTCATAAAACTTCTTATCAAAAACCAAAAATAATTGCTTAAATTAGTTGTATGGAACGCCAATGGACTAGCACAACTAGAAGTACACAATTTTATGTTGATTTCTAAAACTCACTTTACAAATATGAGTTACCTCAAGAATTCAGGATACACCATCTTCAATACTAAGCATCATAGCAGAAAATCACATGGTGGAACTGTTATCATTATCAAAAACAGAATAAGCCATTATCAACTCCAAAAATATATAGAAGAACATATCCAAGCAACTAGCATCTGTCTAGAAGAGTGGTCAGGGAAATGCATCATATCTTAAGTTTACTGCCTACCGAGATACTCAATAAACTCTAGCAAATAAGTTCATAGCAAGAGGTGACTACAACGCCAAGCATATATCAATGGAGTAAAAGATTAATTGTTTCGAAAAAATTCCTGATTTACTAGATTTTTGCTTTATTAAAATAACGTGATGAAGGGCTTCAACATTGCCTCGATGGGCTCATCGCTTATGATTTCTCTTTATGGAAAGCCATATGTAAGCTGAAACGAACAACACTTTCATTCGCTCCTATAGGACTCTCTGACGTTAGCTGGGCAAAAAGTGCTGTAGCCAAAGAAAATATATTTGCTAAATACCTTAGCGCACTGTTTAAACATAATAAGTAAACTGGAAACTATATAACTGGATAAATGTGTCAAATTAAAAACTTCAATACTATAATGAAAACAAGTCACTATATCCAGAAATCTAGAAAGCTTCAATTATTATAATGATTCCGAAACCTGGCACCATGAAATAAAAGTAGACACTCAAAGCTGTTCGAAGAAATGTTCCTGCAAAAAACCAAATTCTGGATGAGAAAAAAATCATTCCTAACTATCAATTTGGCTTTAGAGATGAACATGGAAACGTGGTACAAATTCACAGAGTATCTGAAATCAGGAACTCCCTTGAAGAAAAAAATGGGAGAACATTTAAACAAAATCACAAAAACGAAAATGGCTAACACAAAATTGAGAATTTGCGCCAATGAGCGTAAATCGGCGTACATTACACTCACACTCCAAAAACTCATCTGTCCGTCTGTGAGACTAAATAAAATCATTCTGCCACAACACAAATGCGTTAAATAACTTGAACTACATTTAGAAAGAATACTCACGTGGAAAAAAAACATTAAAGGTAAGCGCCAACAAATTATAATACGGCAAACTAAATTGATTGCAAAATGCTTAAAATTAAGTATAGAGTATAAGGTTTTGCTGTACAAAATGATACTGAAGCCCATCTGGACATATAATATTATTTATTTCTTATACGTCGAGATTTGCTCGTCGAAACTGTAATCTAATCGATGCAATATATCAATACTACAAAAAGTACGAGTTAAAACTAGATTGTCATTTCGATCTCAATGAATTAGCCAGGAATCTATTAAAGGGTCTGAATTTATGCAATCAACTCCTGGTGAATGATTAAGATATTCAAATACAGCTTTTGTGATATATGTAGAACATTAAGTAGGGCAGAGAAATGTTCACGCCATGTATCGAGTACCGCATCGACGTTAACACAGAGGTTTCCATCCTGGTCCCGAATGGCGGTTGGTCGAGATCTTAAGATATGGTACAATTCGGTGATTGCTATAAAGAAAACCATGCGAATTGTGCTATTGCTGAGTTGTTGTACTTTTAAGACCTAAGCCTTCCACCATTCGCGATTCTTCTATCTAAAATGTGTTTAGCTGTCCTCTTAGCAAGAACAGCTATAAATCTTCTTGCAATTGTACACTGAGTCTGCGCTTCATTATTGTTTAAATTTTAAAATTATTATTGAAGTTGTTAAAAGTCAATTTCTTACTTGATAAGCATACGAAAAGCTTGATGACACTTAATTTTGTATTTACTCATTAATTTAACTATTCATCATTAAATAAATATAAATCACGAATAGTTAATAATAACTAATCTTCTATTTTTAAATGAATATATTTTATATATAATCGTTAACGTATATAATTAATTTCGATCGAATCAAGGTTATCTGCATTTTAAATTTCGCATATACACGTGATACCGTTAAGGAAACAATAACAAATACAAAAGCAGAATAACTAAAGATAATCTACTTGTTCACCTTAGTATCAAACATTTGCATAACTAAACCATTGTATTGAACAAATTACGTCTGTACGATTTACCGCCTTCGAAATATTATACATAATTGAAGATGCGCGCAAATCTTTGATTTAAAATGTAATTTCAAATGTACATACCCAATTTACTCCACAACTGTCGTTTTAATTTGTTTAAGATTCTGCGGATTTTCCGTTTACATTTTCAGTCGTATTCATATTCCTGAGGTTCAATATAAATCATTTTGTGAGCTTATCGTGGATAACAAAATGGTCTCACACTTATTTATCTTCTTCTTTATCTTATATATGTATATACATGCGATTAAGAACGTGAATGGAATATAAAATAAAATGTCAAAACAATTTTTGTGATTATATTTTTACAACGTATGTGCGCTAATAAGATCGTGAAACAAATTATTAATTAGTACAACAGATATATGTAAGACGGAATATAAGATAAAAAATATTGGGTGACTAGTGTGGTAAGATTTTTTATTCTATATTTAGAAATATATATATTTGTATAATGTGTTGAATATTTGGAAACATTTGATTTTGTTAATACAAACGATTTAGTTTTGTTAATAAACATCTTAATATTAACAAACTTGGAATATAATCTCTTGTTATATAGCATAGAGTAAATGATTAATAAAACTATTAATTAACTATTAATTGAACATTATATACAAAAACTGAGCTCACGCCGGTCCATAAAGTGCACCAAACAGTTGATATCGATGGATTTAATCCTCGAAAATCACTTATTGGTGTTCCTTAAGGGCCAGCATTATCATTGGTCCATATGTCTCCAAAAACACTTATTAGCACAATGTTACAGTCAACGGTGAACCGTATTGAAACACAATTTGCAACTGTTTGTATCCCAAATAACTGAGGCGTGAATTTTACTGATATGTAGTTCCAACAGAACGGTGTCACTCTGATAATTCAGGGCCGATTGAACACTTAGAACGCATTCATTCGAGTTATAAGCGAGTTACGGCCGCAATTGCTGCGAAAAGTGTTTAAAATATACAGTTTGAGCCATCGACGCGTCTGCCGCGGTGTCTACATGGCGAAGGCATATTCCAGCATTAATGGCATAATCCAATATCCATAAAACATAATCCACAATGACATATAAGCTATTTTCAGTGATATTCAAAAAGTTTTTTTTCTATTTTATTTAGAATTGTGTACCTCTAAAAAAACACTCTTTATTACTTGACATTTCGAACATTTCAATTGAAATTTCTACATGAATTTTATTTTCTGTTTTAAATGAGATTGTAATTTTTATCAACAATTAAATCATTTTTTAATATTCTTAAATGCCTTTAAACTATGACGCAAGCAATTTTTTTTTACAATATGGCAATAAATATAATATTAAAATAAGCATCCTGAATGTCACTGTCCATTGGGGGATACATTAAATAATCTATGGCTTAAAGGCCGTAAACCGCCCTTACCGCGTCTCAACTGAAACCTCACGAATGGTGCACATTGTAGGTGGTCAGCCCAACGAATGTTTTTACACACAAACGCGTTTTTTTATGTCATCCGGTTGCATGTTAATTTGGTCAACGGCGGGAATCGAACTTGAGACTGCGGTGTGATGAGAAACTCTCTTAACCATTAAGCTACATCCGGCGACGATACATAGCAGTTCGTATTGATATTGATACATATATTTCTATAATATCAACTATATGTGTTAGTTAATATCGTTTAGTATAAGACGTTAAATAACCTACCATTTTATTAAATCGATATAGTGTTGGTGTTTTAAGTCAACCACATTCGTTCTACTGCGAAAATCATATATACATATAACAAACATATTTATTATATTTTATTGGTACTGTAGAAAATTCCCAATGCATGTCTAAATAAACTTTAAACAGAATAATCGATGACATGCAATGATATCGCAAAGTAAGAACCATAATAATATTCTTGCCGTTTGGTGTTGCTTCGTATTATTAATTGCTTGACAACAACGCACACAGCGTCTAAAGATGAAACGCGTTACTTTCATAATCAGTAGTTTATACATATAGCAAACTTTCTTAAACTGTTTGAACATTTTATAATTTGTATCTTAGGTAAAAGGCCAACATTATAAAATTATCTAGATATCCTCCATACTCCCAAGCAACTAAATCGAATCAAACCTCTACCCTCGAGACAGTGAATTCTTCAGCCCTCAGTCCAGACTTGAATCCAATTGTACATTTATGGGACGCACTAAAACGGTATCCGAGCCAGAAAACCGATACCATTTAATATTAGTTGTTTCTGTCAAACTTTAATAACGCCAACGAGAAGTCGCATGCAAACAGTTGTAAGCGTCGAAACCAATAAAATAAATTTCTTTTTTCTTGAATTTTTTGCTGTTATTTAAATTTAATTATTCGCAATACTTCATAATGGACCAATTTTCATGAAAATAATGTCATTTTAAAGAAAAATTATCAGGGTGAGTCGACGTAGATGCCATGCTCGAGAGTATAGTTGTGATTCAATTCAGACCAATAGATCTTTTAGAGCCAAGTATTTCTTTTCAATTATATTAATTGTTCATTAAAATCTGCATTTGGGTATAGTATAGTTATGCAACTTCATGAACTCCGATTAAAGATCAATCAACTTCAATTATTGACAGAAACATAAAGTACAAATTTGTTGGTCGTCGTAAAGCATCTTCTTGGCTGTTGGGACTAATAGTGATTTAAAGAAACAAAACCGTGTGCGTCACTCAAGAACAACTGAAAATATTGCTGATTTAGCTAGTAGTGTTGAAGAAAGCCTAGGTTTGTCGATTCCTCGTCGTTCTTTGGAATTAGGCATTCCACAAACGACATTACACCACATTTTGCATAAAGTTTTAGGTCTTAAAGCTTTTAAAGTTCAGTTAACACAAGAACTCAAGCTGGTCGACCACCATAACGTCGTATCTTCGCCAATTGCGTTATTCAAATGCATCAAAATGATCCGGTTTTTCATCGAAAAATCATTGTCAGTGGTGGGGCTGATTTTCACCTCGAAGGAAAATAAGAAGAATTGCCGTATTTTTGGGATGGCGGTGTGATTGGACCTTACTTTTTCGAAAATGATGCTGAGCTACAATTTTTATTTTTATTGGAATATATTGAGGTGAACGTCGTTTATTTTCAGCAAGACGGCGGTATGTGCCACACAAGCAACGAAATAATAGCAATTTTGCAAGAAAAGTTTCCTGAGCGTGTTATTTCTCGAAGAGGTGATCGCAATTGGCCACCGAGATCTTGTTGTTTAACATCTTTAGACTTTTTTCTTTAAGTGCACGTGAAAAATAAGTTCTATGCCAATGCTCTACAATCGATTCGAGAACTTAAAGATAGAATTCGTGAATTTATCGAGAACAAAAACAACCGCAAATGTGCGAATTGGTCATGGAAGGTTTCATGAAAAGGATATGGTGCTGCAAGCGTTTTCCGTGGTGGCCATTTGGCTGATATCGTTTTCAAATGTTAATGGCATACCTTCCTCTTAACAATGAAATAATCATTCATTGATTTCTCTTCAAAAATACTCGTTTTTTTAAATATCAAAATGAAACCTCTTATTGAAAAACCTTAAACAATAATCTATGGCTTAGAGCCGTAAACGGACATTACCGCGTCTCACCTGAGACCTCACGAACCATTTTAACGTATTGGTGCACATTTGCATGTAATTGAACAACGGTAAGAATCGAACTCGTGACCGCGGCGTGATGAGAAACACTCTTAACCATTAAGGTACAACCGGTGCCTTCTATACAGAATTCCTTGAAATTGACTGACACGAATTATTATTGGATTCCTTGATCAAAACGAAGACCACTTTGGTTTTACCACTTCGCATTGTGAAGCCTCTCTATCAAGTTATAGGTGTTTTAAGATGCACATCTCGAGAAATAACCATTTGCTTTTCGCAAGGTTCATATCAGTAAAACGGTAAAAAAAATTTCTTAAAAAGTATTTCAAATTTAAACAAAACTTTTAGAATTGAAATTTTTTTAAGAAAATGCGTTTTGATTCTGTACCATTTATCTTTCTACAATTAGTCTGAGACGATAAATATTTTTCCTTGTTCAGGTTTTAAGTTTTCAGAAAAGCTAACTATGTGTGATATTTGTAAAATTATTTTATTAATTAAAAGTTTCCAATAATAATTTTGATTTTTCTTTATTAGACACAAGCACAGTAGGTATAAAATAAACTTAAATTAATAAAATTAAAAGCTAATGGAGCTCGGACACTTGCTCATCGGATAAATAGAGATCGATACCATAACCAAAGATTGCCATCCATGACCACGTTTGTTAATGTAGATCGGAATTTGCGGGAGAACGTCTGTTTTTAATCGAAGGGATATGCCAGGAACTAATCAAATGGATATGCCAGGACGCATAGCAACAGCACACCATAATATCTTCCGCGAAATTCATAATAATCCAACGACTAGTGTTAGAAAAATAGCGGGAAAAACCGGAATTGCAAAATCTGTTTTTCACAAGCAAATTAAAAGGAAAACCTCCATCCATATCATTACCAACCGGTCCAAGAAATTTTGAATATTGATAAGCTCAAAATTTTTGTGAATGGGTGATCGCGAAACAAACCCAAGACTTTTGTTAAAAAAATAACATTCACTGATGAAGCTGCATTTACCCGAGACGGATGGATAAATTTACATAATACACATTTCTGGACTTCAAGCATTCTCCTATTTGAAAATTATAAACAGCTATCAACATAAAATCACCGTTAATATTTGTTGTGGTATATTGAAGATGAATTACTAGGACCGATAATAGTTCAAGACAGATTTAATGGTCCAAAATATTTCAATTTCCTACAAAACCAGTTCGAAGAACTCTTGAAAGAAGTTCCGTTGATTAATGTTCCGTCCACCACATTTTGCAAGAAACATTCAATCACATTTAAATCATTTGTTTTCAAGTCAGTGGATTGGACGCGAAGGACAGTCATCCATTAGATATTTTCCTTTGGGGCCATTTAAAAACTAAAGGTTATTCTTCTAGTATCCCAAATAAAGAAACCTCGATTGTTCAAATATTTGAAGCTTGTAACGAAATCAAACGAGACATAAGAGTTCGCAATATATATAAATATATATATATATATATATATATATATATATATATATATATATATATATATATATATATATATATATATATATATATACATATATTCATATATATAAATACATATATATATATATATATATATATATATATATATATATATATATATATATATATATATATAAATGTTAATATATGTATGTATATATATATATATATATATATATATATATATATATATATATATATATATATATATATATATATATATATGTGTGTGTGTGTGTGTGTATTTGCGTATAACGAATGAGATCATGTAGAATCATAAAATTGTAATGCGACACAGTAACTTAAATCAGCTGATATTCTATTTATGAATTTCTTAAAAGAATGTATAATATATGTAATCGATATGAAAACGTTTGATATACTTACAATACATTCATATATATGCACGAATTATTTATAGAAAACATAATAATAAGAATGCGGTATATAAACATAAAAAGACAATAAAAACATTTTGTGTGCGTCTAAAATTTCAATACCAAGGACATACCCACCAGTTAAAAATCTAATTAATCAACAAACCACAAATAGATATGCTTATATATATATATATATATATATATATATATATATATATATATATATATATATATATATATATATATATTATATATATATATATATAATATATATATATATATATATATATATATATATATATATATATATATATATATATCTTTACTCAAAAATCACTGTATAAATGAAATTTGCAGCAAACTATATTGGTGGAGGAACCTCTCAAGTTATCACACAGACATCTTTGATGATAGATGTTCAACTTGACACCTCATAATTTTTACTTTAATATAACTGTTTCACCAAAATCTAATATGGTTACCTTAACATCCTAAAATTGATTTAAACGTACTGCTTTGTGTATAATAGAGTTGATTTCATTCAAAGACATTCAGGATATCAGTACTATATGAGTACTTCCTGTTATCTTATATAATAAGATATTTTTTTTTAAAAAACGGACCAACAGATTTTTCATTAATTCTTTGTCAAGTACAAAATTACTGTATCAAATTTCCTTATTATTGATTGTTTTTTCCATTCCATTGATCATTTTTTCTACTTCATTGCATCTTTTTAATTTCCGTATATCTATATCTAAAATCTCAACTCAAACTTCAATTTCATCGGCATCATATCACCACAAATTAAGATTAAATGTATTGTAGTACTTTAAGGCAGATACTAGAGTTAAATGTATATTAAGATGAAATTTTTGTGGTTTGAAGTATGTATATGTAATTAGAAAATAATAGAAATTTTCTTAGTTGTCTTAAAGATGCCGATTCATGCACATACGAGTATATATCATGTACATAGATTTTGTTTAATTGGGTTGAGAATATCTGCATAAATATAAGTATCGTTTTGACATTATTCGATTTATATGATGTAATAAAAATATACCGACATAATAGTTAAGTATATTTTCTGTGGGTCCTTTTAAATTTTCAGAAATTTTATTTTAACGACATTTTCGCACATCAACTGTTAAATACCAAAAAATTGTTTAATCGTGACCAGTAATTATATTTTACAGATTACTTTCTGATAACTTATTGTTAACACGAGACGTTACTTTAAAATACATTAAAATCTTTTTGTTTATTTAAATTTTAAATTATAATTTATTTATCAACAAAGGTGTATTTTGACCTTAAAGAACTATACTTTATTAATTATTCGTTGGTTCTCCCATAACAAAAGAAACAAAAATACATATAAGTCTATAAGAAACAATTAGAATTCTTAACTGTACAAAACTACAAAATGTACTAAAAAAATATGAAATAAACTATATTTTATTCATATCGCACAGTGGCAGTTGGGATAAAAGGTACTGGATTCAGATTTTCATCATTGAATTATAAGCTGTGATTGTCTGTCGAATAGCATAACTCATGGAACGTGCCATATATCATGCCATTAGACATTATATATGCTACCATGGAGCAGTACATAGTGCACATGGTCAACACAATTCGGAACTACATCGGTACGTCCTCTATTTACTTAAGGCGTAAGTTATGACTTGAAAAAGCCATCATTAATTATTGAATGATTTCACACATAATTATACTTTGACTTGTAAAGTAATCCATTGAATACATTATAATCTATTTACTATAAAGGGTGCGCCATCTTTTATGTCGGTATGTAAACATTGAATAACGTAGACATTTGCCAATCGATTGATTAAGTAGAGCTCCAAAATAGTTACACTTACAAAGAAAATAATTGTTCAGTTGTGTTAACTCAACCTGCCTATCGTCGAAAATATCGTGACCAACAGACACCGGCTGGCAACACTATTCGCCGTTTGGTGTCGAATTTTGTTGAGCAAGAGACAATCACAGAATATGAACATGCCGTTCATCAAGAACAAAACAAAAACAAAAGTAACCATTGCCGCACTCCGCATTTTGCCGTCAGTGGAACCACTTGGCGGCTCATTTTTAAAGCTGATTTGCATTTGTTTCCGTATAAAGTGCAATTAACACAAAGAGTGTAAGCCCCACGAAGGTCGAATGAACTCTTCCACTGATGACGTTACTGTGGCTCTGATGAAGTCCAAAGTTGATGAAGATCCACGATTGACACAAGAAAATATTGGTGATGAACAAGCCTTGAATACTATGACCATATCGCGAATATAATGATCTGGCGGACACGAAGAAATCTGCTCGATTGGTTCGACGAATTTTAAATGAGGCCCAAAAAGATGCAGGAGTGCATTTTGCTAAATTTTTCATAAATAAATTCGAAAATTGGTAGTCTAGCAACTTTAGTAAAATCGTTACTGTTGATGAATCTTGATTCCATAAGAACGATCCGGAAACCATGGTATCGAGCTCAACAGGAGATAACCCACCAGTAAAAGCTAAGCAACAAAAGTAGTGCCTGTTTACTTCACCCGATCAAAACGTGTAGCTTTTCTTCCACTGAAAAAGGGTCAGACGGTTACAGCAAAATGGTGAACCGAAGACTATTTACCAAAACTTTCCAAAAATTTGTTGGAAAACCGGGAGAAAGAGGATTTGCAGCACTACTTCATGATAACGTGTCAGCTCGCACTGTTGATATAACTGAGTAACTTTATTGCGATCTCTGGCATCGAAACGACCAGCACCATATTTATCGGATTTAGCACCTTTTGATTTCTGGTGATTCCCAAAAATTAAAACGGAAAGGTCTTTAATAGTAATAGGGAGATAATTGATTAAAAAGCAAGGTATTTAAGACTGGTTTGAGAATGGAATAAGAACTGCAATCAAATCAATGGCGATTAAATAGATAAAAAAGACGAATTTTTGTTACTCCCCGCTAAGTAATCGATGTACTTCAGTTGCCAAAATAAGAACTAATCAAAATAAATTGATCTTGAGTTATTCTAGAAAATTTTTATCGACTGTTTTTCATAAGTACTCAATACAATTACAAATTATATTATCTCTAACCGAATTCATAATATCAGTATGACAAACAATTTTGCTACCCTCGTGGCAGGGGAACATGAAGCGTACTTGCTCTGTCATTCGGGGATCTCGGATTTGATTCCTGGGGTGACCAAAAATCACCACGGATTGAGTGTTTTTAGTCTGTGAGTGTATGTGGGTTGAACCGTAGGCCCCGGGCATTGAGTTTTGGAATAATTTCCGCCTTCTTTAATTTTTTATGATAAACCAGTCAACCAAATTTTCAATTACCGTGTTTTGTAATTATAAGCAAATATAATATGAGTCCAACCCATACAATTTATTTAAACTTAACGAATATTAAATTACATTAATTATAGCAAATAAAGTGATTAAAAAATTATTCCGGAAAGCCACTTAATTCTATTTTTAAGCACGTGTATTTTTTAAGCACGCATTATACTAGTCATATACCTTGTCAGTCACGGACCAAAATAATCAGCTGACCAAATGATATATTTTTACATTATAGGCTGTCTCTTACAATCTAGTTTATAGTATACTATAGTAAAGTTTATAATAGAAGTATGTTTATATAATGTGTAATTTAATTATAAAATTATTCAATGTATTCCCGTGATTAAATTTTAAAATAATCGCGTATATTTTCCTAGAACACTTTTAACTTCCAGCATTCAATTTATAATACTTTGTTGTTATACTCGCGCATTGTATACGAATAAATGAGACAACAATGAAAACAAAGAGACAATTAAGAGTTTTATTCATTTCTTCAACAATAACAACA
The DNA here is from genome assembly GCA_963932295.1 of Tipula lateralis. NCBI lineage: Eukaryota > Metazoa > Arthropoda > Insecta > Diptera > Tipulidae > Tipula > Tipula lateralis. The sequence goes on along the minus strand of OZ010738.1, from coordinate 80,471,358 downwards.
ACATAAAACTAAGGTATGTCTGTTACTACAATTTATTAAACATAAAGTATACATCAATTCTAAAATTAGAAATACAAGTTTAATCCACAATCCAATAAGCTTAGAGAATAATTTTTCCAGGTGAAAATCTAAGGAGATTACATAAAATAATAATGTATGGCTTAGAGACCGTAAACGGCCCTTACCGCGTCCAACTGAGTTCTTACGATAACTTTTAACGATTGGTGCACATTTTAGGTGGTCAGCCCAACGCATTTTTTTACACACAATCGCGTTTTTATGTCATCCGGTTGCGTGTAAATTTTTGGTCAACGGGGAGAATCCAACTAAAGACCGCGGCGTGATGAGAAACTCTCTTAACCATTAAGCTACAACCGGCGACCAACTAAAATTACATAACACATACAATACCTCTGACGTACTTACATACATTCGTAAAGTATGTATAAGATACAAAGTATCTTATTATGGATATTACTTATCAACAACATTATGATCACTGCAAATTCCGGATACACATATGTACCATTATTTATAACTATATGTACATACATATTTATAAACAAACCAAAGTTAAAAATTAGATTTCGTAATTGAATTGTTTGTTTGGTTGAGACTCGTATATATACAAACAGTCACTTCAAGGTGCCGTGTGATTTATGTTATCACAACTTGTAATATCAACAACAACAAGAACATGACAGATTTGGACTGCGTATCTCGTGCGAATTTATAATATTTGATTAAAATTAATATACAACAACAATTTATTTAAATTACATATTAGTTAATAGACTTATTAAATTTTGGCGGTTGCATTCAGGCAAATTACATGGTTTATTAAACTACTTTGTTTGGTTTTATAATTTATTATAATACGATGCAATAATTGAAATAAAACTGGCTAAATTCATTAAAGTGTGCAGAAGAATTTTATTTTTAATTTTAGTTTAGATTTGGTAAGGTGATACGAATGGTATGTGTGACAGTTGATTGTATGGTTTTGAAATAAGAACACTTATATGGAGGTGTTTTGGTTTGTGGTTTCGCTATGAATACATATTATTATTATTATTATTAATAGCTATGATACATATTAATATGAAATTAATATGTATCATAGCTATTTGAAACTAGTGACCTAAAACAAATATAACAAGGTACAATGTTATAAATATATTTGAAATTGTATGCTTAAATAATCAATAAGTATATTGACAATTCTTCAAATAACTGGGCTTTTTAATAACTATTTTATAACATATTCTATATTTGTATAAAATGTTGCTTTCCAAATACAAATATTGTTATTAATGTAAAGCTCGTTTGCAGGCTAGATTAAAATAAAAAACAATTCAATTTAAGACAGTTCAACGGAAACCAATATAGTAACATGGTGAGATATATTGGAACACTGTGCTATGAGAATAACAGTTGAGAATAAGCTCAAACCTCGAGGTACATATATAATTATATTGTTAACATAACTGATGATTCAATTATATAAAACTTCGAAGAGTCCGATGACAAAAATTTACCAAAACATAAAAAGGTTATGTTGTTACCCTACCATTGAAATAAACAAGCTTTAAACTTTTACTTATGTTTTGTACACATACTATATATAGTTGCCGGGTGAAACAATAAAATAATGCTAGTTGCTACTGTAAAGTGTTGTTATCAGTAAAGTAAATTAGATAATTTATTGCATTTCATTCAATTTTATAACATGTCATAACGTATAACTTTTTTGAAAGATAATTTCTCGATGGTAACAAAACACAATAAATAATAAGTATCGATAAAGTATATACCATCATCGAAAAAGAATAAAATAAATATCAAAGGATCTAAATAAAGATTATTAGAAATCGTTATTTATTCTGTATTGCCACCTTCCAAAATTTTTACAAACTATTGTTAACTAACCGATTTTTATTCATTTATTTTATATAATTCATTAATCATAAAATTATATATTTGGTGTAGGATTGATTGCACTTGGAAATAGCATGGAAAGTAAACATTGATGGGGATTTTCTATGTATTATTGGCACCAACATTTTCAGGAAATGATCAATAGCATTTACACTTTGACCTGTCCACTTGCATTGCATTACAATAACATCTCTAAACCGTGTGATCCCAAGGAAACTATAGTTTTTTTATAAATTCTTTAGCCAAAATAACTATTTCAAAAGTAGTGTACCAGAATTCGTCCTTACACCATACGAACGTATCTTATTAAGTCCTTCAATATACGAATAGATTAATTGTTTAAATGTTAGTCATTCATTATCATTTTAAATATATCTATAATATTTCATTTATAGAATACCAGTGTAGGTCTAAAGTTAAAAGAACATTTGACTCTGATATCAAAATGCATTATGGTATCCAAACTGGAACCTTATATGTATTATTAGAAAAATTAACCAGGTAACGCTTAGGTCGTGCAGTGGATATACCAACAGCAGTTGGAGCGGGGAGGTACAGGGTTAAAATCCCGATAGGTACAGAATGCAAAAGGGATTTTTCACCATACGATTACGATCGGTGGTGTGAATGAACACATCTATGACTCCCTGTTGGAGTGCAGAATTCATAGGCCAACCCATCTTCCATGTCAGTACTATAGGCTGTCATGGAGCTATGCAATGTGCAAATGGTTCTACGTAAATCAGACCTATAGCCGTACGTCATCGAAACAGATTGTTGAGATAAAAACAAAACACAAAAAAAATTAACCAAGCAAAAAAAATTGTTGTATTTCTAACTTGTTTACTTGTTTGATAATAATTTTGACTCTCATATGCAATCTTTTTAAAACAGCAGTCATACATTCATAAAACTTTCACTACATCAAACGTCATGATTATCCTTTATAGAAATGTACTAACAAAAAAGGAGCAAAAATAAAAATCAGATTCATTCATAATTCATTTTGTGGACCACAGAAAATATATTATATCTTTCTCTTTTTACGACAAGAACCGAAAACTTTTCAATAAAAATAGAAAGAGAAAGTATATCCAAAAAATCCAATTTCTTAATTAAATTATAATTTTATAATGATCCTTTTATTTATGTTACCTTTTCGATTTGAAATTAAACTTCGTCTCCGGATGAATTCTTATATATACCAAATGAATTATTATTTAACTATAAACTTAAACTTTTTTATTATTTATATACACATTGATGTGATCGAATTATCAAAAATCACTTATACACAAATATTATAAAGCTTTTAGATTTAGAGCGAGATAAATATATAAGGAATTTTTATTTTTACCGCAAAGCGGTGTTTTTCTGCACAATTATGTTTTGTTTTTAAATTATTTACTTAATTTTTCGTTTCACTTGACGGTAAACTTCGATAAAACTACCAAAAATATGTATTGCTACAAAAATCCAAAACCTAATAACAAATGCGAGACGTAAATAAGTTTTTTTTTATTTATTATTCAAAAATCAATAAACAGAGAAAAATATTTCGTATCTCACAATAAAATACACAGATATTATTATTACTACCACACTTGTATTAGCGCGATATACATATACGAACCAGAACGAAAGATTGAAAAATGAACCACCCGTTTTCTTTTGTTACAGTAAAATCAAGCAAAAAAATCTCGTCTTAATTCAATTTCTTATTAAAATATTTGTTTTAATTGACATTAATTAAATTATTTTAATTTTGAAATGATTGTTAACGGTACAGTTATTAAACTTTTAGTAAGTGAAACACATTAAAATATCTATTTATTTTTGCTTTTTCTTGAGACTTTCACATACAAAAAAAACTAAAAAACAAAAAAATATTTCTTCCTTCTCAAGATATATTCACTTTACTAAAGGTGCTGTTACACGAAACACGGTTCGAATAAAACTGATTCTTGTCTTGTATTCTCTGCGCGTTCCTTCACATATCCGAATTCAAAATCATATACGTAGTACACGATAGACAGAGACGAGATAGTTGAGCTGATGCAAGAAGAGGAAAAAAATAATAACAAAAAAACGCAACAAAACAAATTAACAAAAAAAATACTTAATGAATGAAAAAATGAAAACAAAAAAATTAAATATCGATATAATATATACAGCTACAGATAAGTTTATACTCGTGTACGTGTGTATGTTTTTCGCTGCGAATCGAAATATGACAGTCGGTAAGGTCAGGGATGGAATTTGACGATACATAAGAAAAAACATCGCTTAGAAAATGTATACGGCATTGATCGGGTTTTTATAAAGGTTTGAATATTAACTAAATTACATTTGAGCTTGATAAATTAATGCACTAGATGCCAGCACTAAAAACTATTTAAAATGACGCTCTCTTTAACGAACAAATACGTTATAATTTATAAATATAATTATTTTTATTTGACTAAGAATTATAATAATTTATTTGGTTAAATGTGGTTCGTGCGAAGAATTATAAAGAACTATATTTACTAAAGCTTTCCGTATCTCGTTGGCAAAAGTAAAACAAACTGAACGTTAAACAAATTTCGATAACATCACCATTCTAATGCAAATATTTTAAAATACTACAGTATAATTACAGTATAGTTCTGATCGTACTCATAATTTGTAAGTGAGTGAAAAATTCAACATTTTCGACATTATTTATCTAATGGTAAATGGGATAAAATCATACATGTCACCAATAACGGAAAATAAAAAATGTTGCTTATATTTGATACGATTTTGTATTACCTGTGATTTCGTATGATTCACTCACTTGATAAGATGCTTTACACAATCGAAAATATGAGAAGTTGTACAGATAGTTTCTGAGGTGCATTGTTAACTTCCGATTCAATAATTTCTGTATCACCACACTCTGATCAATTTTGAGTTCAACACCAGTTCTTTTTTAAGCAACCTACCTAATAAATCAATTTTACAATCAAAATCTGTGATGAAGACTACAATTAAGGATTTATCTTATTTTCCGCACTTTGGATAGCCGTTAGTCGTTTTCAACCATTAACTTATTATTTGTAAGGTCGAAATTGTGTCTAGTACAACCATTTAGGATCTATTGAATATTTAAATTAGCAATTACGAATCAAAATTGTCATATCTATATATATTATTATATTATACTTTGCAACATAAACAAATTATGTCAAATATATTTCCATTTTTTTCGTTATTCAAAAAAATTAATTTCATGTATTATTTCAATTTAATACATAGAGACATCTGATTTTGAGTTTACCGCAATAAACCGTAGTTTTCAATTTTTCTGTTTAGTTAACATTCCCAAAACAGAACGCGCTGCATTTCATATTTTTATTTGTGTTAGTTGTCATATCTCTTTTTAACGGCGTATTCTAGTTTATTTATTTATATTAAAAGTAAACTATCAAAACGTATGTAACTAAAAAAAAAGATTAAGTTACTTCATCAAAATTTCAAGTATTTACAGAAGTCAACCGTCTTATGATAAAACAAACCTAATTCAAATAATGTTTACACCTGCGGTTAAATTTTACAATGGTTTATCTAGCAAAGATAAGAACCAAACTATGCGTTTCACTAGCGGTTACTATCGTTTCAATTGGAAAGCGACTAATTACTCAAGACTGAAAACACTCCTAACTAAAAGTCTAGAAAGTAGGTCAGATTGATTTTTTTGTATGCGGCAGCAGCAGAATCGAGACGTTAACAACTTATTATTAGGGGATATATTGGTAGGAAAATCGTGACTAACGATAAAAGAAGTGTCCAATATCCTAAGATTATGTATTCAAAACATTTAACTGAACTAAAAAAGCCCAATGATTTTTCACAGACGGTACAATTTAATCAATTTAATTACAATCACAATTTTATGTATGATATAAATACAAATGTATAATAAATTCTAGTACATTATTATTTTGAATATTCATTGTATTGAAGTTACCTCTAGTTGGTATTTATTGCTCAATTTTTTAGTAATTATTCAGTACTACCAACTGATAGTATAATTATTATTCAAAATTCTTAAGTAGTAATCAAGTGATTTTCGTCTGTCGAGTCGATGACGAAAATAAGAAAAAATTTTATAAAGATTTATATTTTTTTACTTAAATAGGCTTTTTTTATTTAATTTTATGATTTAAAGTGATCTGGAATAGTATTTTGTGTGTTTTTATAAAAAAAATAATATTTATATACATATAATATAAGATAGTCTTTTTTTTGTTGTAAAAGGAATAAAAGGTAGACAAATTTTGTGTTTTTGCATGTGGTGAAGGAATTAAGTAATGTGGTGTTTTTCATGTATCTCAACCCCAACTAATTCAGGTATTTTTGTTTTGTCATGCTTTTTTATATATTATGTATATACCTATTCTATATATTTAAAAAAAAAAAGCGATTTAAAATATAACTTTGTATAGAAATGAAAAAAGTATCCAGGCAGATAAAATGTCAGATCAGAGAATTCGTCAGACATCAAAATTATCGTCCGTCGTCTGAAATTATATGCGTTTCATTTTAGTCTTTGTATAATCTATATGGTCATCCCTTTCATTATATATTTTTAAAGATTTACAAACAAAATTTAAAAGGAATTTTTCTTTATATTACTGTTTTTTGACTCTATTTATAAACATTTTCATTTTATTTTGGTTTAAGCCTTCTGTATAATTTGCTTAAATAATTCACGTTTAATATAACTGCGATTAATATGCAACTTTTTTTTATGTGATATGGTAGACGAGACATCACAAGAGAGTAATAAAGGGAAGGTGAATTTGAAGGGTTTCATCCATTGCGTTTATTTTATAAATGATAGGGAGTGATTTTGTATGTTTCGTTAGTTTGAAAACTGTACATCGTTATTTTTAATGCAATCCAAATTTTTTTACGAGGTAAATCAACAGAAAACTTCCTACCAATGTTAAAATTCCAATATGTATTCCAATTTTTAAGTTCTTTTAATAGTTCATGTATACAATGTTAAAAGTAATTAGCTTTTGAGCTTATCTTTTATGTGCGAGAAGTTATATTTGATAAATTACTTTAAATGATGCTGGTAATCAACTCCCGATGTAACTAGTATAATCGAATAAACTATTAAGATTATTTATTTTGATCATTTCAATCTGTTATTGGTTCAAATAACACTCAAATCTTTTTAATTAACTGTCATAAAACATGGAACGGTCAATGACTTCTATATTCCTATAAAGGATGCGTTTCGTTGAAGCGTTTTGTTTCAAATCTTATCGAAATGCGAACCTGTTAGATTTAAATTAACAGATCTAGTTAAAACCATGACGGTTTATAATCAGATTTCTATAAATAAGTGAACTTTTTTATACCATTAATTTTTCTATTTAAAATAGACACTTGTTCTGCTTATTCGACTAGTATATAATAACAAGGATTGAAGTCTAGGCTCTTATAATCAAAATACAATTAATACTGTTTTGAATGATAAAAACATAATTTGTATATGTACGGCATAAAGGTTTATTAATGGATGTCACCCAAAATCTAAAAACAAGTTTTTTTTTAAAATCCAAATAGAAAAAAGATATATTGCTGATAGTTGAAATCTAAAGATGGAGTTACCGAAGCCGATGGAGTTTACAATTACAAGTAAAACTACTACAAATTTGTAAAATTAATTGCGGGATTTTCTCGCGATAACGGGATTTTGTACTTTCGAGTTTTTGTTTGTTTGGGCTTACTTTGGTTCTATTATATTGGTTATAAAAGACAAACAGTTCGATTAGCACTAGCTACTTCGCTTAACAATTAAGTAAATTACACTTATTTGAAAACCCAAATCAAACTATTTGATGACCTCACTCAACTTATTTACTTATTCAGTTTCTAATTCAATGCACATCTAACTTAAATTAATAAGGTTGTGCATAAAATCCTAATAATCCCGAATATAGAATGAAATAATGGTTAGTTCAGTTAGGATTTTCTGGAATTATCCGAGAATTTTGTGTACTTTTAGTTTGGTAAGAAATGTGCATAATTCTGATAATCAGATAGCAGTAGTAGTTCCATCACTCTCTTATTCTAAGAAGTTAATAGTTGGTTTCCTAGATTAGCAATAAAATATAGTTCTTATCGATCTGGATATTTGCTAGTTTACAGAAAACAATCCAAAGGATTCCATCAAAAAATTATTGGTAATGTAAACATTAGAAAATTATATGTTACAGTTTATATATTGGGGAAGGTTTTGTTCTAAATATAAATACATAATTTTCCTTGATTTCATAAAACTTTCTGCTCTAACCGCTTCCATTATTGTGTCAAGCATTTTCTATATAAATACATAATTTGTAGTTTTTATGTTGTCCTAATCAAATTTTTCTAAATTTCAAAATATAGCCTCTATGCATGTTTAAAAACAAATAATTAACTTAAATATGCTTATATGAAAACAAAGCTTTTAATATGAATCCAATCATTGGTGGCTTATTAAAATCGAAAACAGCGTAATTACATATCACTATCGTGTAAATACACCAAAAATAAAATAAACAAACGAAAAAAATCAAAACTGTATAGAAATATAAAACGAGAGACGAGACGAACGTAAACGAGCACAAGAAAACATCTAGTATTTTTTCGTGTTGCTCAATTTCAATACAAAAATAACATACAAATAAAAAAATTGCTTTACAGAACAACAATTTCAGTATTACCAACTTGTTGAATTAAAAGTAACTAAATGAAAAATAATTCAACACACCCATTCACACATCATTTCAAATAACAAATACGATAAAAAGTCGCCATTTTGCATCCACAAATGAAAAGTTGAAAGAAATTATAAAAGTAAAATAAATTTCGTGTGTCTGTGGCTTTAATAATAATAAAAAAATATATACATTTTTTTACTTAATATCGTTGTTTAAATTATTTTTGGTTATTTATTAGAATAATAGTTGAAAAGGAGAAAAAGTTATTATAAATAAAAAGACTGTTTAATTGTGTAATTGAAAAAAAAAATTGTTTCAACCAAATAAAAAAAAACGAAAAATTCTTTTCTTTTTTTTTTTGTATTAAAATTCAGAACCGATGGCGGCCATCCGCAAAAAGTTGGTTATCGTTGGAGACGGTGCCTGTGGTAAAACATGTCTTCTAATCGTGTTTAGCAAAGATCAATTTCCAGAAGTGTATGTGCCGACAGTATTTGAAAATTATGTAGCTGATATTGAAGTTGATGGAAAACAGGTAAATACCATTTTTAATTTTCATTATTATCTACTGAGACACACATAATATTATCTATGTACATATAAAATTTATTAACTAGTAATGTATACAGGAGAAAAATAATTCTTTCGTCTTTTACAGTATTTAACCTTCAATTTTACTCTGACAAAACAATTATTTAGTCGAAAAAAATCACGCCTTATTTAGTTTAATTAGCTTTTCTTAAAATTTTCTTGAAAACAAATTTATTAATTACAAGAAAGATATATGCCTTGCTGTCAAAATCTAAAACTGTGTCATTCATATAAATAAAAAAATGTATAAATTTTTGAGAAATGAAAAAAATTTAAATGAAAATTCCAAGAGAAAAGTACCTATACATGAAAATATCTTTTTTTTTGTGAATAAAAATATAAAATTTATTTTCTTAGTGAGTCACAAAGATCTGTATAGTGTTAGTATTTCGTTGTTGCTTATGAAAAAATTTCTTCTATTAATTTGATTTTAGTACTGATATTCTTCATGCAATCTTGTTATGGTATATATCCGGTGGTCATTATTAGTTGAATTTCATTAGACGGGGACTTTACTCAAGACTAGAGGATTTTCACCACGCCCTTATTGTTTTGTAGACACAGCTTATTTGTTTATGTTTTATACATTTAAGTTTGTTGGTTGGGGTGATGTTATTCTAATTAAATGTAATTTATATTTGGTTCGGATTAATGAAAGCAGTAATTAAGTATATTAAGATTTCTTATTCTTTCGATTTTTATTGCAATAAATTAGTTCGCTTAGAATTGTAAAATATATTAATAACTTTCATTATTTAAAAAATATTCTGATTTTATTGTTGAATGACAAGACTAAAAGATCACTATCAATAATCATAATCTTGAAAACTTAGTATATATAACGGCTAAATACGATCCTTTATCCCACATATTTCAAGCAAAATTATCTCTCCTCTCCTTTTAATTTATGCTAATCTTTAATCACTCCCTTGATTTATGCTAATCATTAATTCAAAAAAGTACTATTTCAAATCTGATAATCCTAACTCAAGCCATTGCGACTACATATGTGCGTTATCTTAATAGGAAACAAGATTGTTTTTCATAGGTGGACGTAATTTTGAATTTTACTTCGTGCATAACAGAATGTTGTGATCTTGTTAGCCGACAAAGCCATGTTTTTCGTCTATAGCATCAATTAACTTGGAGAAACTCGTCTGTTTCCTGGACCCATGTTTATTCTATCGTTATTATCCGCGACACACCAAATATTCTTTTGAAGTTCTCGGCAACCAATAAGTTGATAGTCTTGTCCAAATATTTCACCAAGAAGTTATCTAGGTCCCTTATTACTATGCACATAATCTCATCAATCAGACTCATTTTCACTCTATATCATTCGATTTCATCGATCATATCTTTTGTGGAAAATGGAAACAAAAATATTTCTAACGTTTAAATTACTTTGTACTCAAATATTCGATAGCATTTAGCTAACTACGACTACCAACACAGTTCGATTCAAAATACTGTTGAGTTGAATAATCCTAATTCAATTTTTAGATTCAACATTGTAATGAAACTCGTCCATAATTTCAATCATCTGGAACTATCCTATATGAAGCTTGTATCAACAGCAAATTAACACTTTGGCTGCCATTGTTGTTGAGCATAGACACTAAATCGTTGTTCTAGACATACATTTAAAATTCTGTTTTCCTGTGCCAGTGTTGTTATCCAAAATATCATCTTCCTATAATCCAACCGCGCTAATGTTGTTCCGGACATACATTCTAAAATCTTTCTTATAGGGCCAGTGTTGTTCTCAACATACATGCTAGATTATCTGTTAATATGCCAGTGTATTAACACTGGCGTAATAAAATAGAATTTCAAAAGTATATCTAGAACAACATTGGCATGGTTGGGTGGAATTTAGAGTGTATGCTCATTACAACATTGGCATCCAAAGTGTTAAGGCTATATAAATGACTTTAACCTTTGCAATGATTATCACCTTTGTGATGTTAAATTAGAAGACAAGATTCAATTCTAATCAGTAGTGTTGGTAGTAGTAGCACGAATATATATTATAAAAATATTTTTTTAATTTATGACATCATTAACGTAGTATGTTAATGAAGTCATGAATTAACAACGTTTTTAATAGTTAGATCAAGTAAAACACCTTTTTAAATGGAAATTTTTTGAATCATATCCAAAATGACCGATATTAATGTATGTATAAAATACACAGTTGCCTTAGTATAAATGTGATTAATTACTACTGCAATCAAAATGCAATGACTAATACGAAATTGTTATCAGTTACAAGCCGCACGGGTTGTTTCATTACTTGTGTGTGTGTTTGTATAGTGGATGTTGATAAATACAATTTCGTAGAATAAACAGAAAATTTCTTAATAATGTATTAACATCAATTAAAATTTAATTTTTTTTATAAACACATTTCAATGCAGCCGAATTGTCTTACATAAATAAATAATAATAATAAAAAAAAAAATTTAAATTCCAAAGTTGTTTTCATTTTCTGTACAAAATATATAAAATTTTGTTTTTATTTTCAAATTCGTCATTTCCTTTACGAAAATTTTAAGAAATTTTTTTTTATTTCTAATTTTAAATTTAGCTTTTTATTATTATTCGTCATTAGCGATCGGTTAAGTAATTATAATTAGCAAATTATTTACATTTTCGTAATCAAACCTTTCAACTTTGACTACTTCATTGTTCTTAAAAAAAATGGGAAAATATTTATATGCACCATACATATAATATGTTTCTCAATCGTGGCTTTAACTTAAATGAATTACTTATTCATATGTTAAAAATAATAACCGTTTTTAATTTACGAGTTCTATTTTCTAAAACAAAAGTGATAATTTCTCTTTATAAAAATGTTGTATTATATGTTTATACTATACAGACAAAAAATGAAGAAACCAATAAAATACCAATTCTTAACACATTAGGTCAAGATACTGTTCTGTTTTGATTTAATAATGTATTTATGTAGGTAAGAAAGATAAATATTCGAATAACAAAAATATTCACTTACTAGGATCACTCATCCTATAAAAATTTTGCGGCGTACTAATGTCGGAAAATTAAAATAAATTCTTATGTTTACCTTTATAAAATAAAATTGTTATTATTAGCGCGTTTGTATTTTATATATTTTATTAATTACTTTTCATTGAGTATTACCAGACATTTGTTTCATTGTATCTATTTGGGAGTTTACAGCGTTTACAAGTCAGGACCTTGGATTGCCAAGTACCACTGGTCGTTTTACAGACTGATCTTTCGTTTCCGTTTGTGGTTTCATTCCAAAAACTCTGACTATGTCATTAGATGATTTTCTCAATCTGTGGCCAACCTATTTGCATTAGCGCGGTCTCATTTCGGTCACAATGATTTGTTATTCTATGGAGCTCATTTATTATTTTATTGAGCCTTTGAATCCTATTAAGACATTTATTTACAAGCAATTTTTTTCAATATGCTTTCAGATATTGCTACCATAAAACAATATTGATTTCACCTACGAATTGAACATTTTCCCCCGATTGTTGGCTATAATACTACCAAGATATTCATTGAAATTTTCAGTTTCTATGGTTGATCCCTTTATCTATTTATTCATCCAGATATTTTGAGAAGACTCCATTCGAGAAGTATGATAGCTTTTGTGATTTCTGTTGCATGTCGGTTTATTTATGTGTCTGTATATGTCATCGGAGACCGGAGTAATTCCTATCTTGAATGTTCTCCGTATTCCTTCTGTTTTTGAATATTTTCTTAGCGATTCCTATTTCATAGTGACGTCCACGCAATGTGTAATCCTGTGTATTGTATCAATCTGAAAGTCAAGAGTGGTTAATTCCAATCGTTGAACTGAGTAATGACGATGGGTTGATATGATCAGTTTCCAGATCAGGAATAACTTTAACAGTTTTTAATTCTCAATTGCCATTTTTCCTTAAAATATTTTGTTTTTCGGTTTGCATTGAGTTCGTACGAATGAGTGATTTGTACTTACATGTCGGAGGTCTGATATTGATCTGGCACTGGCATACTGGGGGTTAATTTCAACCCTAACATTTTTCCTTTTAAATTCAATTAACATATATACAAAATTATATTCTGGTTATAAGGTCGAATTATCTATCCCCCTTGGTTTAGATACGCTACTGTTTTTCAGGCGGAAATTTCTGCAATTTTGAAAGGAGTAACCTGCAGAGATAGTCGTATCCGATTTCTTCCTGACAGCCAGGCTGCTCTAAACGTAATTGGTGCCAATAATGTTTTATCGAAACTTGTTTTGAAGACGATAATTGTTTAAATCAGATGGGTATCAAAGGAAATATATTGGCTGATAAATTGTACCGTTTTGGGTGCGGCTTCTCACTATCACTGTGGTGATCTGCACCAAAAGAGATGGCATATCCTCATATCTTGTCACCTATCCAAAATCTTCTTTGGATCAATAAATCAGCATACTATGATAGACACACTTTAAGGATCTTTCTAGGTATTTCACGAGACATTGGTCGCTGAATAATCATATGTTTCCAATGAAAATTCGAACCCTCGCAAACTGCGAAAAGTGGGGAAGGAGAAGAAGAAACTGTTGAGCACTTCTTGTGCTCCTGTTCTTCATAATCTTCTTATAGACTGCACTGCTTTGGATGATAAATTCTATTTGAGGATCAACTGAAGATCTTGACGATACCAGATATTTTGGACTTCCTTACACACAATGAGCCAATCGAGCCTGAGTGACTGGGGGAAGAAAATATTCAGTTTAAAAAAATTAATTTAACAATAATATATTGAAGATGACTATTGGAAGTCAATAATTATTAAAGATAAATATTCTCAAAAATTGTTTAGTATAATATTATTATTATAATTATCATAAATAATATTAATTTAAATATATGATAAGATTAGATAATGAAACAACGAACGATAAGTTTTCTGGAGTTAAATAATCAAAAGTAAGCTTGACACATACACATACTCTAAGCGTTTTCATGAAGTTTCGGTTATATTGGATTCTATATTGTTAGCTAATTAGCTTTGGCTAGTTATTTCAGGTAAAAAATTTAAATTTAGCAAATTCCAATTATTAATTTTAAAATTGAATAATTAAAAATTCTAATTAGGAGATTCACTGTATTTCATATTATAATATATTATAATTGTTCTACTGGCATAATTGTTATCAAACTGAAATATTTATTTTCACGGAACTCCTAATCAGCATTAAATTTATCAAGCAACAAAAGTTGTAATCTAAGTTAGTAAAACTAATCGAAATTTCTTCAATATTAGTTCTCTATAATTGAATCACGCTTGATGAAAAATATTGTACTCCGTTGAATTCCCAGTACGTATACATTGAGTGTTCCTGTCTTGTTGCATAATCTGCTCTAATACGTGTTGGTATTATTCCAGTTTAAATTATCTTTTAAATACAATAAGTATTTACAGCACAAAACATTCGATTAGATGTTTATTTTACCCATTAAAATTATTACATTTTAAACGAATATGCAACATGTTTATTAAATTTGGAATTTGGATGAATGCCAATTTGCAAAAAAGAGCAACAAAGGCGCAAAATATACTTATTACGCTTTTCATCAATTTATTTTAATGGTATCATCAATTTACTAGCCAAATCCATATCTGCTTGTTGTACAATTAGGTTTTAAGAAAATCTTGTCGTTTTCTACTAGATTGCCATGTGATCATAATACAACTGTCGGTTATAAGTTTATTGACATAACATGGGCTGATAGTGACGTCGAAAAATGGTATTTGAAATAAGAATGCAATGGGATTCTATTGACACTCAATATCACTTTTACATTATAAAACATAAAAAGTTCGACGAGTCAGTTACTCAATTAATTTCCCAACATAATTATAAACCGTTTTGTGTTTGTTTGATAAATCTAAATGAGTTTTTAATTGTTCTCGGACAAATTTGAAAGGAGAGCCGAAATAATTAATTTCAATTAATCAAATATGACTCTGTAAGCTATGATGCACGGTCAAAAAACTTGAAATTACCACTTACTACAACAGTACTACATAGTGTGGAAAGAAACTGATGACACAAAGACCTGTTTATTTTATTTCTTCATGTAAGAATATAAAATAAAACTGAATGAAATAACTTTCGTTGATCGAGACATATATACAAAGTACGCCTACATGCAAAATTAGTATTCTTGTATAGAACAGAATACCAAACAGGTTAAACTACATCAAAAATAAAATATTTGTCTGCAATAATAATACTAAACTGCTATCAGTGCCGGATGTAAGCTTATTATGTTACTACTACTAAATATAAAACTAATTTGACTGGCAACAATGAATCGAAACACATTCAAAATTTTGTTCATCATAATATAAATTGAGCTCATCAAATAAAAAGTTTATTAACTTAATCTTTACGCACGACACATACATATGCATAGATCCAATCGAAAGAAATTGGTTAAACATTACTAATTTACTAAATAAAATCCATCTCTATGACTAAATATGAGATAATATCTGAAAATAGAATTAATTTTTTTTTTGTATCGCCACCACAGCCACTAATAAAAGACATAGTATGTTTATTATTTCATATGTTGTTTATGTACTCCAAACCGCGCATCATTTCTCTTCCAAATCATGAACATTTTCGCGTTTAAATTAAACTCTTAGTAAAGGCAATATTTATCGTCGAATCAACCTCAGTTTTGTTTGTTCATTCCGTAAGTTGTACATGTGATGATGTGATTCATAAAAAACAAAAAATAAATAAATAAATCGTAACACGTAAATTGCTTTGCGCGATGTAGAAGAGTCTATAGACGAAGGGATGATGAAGAACACAAAGGTGTGAAAAGAAATCAATGGTTTGGATGGACACATTTTAATTATAGTAATGCCAAAGTAGAATTTTATTTTTTTTTTTATATAAATGTACCCATATATAGGTTATCGCGGTTTGAGGTATTAAATTTATTTGCGCTTTTATATCTGAAAATGTAAACAAAATTAAAAAGGAAAATCATTCTATTTTGTGTTTAGTGTCAAAATGGTTTGAATACACGCAATTTGTATATTATAACAGAGAAGAGGTATCCAAAGTATAAAAAAAAACGTGATACGCAAAAATTTTATACACAAAAAACGACGAAATCGCGAAATAAAATCACCTTACCCATCGTCACTCACCATAATATCGCTATATAAAATAATCACTGAAAATTACTGTCTTGGGTTGTGTGCTACATGACCTAGTTTTGTAGAGCGCGAGATATTTGGCCATTATTATTTTGAATGTAGGAAATGGTATTGGATCATTTATGGAGATACGAGTAGCTTGTGATAGTGTTTGCGATATAGACCTGATATTAACTATTACAACAATATTGTTTAACCAGTCAAACTGTAACATCTGAAGTTGCACTATTCTTGAAACCTTTGCGTAAAGATAACTAAACTAAACAGTGCTAACTTTACGCTGGCTAATAAACCGAATGTAAATGTTTTTAATACATATCTCAAATGCTAACATTTTGTCCATGTACCATGAACCCTCGCTTAACAAAACCTCGAATCTACGAATCTCAATTTTTAAAACAAACGAATTCATACCTTGGAATAATGAAGAAAAAAACGATCCTCAATCGTTCGATAATACATACTGTCGAAAATATTAAGGTGATTTTCTTTTGCCATTTATTTTTGTTTTACCAGTATTATGCCAACCGCAAAAATAAAATTATTTTTTGTCGCCGATTGTAGCCCATTAGGCTAATACAGTTCAAGACATAAAAATCGATTGTGTATAAAAATTTCGTTGGGCTGACCAACCTACGTTAAAATGGTTCGTAAGGTCTCAGATAAGACGCGGTAAGGGCCGTTTACGGCCTCTAAGCATTATAGCATAAAGATTATTATGCCAACCGATATGCCAGTATTGGCAACCGATGGACCAATGGTTTTGTCTGCGTTTTAAAGCCAATTATTTACGAGAAGTTAAGCGATTTATTTTTAATCAGAGTGATGAAAATAAAGAGACTTTAGAAATATGGGAAGAATATAAAGCCTGCAATAAATAACATCGGGACTGTGGAACAAGATCTGAAATAGCACAATAAACGCAGTTTGCCATAAATTATGGCTCGAGTTAGTAGACCCAGTATCTGATGTAATAGATTCTAGCAGCATAACTAGCATATATGTAGTTGCAAGGAGTGTTTCTATTATTACTGGCGATGTTCAAGTAATACTGGTAGAAGCACGCTCTAAATCAACAACAGAGGATAAAAAGCCACAAAATATTTAGGCTACCACATTCTTAATGAATTTTTTTTTAATGGATTAAACATATGAGATTATCAGTAATAATGATAAAAATGTTCCTAGATTTTAATATTATTTGTGGCGTTCACAAATGCAATGAATAGTCATGCCATAATAGTAAATTAAATCGAAAAACGATTTCGATTTAAATTCTGTAATTCGCTAGCACTGTTGCAACAAAGCCTCACAACATATATACTAACATAATGCAACATAGATCAATTTCTCGAAAGTCTACGAAGAAGAGAGGCGTCTCGAGATTAAGACCGATGGAATATTTGGATGTTTGGAATATTTTCGTAACAGAGACCTCCTTCGATGATGTCACAATTAGAATTTGATTAATTACATACAGTGTTGGAGAAACAATTTAATATTTACAAAAATATAAGTGTTCTTAAACAAGTGAGACACGGAGGGTATCTGTATATTTGACCTTTGATAGAGCAAAGTATTTAATTAATAAATATGGAATGATGATTTGACTAATCTATTTTCTTTCTATTTGAGATTTGTCCATTCCCAAAATAATATATTTGGCATATAACATAGATTTTTTAATCTGCCAAGTAAAATTTTGGGTTTCTTACATCAGGCAATATATTCATTTTCTATTTAAAATTTCAAAGTAAAATAAAATATATAATCGATTATTTATCAATAGAAAATGTGAATGTGCACGTGGATTTCAATTAATATTAAATACATACAAATAATGTTTTAATAAAATTGAATATATACATTGTGTATATTTATGTATATAAAAAATTATTAAGAAACCGTTCGTTTGTTGTACATAATTTGAAATGCAAATAAGATGATAAGATAAGATGTTTACTTTTGTCGTTTTATACATGTAAATATAGTTTTTCTATGTAATTCCGTTTGACCTAAGAAGTTTCCTATTGTTGTGTTTGAGTGTGTGCGTAAATAGTTTAAGATACATATTTATGAAATCTTATGTGATTACGCATGATGTTTTGATACTAAGTCATTTATTTTTCATCTGAGATTTACTATGAACAGTGGAAACGGAATTCTTTTAAAAATGAGCTCTACTAATGTGTGGTGTGATTTTACATCATTTTTAATTCTATTTTTAGAAACATTTCTCGAAGTATTATATATGTACTTAGAAAACGTGATGTATATATACACATGTTTTTAACGATAAATATGTATAAACAAACGCGAATTCATTTCGAAAATAATGGAATATCAAGACAAAAAAATAATTCAGTTCCATCTTGTTTTTTTTTTGTATAATTATAATACAACAATCAATTTAAATTATAATAGCATTTATAAAGTTTTAAAATAATTGTTCGTTTTTTTAATTTTAGGTCGAATTAGCGCTATGGGATACAGCAGGACAAGAGGATTACGATAGACTTAGACCATTAAGTTATCCAGACACTGATGTTATTTTAATGTGTTTCTCAGTCGATTCACCGGATTCACTTGAAAATATACCAGAAAAATGGACACCAGAAGTAAGTATCAAGTTTTAATCCTTATGACCACCATTATTAATTCCATGGATTGTAGTCGTAATACTTCCAGATTTCGATTTAAATTTTAATAAGAATTCGGTAGTCAGTATGATATAAATAAAAAGAACCATCTTTATCATATTATGATCTATACGACAATATTTATCGTTAATAAAAGGAAATGTAATTTATAAGTAATTTTTTATTTACAGGTAAAACATTTCTGTCCAAATGTTCCAATAATTTTAGTCGGTAATAAAAAAGATCTCAGAAATGATCCTACAACAATTAAGGTAAGTTCCAAATACTTCTAAGATGCGTTAATGAACATACTTATTAATTTTGTTTTTAAATTTTATTTTGTTTAGGAATTGGCTAAAATGAAACAAGAACCAGTTAAACCACAAGAAGGGCGTGCAATGGCTGAAAAAATAAACGCTTTTGCATATTTAGAATGTTCCGCTAAATCAAAAGAAGGTGTACGTGAAGTATTTGAAACCGCTACTCGAGCGGCATTACAAGTTAAGAAACGGAAGAAGACTCGATGTCTTTTATTCTAAAAGAAAGTAAAAACAAAATCACAGAGGATAAATAAATAAAAAAAAAATAATACAATAAAAATGAATATATATTATTATATAAATTGAAAAACAAATATACAAGAGAAAATCGTAAAAGAAAATAATAAAAGGAAAAAAGAAAACAAATTTTTTATTAATTTTCCATAAAAAAAACAAATAAAAATGATGCACACAAATTTTGTGTGTAAGTTAAGTGAGCATCCAAAACAAAAATGAACATGCAAAAAATAATTAAAATTAAATTATTAATAAAATAAAATTTGAAAGGAAATCCATTTCAATATATTTTTTTTAGAAATATTGATTTCCTTTCCGATTTATTATTTTAATTTTGTTTTTGCGTTTGTTTAACAAAATATATAAATTGTGGATGTGTATTTTTTTTATTTTTAACTAATTAAAAATCACAAAAAATCAAAAACTGCAAAAAATTATAAAAATAAATTAAATTTTAAAACATGGGGTGGTCAAAAATATCATAGAAGAAATTAAATTATTAAGGTAAATTATTTTATATTTCTTTAATATTATATGTTGTATTGTATAAATGATTAAATGTATCATTACTTTAAAAAAATGTCATTTGTAGCGAATTATTCAAATTAATTCAAACTTTTGGGTGTCGTCCCAATTTCAAAATTTAAAAGATCTGCTGCAGACTATTTAATGTTTGTAACCTAATGCAGTCGTAGTTATTAATTACTGCAGTTGAAACCTAATTATTAAATTTCAACAGCAAATAAATAGCTCGAAATTTTAAAGAAATTAATTACCAAAATTCACGTTTAACTTCCATGATGGGGAATTCAAAACCATAACATCAATTTATTTATCCGTAGTTTAATAAAAATTGTTAAATGAATATAATTGTTCAATATTAGGTCCACATTCCTTTATTCTTGAGCCACATTTCGATTCTTTGTGATATAGTTTTTATACTAAGTGGGTCGTTGGACCATATTTTTTCAATTTCCTCAATTACTGTTAGTTTGTTTGTGATGAATTTTACCGATAACTGCTTCAGAATCGTCCAAACGGAGAGTTCTCCGGCTTTAGAATAATATAAAACTTTCTATATGTGCTATAGAATAAAGATAAAACTTTCTGGAAATTGCTTGTATTAATAGTGGAATTTAAAAAAAAAACAAAAGTTGGTAATTCATTGCCCATGTACTGTAAATTGCTTAATAATTCCCACCTACGACTAAAACTGTGTGTATCAGAAAACTTAACTTTTGTAAGATCCAATAGTTGTTTATGCAACATTTAAATAGATCTTACAAAAGTAAGTATACACTAACCATCTATAATGGTCCATGACAGCCTATAGTACTGACATGGGTTCATTCATACCACCGATCATTCATGCCATCTGGGCAGTACCAAAATCTTATAACCCTCAAAATTGAAACGTTGCTAGTAATTCTTTTACAACCATCATTTTTTAAATTAGATATTTCTTTCTTAGTTTAATAAGAGCCATTGTTTTCATTTTTATCTTTACGAAAAAAATTCTTGTTCTAGGGCGAGGAACTCATTATGGTGTGCAATAATTAGATTTTGAACACATGTTTTCCTGGAAATGAATAGTAAAAATTTTAACTAATACATGTTTTTTCCTTTATTTTCAGATTTCTTTAACACAACAAATATATTCATAATTTTTTTTAATTTAATTTATAAACAAAAAAAAAATCTTTTTCCATTTATCGTTGTTTTGTACGATTAATTTTTAAACAAAATGTATATTTAATATATCAATAAATTGGATCATTTGTAAAATTTTCAAGACCCAGGCGCAACATATTTGAAATACAGGAATCAATCGATGGGACAACACTAATATTATAGTCGTGTGTGTGTATAGTTTTATTCTTGCTAATGATTTATGTATGTGCGATATATTCATTTATTTTTAAATAATTGGAAAATAGTTTTTTCGTTTTGCTTACCGTTTTTTTTAGAGCTTCGAAAGAAGTACTTAAAAATACGTTATACTGGCGGCTAAACATTATAATAATTAAATATATTATATATATAAATTTTATAAAACTTCTAAAGTTTGTTTTTCAATATGATTTCGTCGTTGTCGTCATTTTTTATACACAACATATTAACCCTACTAGTCGTCGCGCGCGTTTATCATGTTATATTTTTATATATTTACTCGTTATATAGTTTTGATTATGATTAAAACTTTAATTAATAAATTCTATATTGAAAAACAAGCTTTATAAATTAGTTTTAATATATAATATAAATGTAATTTAAAAAATAAAAATCATCACTTTGCACACGAATGAGCCAAGAGATTTATATACACAAAATATATAATATAACTGATACATACATACTAAATTTATATACATACATATATATTCTAATTAAAAAAAATATCAAATGCCAATATTATGTTTATATTAACTAAAAAATACAAAACTTTTAACGACAAAATTAAATAAAAAATTTCAAATTTGCTATTTTTTTTTATAATTATTATTATTACTATTATTATTATTATTAATTAATATATATTATATATTTAAAAAAAAAAAGAAAATTAAAAACAGAAGAAAATTGGTTCAGTTTTTTTCCAGATTTTTTTTTATTTCTTTTAGAATAAGAAAAGAAAAATTTAATAAAAATTCAAAAAAACAAAAAAAAATGATACAAAAACTCAAAATAGTAGTAATTTGTTCGAATTTATTCGTATTTTGGAATGAAGTGAAATATCTGGTTCTCAAAAGGGTAATGTGTAAAATTTATTCCACAAAATATAAGAAACGATTATTCTATTTTTTTGACGGCTTTTACAGAACAATCTGACTTCTTTGGTTTAGATCACGAGAGGGCTAGAAAAGGGCTGTACTAGACTTAAAAAGTCCAGTACAGTCCTTTTTTACCTTGGGCGCAATGAGAAATGCAACTCCAAGATTTCTGAAGTCATCTTCATTGTGCAGCAAAGTATAGCCTTGAGACACATAGTCTCCGCTTTTACGCCATCGAGTTACTTGGAGCGCTACGATTTACACCCAATACTCTTTCGTATATGTGATAAGCCGGTCAAACGCGCCAGGTTTTGTAAGTAACTGGTTGTGTAAGTTCCACGTGCCGATCCTCAATCTCGCGTCCAAGTACTTAATCGGAGTCATTTTTGTTTTGGGGGTATCCGATTTTTTTTGCCTGTTGTCATTTTAAGCTATTGTTTTTTATGGATACGGGTCGTCAGCCAGCCGTCTAACCAGATTTAGTAGCCTCTTACGACAAGGTCTGGATACTGTGGTAGTATTCTATGGGTAGCATGTTTCGTTAGAAATATTTACGAAACATGGATGCCTTCACCTACAGGGCCCGAAATTATGTAGCGGTTGATGTAACGGTTAGTATTGTTTTTTCCCTATAACTCAAATTTCAGTAAATGGTATGCAAGACTTGGAAAAGCAAAAAGTTACAGGTCTGAGAACGTTTTCAATTGCGATTAAACTGGGTTGTTTTTTTTCAATGTTTAGCCGATAAAAACTATATTTAAATGAAGCAACTGCCATGGTGGCAAACACAGCAAAAATCGCATTACGTTCCTTGTTGATCTAAAACTTTTAGATGGAAGAATATAATCTAAAACTTTTCAGTTAACAACCAACATTAATAGTTGGTAAAAGCAAGAATCCTAGTTGCTTTTGTGGTATTAAGTCTCTTGCGGTAGATTACAACAGTAATAAAAAGTTTTGAATGACAAGATTATATGGGAGAATTGGCCGATGAAACTGGACGTTTTGGTCGTCCAAAACAAAAAAATTATTTTATTTTAGGACAATTACCCTTCACATCCGAAAGTGCTATCAAACTAGAAATTTATAACTAACTTCAACAGCTGAGTCTGAAGAAAATGTTGTGGAAGAAATAGTACAAAAGATAAACCAACCATTCAACAAATTCACTCATCTATTGATATACTGAATACTGCTGTTGAGATACATATGACAATGTGCCTGATTCAATACACTACAGCATTAATAAAATAGACAAATTTCTCGTGAACCAAACAATCTATACTAAACAGACTAGGGTAAATAATTTTTTTTTGTCTAAATGAGTAACTTTTAAAGGCTTATCAACATTTTAACTTATGCTAGTCATTTCTATCGTTTGGTGCTGCAAAACGTTAATTTTTTTAAATTAATAATTAAATGAGTTAATTAAAAATGAAGATAATATTTTCCCTAAGCCGAATAAATAATATTGTGCCAACTAGTGATTCGACTTATACAAGTTTGACTGTATTTTCAAAAAGTATGAAATATTTTATCACCGCCCAGGTAGTGGTTACAGCTGTGGTAGTTCGAATCCCGATCTGGACAGGATGCAAAAGGGTTTTTCACCATCTGATTACGATCGGTGTTATGAATAAAGACATCTATGACCCCATGTGTTGGATTGTCGGGCAACCCATCTTCCATGTCAGTACTATAGGCTGGCATCGAGCTATGCAATGGGAAGATGGTTCTACATAAATCGGACCTATAGCCGTACGTCCTCGATTTGACTACTAAGGCGTAAAGTAAGGACGTAAATAAGCGAACCGCGAAACAGCTAGGAGAGCCTTTAGCCCCAAAACAGATTGCATAGTATAAAATATAAAAAAAAATATTTTATCGATATATGTAATTATTACATTCAAGTAGATAAGACACAATGTAGTAATATTTACAAATAGTTGGTGACAGAGTTTTCAGCTTATAATTCGGGACAAAAAAAATCATTGAAAATTTTTTTTTTTTTTTTTATTTTATTCTATGCAATCTATTTTTGGGGCTCAAGGCTCTCCCAGCTCTTTCGCGGTTCGCTTATTTACGTCCTACTTTACGCCTTAACGGCCAAATCGAGGACGTACGGCTATAGGTCCGATTTTCGTAGAACCATCTGCGCTTTGCATACCTCCACGCCAGCTTATAAGTACTGACATGGAAGATGGGTCGGCCCATGAGTTCTGCACTCCAATAGGAGGTCATAGATGTGTTCATTAACACCACCGACCATAATCAGATGGTGAAAAATCCCTTTTGCATCCTGCCCCTATCGGGATTCGAACCCGGTACCTCCCGCTCCAACTGCCACAGCTTTATACACTGAGCCACCTGGAATTGAAAATTCATTGGGTAGATATGAGTAAAACCACCAGAATACTATAGTTGAAAATAATTACTTACTAATTGAATGCTGAGCATCTCGCAACAACGGCAATGAGCAAAATAAATTGGATTGTGTACATTTTTCGCCCTTAATTTATTTAGGTTTTTGAACGATAAAATATTACCTTCTCAATAAGGGTAAATTTGAAATTTCTATTCAGTTTCATGTGTCTCGTTACGGTGACAAATAACCCGGTGAATTCCCATTCTATTGTCGTTCATATTTAAATTTTTAATGAGGAGCGTATTAGTATTGTTTAATTTTGTAAGTGTTTGGATAATTGTTCCATAACCTTTTCTTGTCTCGGCTCCTGCTCCGTTATTCTAAGGTTGCTTGCAACATTTTTTCTTCTGTATTTAGAGAGGCATTGGCGATGTATTGATTTTTTGCATTTTCGTTCCATGCAGCTTCGACATTCAGTTCATCACAAACTGTTTTAGTTTTACCTGTCTATCTACTTGTTCTACATAACTAATCGATTTATTTCTCTATTTAAAATAAGAAATAACTTTAATTTACAATTTCCTGTTGCTTTTACAAGTTCACTAACCTTTTATTGAATTTATTATGGTGGCATTTTTATACATGCCATTGCAAGACAACATATGTAGTTCTAAAATTACCAGAGAATACAAAATTGAAAATAATACATAATTTGAAAATAAGTGAGGGATTTAACGGTTGTTTATCCTATAGTCGCATTCGAATATTCATTTGCTATATCGTTCGCTATTAACCCCATTACAGCCAATATGGGGACTTATGGTTCGATTTACCTAGAACCATCTGTACAGTGCATAGCTTTTTTTTCTTTAATTTAAGCTTTAATTGGGTGCAGAGCGGACTTTTAGACAGTCCTAGCTCCTTGTAACTGTCAGAGCTCCTGCACCCAGCGCGCGGTCCTTCAATTAAAGGTTGAAAGCTGCCTTAAACTGGTCTATTTTATACAGAAACTGAAAACCGGATAACGAATTCCACTTACTGAATGTTCGATAAATGAATTCGCGCTTTGCACATTTAGTTCTTGGTTTCGGCAGCTCACCGTGAGCCTAAGCGCATTGACCGTTCCTCGTGTTACCCGTCCTGGCATAACAAATGGTGGTATTTTCTCCGTTAATTCTGCAGAACATTTACCATTTATTAATCTATAGAACACGCATAGTTCTGCAACATCTCTGCGGTGCTGTAAGCTGTCTAGATCTTTCGTAAGTCTAGAGTTTCGTATTGTTCGGATGGCACGCCGCTGAACTCTATCCAGCAACTGGAGAGCAATGCCATATGCTTCACCCAAACTTGACATCAATATTCTATAAACGGTCTAATAAAGGTTTTATTATATATCTGGAGAACCTGATGCGATTTAAAAACCGTCTGCATCTATTGAAGAACCCGAGTTTACGTGAAGCTGATTTGGTCAATGCGATAATGTGTTCATTCCATTTTAAATTGTTGCTAATCTGAACACCAAGCAGACGAATTGAGTCACAACCCACGAGAACGTGGCCTTTTACCACAAAAGGGTATTCGTTGCGACTTCATTTTCGCGGGAACGTGCATATTTGTGTTTTTTTTCCTCCCCACTCAAATATTGTACTGAAATCGGAACTAAGCGAAGTGACAACTTTCAGCCGTTTACCGTTTAACTCTGAAGGGGTAGGCTCGACCTCGAATGAAATAAAAGAGGGCAATAGGCAAAACTGTGGAGAGGATTTACAGTGCTATCCAACAAGTCATTAATGTATAACAAAAACAAAGTTGGTGATTCCTGACAAAACTGATTCCTGACGGACTCCGGCATTTGGGGAGTGTGTCGTTGATGATCTCCCATTTAGCACAACGTTGATCTTTCGGTCTTTGAGAAAGTTTTTTATCCACTTGATGGTCATCGAATCCAAGCCGTATGCCACAAGTTTACAAATGAGATTCTCATGTTAAACCTTGTCAAAAGCCTTGGATATATCAAAAGCCTTGGCTTCTCCGTGGTGCTCAAGGGCGAGATTCCATTTGTTTACAACATACGTCAAGAGATCGGTTGTGGAGCATCTTTCACGGAAGCCATATTGTTTTTCTGAAATTATTTTACTAATATAGCTTCATGTCAGCCTTTAGTCCTATCAAGGAAGATGTGTCGGCTATGAATTTTATACTCCAACAGGAATCAGATGATGAAAAATTCCAGAATTCTGCTCTTTAATTACGTGCAGACACAAAGATATTAGTTACCCAATTCATTTGCTCGCAAGTGTATAAAATATAGCATTTAAATGTGTACATAAAATCCTATTTTTAAAGTAAGAACTAGACGATTGTAAATAATCGATCAATGTGATTTGAAAAATGTTGGACAAATCATGGTTCCAACGTTGATAAATTATTTTAACCTGTTTAGAAATATGTACCAAACATTCAGCAAATGTGTGCCAATGTTGGGTCAATAATTGTTATTTGTTTTGTGACTATGTTTTTTTTACAAGCCACGAACGTTTATCAAATATTTGAAATTGTTTGGACGCAGCTTAACATATCTGAAAACAAATACATTAATGCAAAATTTTTTATCATTCTGATAATCATGTTAGGCTTAGCTTATTACTTTATTTTTTTTATACATATTAACAGTTGAGATAACTTCGTATTAGCCAAAACGAAGAAAGTCGACCCTATTGGCAGTTTTCGGCTAGGCGCATTTTAGTCGAAAGTTCGAATGCTAAATAAAAAAACATTTGTTTATTTATTTTAATTTATTATCATTATTTATTTTTTTTTAATTTTTCTCTTTTCATTTTTTTTAAATATATATGTATATAATTTACATAAAATATAGATTACATATATTATGACGAACTTGTTATTTATTTGGTTTTATTATTTTTACTTACTGCATTTTTTAAATTAGACTTTATATAATTTAAAGATAAAATTGTATTTAAGTTTAAATAAAAAATATATAAATTATATTTAAATATTATTGCGATATTATTGTTGTTGATTTTCTTTATAAATGAATTTATTTAATTATGGTTCATGGTTTAATAAATACTATATAGTTTGTTTAATATTTAATGTTAATTTATATTTAAAAATTAAAATATTTGAAAAATTTTATTTTTTTGTTTTATCTTTCTGAATATTAGTGACTCAGACACTTGTTTAATAATTGAGCTTTGGTTTATATAATTAAAATAAATAAACATAAAAGTATAACTATTATATTATTGATCAAATGAATTTTTATTTTTATACAAAATAAGTTTTTTAATCCGATTTAGTAAATAATGTCGAAAATACGGTCGATTGGGTTCTGGTTTTAGCGGGCGGAGGCCGTTTTTATTTTCAAAAATAAAGCTCAACGCACACGCGTGCTTCTACATGACAACTGCACAAAAACATTGATATGTAGGTTAGTAGGTAACAAAACCAGACAGTGTTATATATAAATAGTAAATTCCATGTGGTATACATTTAAATGGGAACAAAAATAAAATGCTTGGTATCTTCTATAGAATTTTTTTTTTACATTCGTCGCGACATCTTTGTTTGCACAAACCTAAACAATAAATAAAAGAACTGCTCGACACAAGGCACTCAATCAAAAAAATTTACTATCTGTTTTCATTTAAAATTTCATTTAAATATATAACACATATGGAGCCGATAAGGAAGATTTAGTTTAATTCCGCCATTATTCCGTTAAAGAGAAGTTTAACCTCACTTTTTTTTATTAATATTTGTTAATATAGAGAACTTTGGTTTTCATAAGATTTGAATCTATTTATTAATTATTTACTATATACTAAATAGTTTTAAATTTCAAAATTAGCAAAAAAATATGTAAATTTATTAAAATAAAATAAATTTTATAAAAAAATTTCAAATTTAAGCGTTTTATAGAAATAAATCCATTAAGTTATTTTTATTATATATGAGATACCATTGTCTTAATAATCTTCTTTATATTATTTCTAATACTTTTAAATAATTAATTTTTATAATATTAACAAAAAATATATATAGATTTTTATTTAATTTTTCTCATAAGTATATAATATTTTTATATTATTTTGTTTGTGTATGTATATAGGTTGTGGTGGTGTGTAATTTACTCGATATAAATATCTTCTATTGGGTAAGCGGTTTCTATGAATTTTTGATAGAACCGATGAAAAGCGCGTCTGAAAACAAATTATACAAATTAATTAATATAAATTTAATTAAATTAAATAAAATTTAAATGAATAATTTGTGTATTACCCTACTGCTTCGGCGACTGGTCGTGTAGATTCATGTCCCTTGAAAACATGGCAAGCAAACCTCTGCACAGTTGGATGTTTTGTAATAAAACCTATGTACCTATGATCCCTTGGATGAAATGCGCAAAATGACACATTTTTTAGGGAGTAGAAGTAATCAATGCATGCTCCTTTTTCACGTTTCTATATAAAGATAAGTACATGAAGTATGTATAAATTAAATACGATAGTGGTTATAGTTAAATATTAACCTGTGGTTTTGATCGGTCAACCATTCGCAAACCTTGATCCGATACTTCCAATATGCATGGTTGTGCCTTTGGCGAATCACCATATTCACCACATATTTTTCGGACCGCTTGACATACAACCCCCGTCCCCTTGTGTGCTGCCGTTTCGACCGAGCCCAAATAGCCCAATAAATATCTCTCCTTCTTGACTTGAGACGAACTCGGATCAAAATCGTTATAGTCCAAATCGACGGCATACGCCGATGGGAATATACCCTGTCGCCCAGTTCTCAAATTAACACCCTCACACCATAAATCATCTGCTTCCTTTTGCACATAAATTGGATCGCCAATTTCTACTTCAATCTCGTCATGATGCCGTGGTATAAATTTATGTAGGCCACGATGTGTTGCCTCTAACATTTCTAGTTGACTCATTGGAACACCACCAAACGGTGGTGGAAATGGAGACGATGGTGACGATGCCATTTGTGGTGACATACTTTTAAAATCATTTGGTGAATGTGATGTACTGTGACCACTGTCCACATCACCTAAACTGTGTAGCCGCTCTGAATCGGGGCTCGAGTCTTCGTCTAATAGATAACTACATTTCAATGTTAAAAGTGAACGTTGAGAAAATGAAGTGTTGAAATTCATGGGTCGAGAATTAAGTCCTCCTCCGCCACCACCACCACCACCACCAACCCCACCACCGGAACCAATACCAGCACCACAGCTACCTAATTCGTCAGCTAAACTTGTCATGCCATTGCTATGTGAACTGGAATGATTATTTACGCTCGATCCATTGGCAAATGGAAAAATTAGTGCTGCAAACAAATAAAATAGAAAATTGATTTTAATATTTTTAGATCCAGGCCTGAATTGTATACGCAATCAAAAAATTAAGCTTAGTTTACAACACTTTATACTGCGGGCGGTTTTATCACACACACACACATTCGTTTTATTTCTTATAAGCTTTCATACAATTTGTGTAGCCTCTACAGTGTAAAATTTCAAAGCTGGGTTATCAAAAAATGTAAGCTCAAATCAGGCACGCTTCATGACGTATCTATAAAAATTTAAAGAATACGTGTTAGTATATTAGGGTAGGTGAAAAAAATTTAGGTTAGTCTATTTAAAGGTTTTTTACGGGATGTGATACATATTTTTCAGTGTGGGAGTTAAATAACCCACATACATATTAATAAAAATAATAGAGCATGTAGGAACAGAACATAACGACGTTTTTTTTTATATATTTTTTGCTATGCAATCTGTTTTGGGGCTCAAGGCTCTCCCAGCTATTTCGCGGTTCGCTTATTTAAGTCCTACTTTACGCCTTAATGGCCAAATCGAGGACGTACGGCTATAGGTCCGATTTACGTAGAACCATCTTCGCATTGCATAGCTCCATGCCAGCCTAAAATACTGACATGGAAGATGGGTTGGCCCATGAATTACCACCGATCGTAATCAGATGGTGAAAATCCCTTTTTGCATGCTGCCTCTATAACGACATTGAATTGTGCAAGAAACATGAAACATACAATGGAAAAGCTGTGGAAATTTTACAAAATGTTTCATAATAATTTTAAAAATCGTCCATCGGCACGAGATCATCATTACCAACAGAGTCAAACGTATATTTTACTAAGTTGATATTTAACTAAGTTGTTATCTTAGTATTCTAACATTTCTCGGACATGTTTATATTAAGTAGGTTACCAGGTTTCGGCCTATGACTATACTGCACTGCAACTAGGGATCATAGTTTATTTCATTCAGACCACCGGTCTTAATTAAATGGTGAAAAATTCCTGTTGCATTCTGTCCCTATCGGGCTTGGAAAATGTGGTACCTTATCCAACTGCTGCAGCTTTAGCCAGTGTGCCAATTGGCCAGTCTAAGATTCTTATATATATAGATTATAATGATGGTTCTATTAAAGTAAAATTTTGATGCACAAAAATAATAATTACGGGTTACGGGTAACTCTAACATAGCAATAGGAAGATCTACCATAGTTCAGTTTTTACGTTTAGAGTAAATTGTTGCTTTGGTTGGTTCATCTTTATGTTAATGGTCTTTGGTATTTCTGTTTGCTTTTCCGCGCATATATTATCTTAGCACTACACCATAACCGCATAATAAAGTAACGAGTCTTATTAAATTGAAAACTAATGAATTTATTTTTAATTAGCAAATTCTACATCCTTACGAATAAAGTGCTTGACGTAAACTATGAATATATATAGAATGAAATCTTACAGCCAAATTTAATGTGGAAAATGACTGCACAGTGATTAATTTATATAGTGACAGTCAAAAATTCTCAATGCCCGATAAAACTTAGAAGTTAAGGTAAACATCACATTTTTTGGCTTCATAATGTTTGGTCAGGGCTGTGGATTCGAACCTTCACAATTAATGATAATTTTAGTATTTTTAAAGGAGTTCCCAGAGGTACACTATCACCTCTTAGTCCCGAACTCTGTTTTTTATCTGTTGATCCTCAAATAGAAATCTTGATCCGAAGCAGTGTTGTCTATGAGTAGAATATGATGGACAGGCGACAAGAAGTGATTAACAGTTTCTTCTTCTCCTCCCACACCCAGTTCGAAGTTTCAATTGTTTTGAATTTTCATTGGGAATATGTAATTATTCAGCGAAAAATGTCTCGTGATTCTACTCAGCAATATCGTTTAAGTGAGTGTATCATAATTTAACATGGATTGGGATATTTGCTGATTTACTATTCTAAAGATGATTTTTGTTAGGCGACAAGAGATGAGACTGTCCCGTCTCTTCTGGTGCAGACCACCAAAGTGGTAGTCGATATCTCTCTTAAGAGATACTAACGTCACCTCTAGAGGAGATTCAGATCCCACAAATGTAGAATTATAAATGTCAACAAAGCAAAAAAATCGAGTACCGCCAGCATAACAATAAACTCCCGTTTAGTCCTCGGACACGATATTAATGATCGGCACGTGCAGTCCCTGAGAAAACCTGGTGCGTTTCACGTCTTTATCACATGTATGAAAGAGTATCGGCTGTAAATCGTGGGTCTCCAAAAACCTCGATGTCCTCTGGCTCAGGTTGTCCACGACGAGGTCATATCGGCTTAAACATATTTCTTTTACCATTATCTGGTCATCGTAGCTTTGCACGATGAAGGTTTTCATACAAGAAAGAGAAGATAGGGAAATGTACGAAATCCTCCTGTGAAGTTCTAATAAATGAAGAAACAGAAAGTGTCAAGATCTTGTCAGCAATAGCATTTTGCGATCTAATTACTAGTCTGATGATGTAACCACTGTCTCAGAAGTATTGGAAACCAAAATTACATATGTAGCCCAGTAAACTCTCGGTATAGTGAAAACAAAAACCAAAAATACCGTAATTGTTTTGGTGAAGAGTTTCGTTTAGCTGTACAGTAATGAAATATAAATAGCGCAAGCCCTGTGTACAATGACAAGGATAAATAAAGCCGTTCTTACTATAAAGAGAATAGCTAAACGCAGTTGTAAACACAAGAAGTTTCCTTTAAAGAAGTTACCAGATTGCACCATACCTTAATTTCAAGTGGCTAAAGTTTTTGAGAAATGCATTAACCAACAACTTGTGAATTATCTTGAGATTAATAATTTCAGATAAACAATATGGCTTCCGCGAAGGCCACTCCACAACCGATATTTTGACGTGTGTTACAAACAAATGGAATCTCGCCCTTGAGCACCACGGAGAAGCCATTGCAATCGCTTTGGATATATCCAAGACTTTTCACAAGGTTTGGCATGAGAATCTCGTTTGTATAAACTTGTGGCATACGGTTTAGATTCGATGACCATCAAGTGGATAAAAAGCTTCCTCAAAGACCGAAAGATTAACATTGTGCTAAATGGGAGATCATCAACGACACACTCCCCAAATGTCGGAGTCCCTCAAGGATCAGTTTTGTCACCAATTTTATTTTTGTTATACATCAATGACTTGTTGGATAGCACTGTAAACCCTATCCACATTTTAACCGATGATGCAACATTGCACTCTTCTATTTCATTCGAGGTCGAGTCCACTTCTTCAGAGTTAAACGGTAAACGGCTGGAAGTTGTCACTTCGCTTAATTCCGATTTGAGTAAAATATTTGAGTGGAGAGTTAAAAATCAGGTCAAATTTAACGAGAAAAAAACACAAATATGCACGTTCTCGCGTAAAAGAAGTAGCAACGAATACCCTTTTGTGGTAAAAGGCCTCGTTTTCGTGGGTTGTGACTCAATTCGTCTGCTTGGTGTTCAAATTAGCAGCAATTTAAAATGGAATGAACACATTTTCGCATTGGCCACATCAGCTTCACGTAAACTCGGGTTCCTCAATAGATGCAACAGGTTCTCCAGATATATAAATCCTTTTTTATAGAATATTACTGTCAAGTTTGGGGTGCATGATATGGCACTGCTCTCCAGTTGCTGGATAGAGTTCAGTGGCGTACCATCCGAATAATACGAAACTCCAGACTTACAGAAGATCTCGACAGCCTACAACACCGCAGAGATGTTGCAGAACTCGTATTTTATAGATTAATAAATTGTAAATGCTCTGCAGAGTTAAAGGAGAAAATACCACGACTTGTTACTTCAGGACGGGTAATACGAGGAACGGTTAATGCGCATAGGTTAACGGTGAAGCTGCCCAAACCTCGAACTGAAGATGCAAAGCGCGAATTTATTTATCGAACATCTATATAAAGTGGAATTCGTTGGTCGGTTTTCAGTTTCCGTTGAAATATAAAATGCACAAGTTTAAGGTGGCTATCAACCCTTACTTGAAACATCGTGCGTTGGGTGCAGAAGCTCTGACAGTTACAAGTAGCTAGGACAGTCTAGAAGTCCACCCTGCTCCCAAATAAAACTAAACTTAAAAAAAAAGAAACTGTGCTTGAATATTTAGGAATACCAAAGAAATAATTTAAGTTGAGAGGTAATAAATGTTGAGAATAGACTATCGAGAACTTGTGCAATTAGTTTTGGTGTTCGAAAAAGAGTTGCGCTGTCCCGATATTTTTTAATCTTATGTTGAAATACATCCTTCGATCTCTAAAACCAGAGATCAGATATTTAAAACCAATAATCTGATCTCTGGTTTTAGAGATCAAGACTCAATTGATTTCAGTAGTGGTAACCGCACGTTTGAAGAAATAATGTGATTCAAGTATTTTGGATCTCTCCTTAATCACAATAATAGTATAAGAGAGGATATCAAGTTTGCCGCAGGCAATCAGGCTATATATTCTCTCAGAGCTCAAATTGTACAGAGTGTATACAAATTGCACAAACTGTTGATCAGGCCCATTATCATGTATCGATGTGAGAGTTGGACCAATTAGGTTTAGATATTCTTTATATAAAATATTTCTGAAAAAAAGTTAGGTTAGGGTAATAGTTTCTGTGATCTATTACTACACCAGTATAAAAATAAAATGTATTTGTTCCTTTGCGACAACTTAACACTAACATTCATTTACCATTATTAAGGTCAATATTAGTTCCCTTCTCAAATCTACAGCTCTTCTGGACGACCAACTAAAGTTAAAACCAAAATTATGTTTAAATATGTTTAACAATTAAAATTGACGCTCTTTCCAGCAATTCACGTTATTGACGGCTAGTTCTTACTAGGTGTTTTGTTAAATACATCAAAGGGGTTGGTATTACGTATATATGTACACATGTATATTGTTAAGGCGAACTATTCAGAATTTGTTTAACACCCAACTATATTAATACTCATTTTGATATGTGAAATGTGAAATTTATATATTGTGTAATAGTTTTTCTAACCCTAATTCGTACATATAAATAGGGTTAAAATAACGTGTGTAAGTGCTCTTGTGAATAATTCAAATTTTAATAAGGTTTCAAAATAATATATAATATGCAAAATGAAATAAAAATCGTTGAATCACACTCGACTTCCACCTAATTCTTACATATTTTACAAGCCTTTATGCTTTATGTATAACGCCACATACATTATTGTATCGATTGCAAAAAATATATAAAAATCCTAAATTTTTATACAGCACACCAATTTCGCCCAGACTCATCCAACACACACTAATTAACTCATTTAATTAT
This sequence comes from Tipula lateralis, assembly GCA_963932295.1. NCBI lineage: Eukaryota > Metazoa > Arthropoda > Insecta > Diptera > Tipulidae > Tipula > Tipula lateralis. The sequence goes on along the minus strand of OZ010738.1, from coordinate 80,435,853 downwards.
ATAAGGTCATGTACACCTTTAAGCTGTTGTATATGTAAAGTATAAATGAAAATTTTTACAATTGATTTCGTTTTTCCAGTGTCGCTACGTATATTGATCCAAAAAAGCAGTAAAATAACATAGTTTGTGATAACAACTTAAAATTGCATAACAACGAAAACTTATAGCCATATTGCTGGTATGCAGAGCCCATCGATAGAGCGCTTTTAAAAAATTTAACTCACTTTATGTTTTTACAATCGAGATTTTCTAGATCACAAACACCACGTATTCGACAACAATCAGAGACACACAAATATGGGCAGTATTATTCCCATCAACTACTCGTATACGCACGCAAGATATTCACTCCGAAAGACACACATATATGCAATTTTGTATTAATAGATAGATTGATAGAAAACAAATAGGAATTAGTAATTAAATTGAAAAACAAAAAAAAACATGCACGTGATGTTTAACCAATCGATCTTGTATTCAACTTACGTTTTCTAAGTTTTGGTATTTCTGGGAGTTTTCGCCTTTTCCGTTCAAAACATCCCAAGTGTGGAAAAGAATTTATATTTGGTTTTTCTAAATGATTTGTTGTGTCATTTACATTATCACTACCAACCCCATTAGTACTACTATTATTACATATAACACCACCAACCCCACTTCCACCCACATCACTATTATTATGATTATTATTTATATGATTATTATTTATAGTATTACTAATATTGCATATACTCAAAGTTGTTGCTGTTGTTGATGCAGATGAGGTTGTTGGCAGAACATGTGTTGGTGGGGGTTGTGGCTGATTTAATGAAATTTCTGATAGTTTATCATCTTCCTGGTCCGATGAATCACTTTTTGATGATGGATATTCCTCATCTATGTTCAACGGGACTAGACTGCAAATACACAAAAAAAAATTCATTTTACTTAAATTTAATTTGTTTTTCTTTTCACAATAATCTTAATCACTAACGAATAATAAGGTGCTGGAGCTTTTAAATTCCGTGGTAGTTTTTCGAATGCCTGTCGAAATTCTTCAAATTCTGTATCAGCCATTTTATCTTAAAAATTTATTTCTTTTTCGCGAATTTTTTTTCTTGCCTTCGCCCTCGTCTTAACAACTTAATTTTCTGTAGTAACACACATTTAGATTTTCCAAAATAACTTATATAAATAATTCAAATAATATATTCACAAAATCACTTTTAAACGTAAACACTATCTAAATATTTAAACTTAAATAAAATAAAATGGAAAACTTGTTAAAAATTAAATGAAAATCTACTTTAAAAAAATATTATACAGCGAAAAACTAATCGAAAATTTATATAAAAATTGTAAAACCCAACGTTGCTGCTTGCTACTACATTGGGGCGCAATTTTATTGATTTTTCCTTTTCATTGAATTTCCCTTTTTTATGTCTCTATCGTCGATTTAACGAAAATGAAAATGGAAAAAACAAAATTAAAATTTTCGTATAAGGGGAATTATTTATTTTCGATAAGTTATAGACGGAAAATACGTAAGTAAATGGAAAATAAGAACAGGAGAAAAATTAGAAATTTTTTTAGCCGTGTTTAAATATAGATGGCACTTGCTGGTAGAATTTAAATTAATTAATACTTGAAATTTAAAGGTGTGCTAGTATTTATCCATTGGAATTGGAAACTATGGGAAGTATTTAGGTCACATTTGTCGATGTCTTCCAAATAGCATATTGAAAAAAGGATTAAATGTTTTTTCTTTGTTTTTAACATATGTTGAACTAATAGAAAATCGATTATCGTTTGGATGGTTAACTTTATAATGATCTACTTTTAAACGTTCGATTTCTATGTCGGAACAACTGAGATAAATTTGGAGGCGGTATTTTTAAAAATTAATGGAAGCAAAAAAGTATTTAGTGGGTAACAGAGAAGGAGAAAAAATTGTCTTTCTTTTTCTTGAAATTCGAATTTCGTAAATCAAATTTAAATTTAGTTAAAACGTTATGTCGGGAGACGGTTAAATAAATCATTCGCCGGTTGTAGCTTAATGGTTAAGAGAGTTTCTCATCACGCCGCGGTCTCGAGCTCGATTCTCGCCGTTGACCAAAAATTAACATGCACCGGATGACATAAAAAGCTATTGTGTGTAAAAACATTCGTTGCGCTGACCACCTATAATGTGCACCAATACGTTAAAATGATTCGTAAGATTGAGACGTGGTAAGGGCCGTTTACTACCTGTAAGCCATATAGTTTATTATTAAATAAATCATAAGTATTTAGTTCAAATGTCAAAAAACAATAAATAAATATATTAATTTGTATAAATTATATGTAATAAAATACTTTTAGTTTTTGATGTTTAATTCTTCGACCTCGTAATTTGAGAACTCTGTTAGAAAATTATATGACTGACGCTGTTAAATTCATAAATTTTTCGGTAATACATTGTAAGAGCGAGAGGCATATATAAAATGAGTGGCACCAATTTTTTGGTTGTTTTCAATTTTAATTTTAAAAGATACCGTATCCATAGTTATTTACCTCACTGGTCGAAACAAAGTTATGTTCGGAGAGTAGAAAAAAACCAGCGATTGTTTAAACTTTTTAAAGTTCGAAAACAGATATCGTAGTATAACTCTGCTTCAGCTTACGTTAGATAGCAGAAGCTTTCTAGACCGTTGTCTGTCGTTATTAGATCATAGATCTCAAACTAGAAGATCAGTACGTTTAACTATTTTTCATTATTTCTTTATAGTAGTGTTCTCAAGTAAATATTAGCAGACTTCTAAATAAATAAATGAACAATAAAAGTAAATTATTTCGATTTCTATTAGCGAGCAAATCAAGTAAGAAAGGATCTTGTCCTCTCCACTGGATGTAAGTACATATGACTCAAATGATCGTCAACATAGATTGCGATATCAACTGTAGATTACATTTTTGTTCTTTCATTTCAAGACCTCATTAATCAACCTAAGTTTATTTGACATAGGTCAGCTTTGCTAAAACAACAATAAACCTGAGTTCAACTTCGATTTCTACGTTCAATCATTCATTTATTCGTTCAGTAATTTTGTTTTGACGATTCATACTATGGTAAAATTACAGAATGATTCTCAGGACGATTTTGTCAGGATCTAAAATAAATTAATTTCATTGGAACGCACGTACACATTATATGTATTTTGTGTCCGATGTCCGAATAACATGGGTCATGTTGTCTGTTTTATTCAATGTTCGTTAAACTATCTCTTGTGACAAAACGTAGGAACAAAAAATTGTCATTTTGGAGTGTTACGATTGGCCGAAAAAATTATTTGTATGAATGAATGAACTAAGAAATTGAAGTATATATTCAGCTTAATTAATAATAATAATTAAAATCAAGAAAAGCGTAGTGTACGTCTTAAGCTATCCTTGCTTCAAGTAAAATCGAACAAGTGATTTATCTGGATAAAGCTTTTACACGTAATGTTAATCTGTTCAATAGAACCATATGGTTGGTTCTATGTACATCAACTTGTAAGAACTTATATCTTCTTAGGTTTCTACTGCGTAATTTAATTTGTAAATTTTCCAGTATTGATGGTGCGTCAATGTGACCCAATAAAATATAACCGACAAACGAGCACTTTAAAATTTCACGTCTATTTTGAAGAATTACATAATTGAATGTTTTACGGCCATCCAGATGTCGTGGTACATGCTGCTGGTTTTCATGGTAATTCGTGACCATACTTCCAACCGCTTTTCCAAGTTAAGCAACGGATAAACTTTTTCTGAATATCCTCTAGCTAACAAATATGTGTATCATAAAACGGGCACCAAACGATAACAGCATATGGAATTAGATGTAGCAACATGAGATTAGATCTAGCAACACATTGTTCTATGTGTTCGTTACTGCTCATATTTCTCACGAAAATTACACCTAAGTGTTTGATCTCAGATACTCTCTCTGGCATATTACTAATTTCGTAATATTTTAAAACTGTATTCAATTTCCGGTGAAATGATATGAATGGGTAAAGATTTCCGGTGAAGATTTGACGCACTCTAATTCACTAAATTGTTCTCTTGGAGTTTCAAGGGCCAAAATTGTTGTACTTTACAATGGCTAATCGAGTCAAAAGTATAGCCTTGGTAAAGTCTGTGTACACCGCGTGAACTTGCTTGTGGTTTCTTTAACTTTGATTGTGCTGCCGGTGAATTCAAAAAGGTTTGTGGATGTTAATCTCTTTGGCATGGACCATGTTGGTACAAACACCTAGAGCACCACTTCAAAAAGAATTTTCAAATTCTAATAATTTGGGCATAGATAAAATCGTTATACCTCTAATACATAAAAAAGAAACAGGTATTTGGTTATCGCCGAATATTTTTGGAGCCTGATTTATGTCTTCTATTGTGATATGTGGTTTTTCAATGAACATCCACGTCTTGTGGTTTAAAGGAAGATTAAAAAACTAAGCGAACATGTTGGATATGACTCCCCTCTTCATTGAATGTTAAATATACAGGAAACCCGTTGATTTCACATTTTGTCTTTAAAAAGCTGCAAAAGGACTGTTTGTAATCGTTGTTAAGTGGACTGTACTTTATTTTAATTGTTGGTCAACAAATTTTCAACACGTTTTTTGATTGTTAATACCTTTTATTTTTGGTTTCTTTTTTGAGCACAACCTGTAGTTTGTGCGTACTAAGACAGACTGGTTCTTTCAGTGTGTAATTGTTTTATATTTTACACTGAATTTAATTTTTACACTGAAGTATAATTAGTAAGTCAATTCAACTTATAAGTTGAATTCAACATTCAACTCCTATGCTTAAACACTCCGGCCACCTTGAAATGACTGATTTCAAAATATGGATACAATTCAAAGCAATTAAATATTCATTTACAAGGTGACATTTATAATCTTATATATAATATTAACAGGAATAACAATGATAACTAAATCTAATACGTAACTAATATTACAACTCATAATAATTTGATTGTTTGATTGCGTCGAAAATAATATAATATACGTTCGGTTGAATACTGGAGCAATAACTGTTGGATCACTCAATCAAAACCTCGAAACCCGTTTGATTCATCGATGCTATCATCATGATCGAGTAACTGAGTTTCTATCGGTAACACGCAAATTTTCGAAATGGCGCGTTTAAATTCTCCTGTTGTGGTTTTAATTGTAACTACACGTATATAGTTATCAGAACCTGAGTGTGTATTTACAATACGTCCCATTATCCATTTCATTGGTGGAAGATTATCTTCTTTCAATAATACCAAATTACCGACTTCAACGTTTGCACTCGGATTAACCCATTTGTGTCTTTGTTGCAATTCAGTAAGGTACTCGAGACCAGCGCTTCCAAAACTGTTGCAAACAATATTGAAGTCGTTGGTAGATGGATAGACGATTAAATTTAAGATGACACAATGATGGTTCCGGTATTGCATTTATCGGACCTCCGATAAGGAAGTGTCCAGGCGTGAGTACTGACATATCTGATGGATCAGAAGACATTGGAGACAGCGGCCTTGAATTGAGGCACGCTTCAATCTGTGTAACTAAGGTAGTTAAATCTTCGAACGTACATTTAATGTCTTTGATTGAACGTTTTAAGTGGTATTTGGCGCTCTTTACGGCCGCTTCCCACAAACCGCCGAAATGTGGGGACCGTGGCGGTATAGTTCGCCAATTTATGCCTTCTTCAGTACAATATTTGAGTATTTCGTGCTTGTGTGAATCAGAATCGAATATTCGTTTCAATTCCTTCAATTCTGTTTGTGCACCTATAAAATTGGTAGCATTGTCACTGAAAATGTTAGCACACCGACCTCGCCTAGATACAAAGCGCCGCAGCGCTGCCAGAAATCCTTGTGTCGATAAGTCGTGAACGACTTCTAAATGACTGGCTTTCGTTGTGAAACAGATAAAAACTGCAATAAATGCTTTAGTAGTGATGTTTGAGCGAAAAGGTTGGCGGAGATTAAACGGTCCACAGTAGTCGATTCCGACATGTTCGAAAGCACGAGAAGGCGTGACACGGTCTCTGGGTAGTTGACCCATTATTTGAGTTATTGACTTGGGTTTGGTTCTGAAGCACAATATACAATTGTGCACAATAGTTTTGCATAGCTTCCTGCCTCCAATAATCCAGAATCTTTGTCTTAAGCAGTAGAGCAAAGCTTGTGGTCCTGCATGTAAATTTCTAGAATGTTCCTTTCTAGCCAACATTGTTGTGAAATTGTGATTTAATGGCAGAAGCATGGGATGCTTTTGATCAAACGGGAGGAGGGAATTCGCCAACCGGCCACCTACACGCAATATACCGCAATCGTCAATGAAGGGATTTAATTTGAAAATGGAACTATGTTTTTTGATTAACTTATTTGACTTGAGTTGATTGATTTCGATTCCAAAAACTTCTGACTGTACGGCTTTAATTAGACCTTTGAGTGCGTTTTCTATCTCTTCTGATGACAATTCATTGCACCATCGGTTTTCGACGGTTGATTTAGTGTTGTGGTAGTACCGCAAGCAAAGAGCGGCAATTCGAAGTAGTTTATTGAGATCCGAATATCGCTGAATGAGATAGTTTTTCTGAGTTGGCACTGCCAATAAAGCGTGCGATTTTATATATTCGATATCGTTACTAGGCGTGAATTTCACTCTTGGAATAGTCCAAGAGTCTTCAGCTTCTAATAAGAATGGAGGACCTTTCCACCACAGGTTACAATTTTTTAAATCAGCTGGCATCATCCCACGTGATACCAAATCAGCAGGATTTAATTCCGAAGGAATGTGTGACCATAACTCAGGTGGAGCGATATCTTGGATTTGTGACACCCTATTCGCAACAAAGGTAGCATATTTTGCTGGAGATGAATTGATTCTGAAAAGTGTGATCTCCGAGTCAGACCACAATTTTACTTTATCAAATTTGATTTGGATGGACTGTTGCACTTTTTCATAAAGTTGTGACAACAATAGAGCAGCACACAATTCGAGACGTGGGATGGTCTGTGTCTTGAGGGGTGCGACTCTTGACTTAGAACAAAGTAATTGACAGTGATAATTGCCCTTTGAATTTAATGTCCTAATGTATATGCAGCATCCATATCCAGATTCAGATGCATCTCCGAATCCATGGAGCTCGATTCGAATATATTTACTTGATTGTATTATACTTCTCGGAACACTGATATTTGATAACAATGGAAACTGGCTTGAATAACGCATCCATTCAGAACGATACGGTTCAGGTACTTCATTATCCCAGTTAAGATTTGGAATAGCCCATAATTTTTGTAAAAATAATTTCGCAATGAACACTGCGGGAGCACAAAGGCCTAAAGGATCAAAAATTTGTGAAGTTTGTGACAAGACCATCCGTTTATTTAAGTTATCAGATGGTTGATAATGTTGGGTATGTTTTCCTATTGAAATTTTAAGAGTATCCTGGAGAGTGTTCCAAACGATTCCTAAAGTGGTAACAACATTATTTAGTGGTTGATCCCAAATAGGAACCACATTTTTGTCGTTGGACGACCACTTGGTTAACTCAAAGCCGCCTTTTGCAAGCAATGCTGTTAACTCTGATTTTATAATGTTGGCTTCTGCAGAATCATTAGCTCCACCCAAAAAATCGTCAACATAGAAATCTTGTAGGAGATTTTGTGATACTTTTATGAAATGTTGATGTTCGTCTATGGCAAGTTGTTTTAGGGTTCTAATCGCCAAGAACGGAGCACTAGTGGTACCGTAAGTCACGGTTTTCAACTGATAAACCGCTAAAGGAGATTCTGGAGAACTTCGCCACCATATTTGTTGAAGATGATGATATTTTGGTAGAATGTTTATTTGTCGGTACATTTTGGTAATGTCTGCACTTAAAGCCACTTTGAATTTTCGAAATCGAATGAGAATAGAAAATAGTTCTGGTTGAATTGTTGGTCCAGTCATTAATGTATCATTTAAGGACAGACCAGATGATGATTTTGATGAGCCATTAAATACAACTCGTAATTTTTTAGTGGTTGAGTTTTCTTTAAAGACCGCGTGGTGTGGTAAAAAATATGACACGTCTGCTTCTGGCTGTTCTGCTAGTTGCATGTGGTTTAATGACACATATTCATCCATAAACTGGCAATATAATTGTTTCAGTTCTGGATTTGCGGTTAATTTTTTCTCTAAATTGTAAAATTGGTTTAAAGCATTGGTTTTATTGTTATTTAAGTTTGAAATGTTTGACTTAATAGGTAACGCAACACTGTATCGCCCTTGAGAATCTCGTTTTACATTTTTGGTATAACTTGCTTCGCACGCCTTTTCTTCGATTGAGAAATTGTTTTTGGTTTTGACGTCTTCGATTTGGTAAAACCTCTGAACTTCCTTTCGTAACACATCAACGCTACAGCAAAACAGGGATACAGATACTGTTGGAACTTTACTTGCCATCTTTCCACAAATAACATACCCAAAAACTGATTGTTGGAATGGTGGGAGTTGCTTACTAATTTGAACCCTTTCTCCATTAAAACAATCAGCGTATACTTCGGCACCTAATAGTATGTCAACTCGTTCCGGCACATTAAACTTCGGATCAGCCAACTGAAAGTTAGCTGGTAATTTACTGAAGTCGAATTGGATCGGTTGTAACGGTAGTTTACCGGTAATTTTGGGTAGAACCAAAAAGTCCAAATCACGGTTAAAATCTTGAACTCGAGATTCGATCGATAAGTTGACCTTATGCTTAATTGTTGTGATATTAGCATTAATTCCCGTCACTGGAATGTGAATTGACTGCTTATTAGCACCCAATTTTTGGCACGCACTTGTCGTAATAAAATTGGATTGAGATCCAGAATCCAATAACGCGCGACATAAAATGCGTGTACCATGTGGGTTCTTTACCCAAATTAACACGGTTGATAATAAAACTTGAGTTTCTGTTGAATGAAGGCAAATATTTTGATCATACTCGATTTCTTCATTCGTCACCATATGACTACTCGATGACGTGCTTGCTTCTTGATTATTGTTTTTAAACTTTTCAATTTCATAATCTATCTTCGATAATTGATGAACATTGTCAGATGTGACTTTTAAATTACCACTAGAGTTATTTGAATTGGTACGATTGTCAGAACACACCGACTTTGACACCATATTGGTGTCAAGCTGATCATGATTAACATTTGATTGTGGAATGTGTAATAACGAATTGTGTTTTTTCTTGCATGTGTAGCAGGAAAACTTTGAATTGCATTTTGAAATATGATGGGCTCCAAAACAATTAAGACATAATTTATTTTCTTTTACCCACTGGATTTTGTCTTTCCAGGTTAACGATTTAAAGGTTTGACATTTATAAATGAAATGATTGGATTTACAATACAAACAGGATATGGAATTTTTTGAATCTGCCACGACCATAGAATATTTTGACCTTTGGGGTTTATTAATAATACATCGTACATTTTGACTTTTGCACTCGATGGGAGATAAAGCCTCTAATACTCGAGCTCGTTGCGTGAGGATATCCATGACCTCTTGTATAGTTAAATCTCTTTCGAATGGTTTTTTTAATTCGATTTGATGCCGTGATATTGAGTCAACTAGCTGAGATACGTGAAATACTAAATACAAATCCCATTGATCTATGGGTATTTTTAATGATTTTAATGCATTGTATTGTTTCCAAAACGCATCAATGAACATTTGCAAATCCTTTGCACTATTTTCACTCTGAACTGGTTTCAGTTTGTATAGCTCTTGCATATGCAAAGTTCGAATTCTAGGTTCATTTTCATAGTATTTAAACAGAGACTGCCAAACTGTTTCATAGTTTGCATCCGAATTTGGAATTGATTCGATAAAATGATAAGCCGAACCTCCTTTTAAGCAATTTTCCAAATAGGAAAATTTAAGATTTTTATCTAACCGGTTCTCGTTATGTACCCGCTGTACAAACGTCTGTCGAAAGTTGACCCATGATAAGAATGAACCGTCAAATTTAGGTAGTGGAATATCTGGTAACGGCACAGTGCACATTTTTTGATTTTTGGAATTAAACGATTGATCGTTTGCCATATTTGTGAATTTATCTAAGTGAGTTCGAATACGGGACTCAACCAACCGACAACTCGTCTCGAATTCATTATGCGCTACCAAATCTAAATCCGTTAATTCGAATTCCTCGATTTTGAATTGAGCATCATCAAACCTGTGATACAATCCCTTGATGCGATCCAACATGGACTCAAGGTCGACTTTAGTCACAGTTGACTCATGTAAATCTAACTGATCCGCTAAATATTTCACGCGACTACTAACACTCTTTATAATATTTCTACACCTTTCAATTTCGACCGACATTTCGTTCGCAATCAAATATTGATATGATCCACAATCAATATATTATGAACTTATAATTTACAAATTTATAAAACTAATAAAATCAATATGACCTGACTCCTTTAGTGATGATGAAATTAGATGAATACAGATGATGGTGAAATGCGATGTATAAAGATGATGAAATTAGATGAATACAGATGATGGTGAAATGCGATGTATAAAGATGATGAAATTAGATGAATGCAGATGATGGTGAAATGCGATGTATAAAGATGATGAAATTAGATGAATGCAGATGATGGTGAAATGCGATGTATAAAGATGATGAAAATCGTGAAGTGCGATGTTTCGCATATATTGTTGTAAAAATTGATGTAAATCTTATCGATGCCAAATTTTATATAAATCCGTATATTATAGGTGATGTGTGTGATGGATTTTACATATATTTAGCTACATTCGATTTATGATGTGTGTGATGGATGTTGATTATATATGTAGGTGTAACATTTCCATCAAGTAGAGTGTGTACACGTGTTGAATATGCATTTGTAGTATATTTCTGTGCCAATCCGGCTCGAAGGACCAAATGTTTGTAATCGTTGTTAAGTGGACTGTACTTTATTTTAATTGTTGGTCAACAAATTTTCAACACGTTTTTTGATTGTTAATACCTTTTATTTTTGGTTTCTTTTTTGAGCACAACCTGTAGTTTGTGCGTACTAAGACAGACTGGTTCTTTCAGTGTGTAATTGTTTTATATTTTACACTGAATTTAATTTTTACACTGAAGTATAATTAGTAAGTCAATTCAACTTATAAGTTGAATTCAACATTCAACTCCTATGCTTAAACAAGGACTTTGGATCGTTTCTAATTTTGTCTTTAATATAAGTTAAATACATTCATTCCAGAAATTCAAATATTCTCGCTCTCCAATATTCTTTCAATGGATTTATGGTGGACAGAGTTACCTACAAAAGGCGTTGCTGATTTAAGTATAGTGAAATTAAGTATAGTGTTCTATCTCAACCAATTTTGATTTGGCAAATTTGGCTTAGCTTTGCAGTATCTGTTTAGAAGTGAACAAATAGTCCTCGTTCAATGTTACATTCATTGGTAGCATTTTATCTAATTAATGGTCGCCGGTTGCGGCTTAGTGGCTAAGAGAGTTTCTCATTTCGCCGCAGTCTCGAGTTTGATTCTCGGTCCCACAAAAGTGGAAGCTGCACCCAAACGGATCACTTTAATTGACAATACGTTTCTTTTGATTTCCATGTACCTGTGTTTCCAGGGAAGTTTAACAAGTTTCGATGAAACAATATCGGAAGCAATCGACTTTAAAGCAGCGTGGCGGTCAGAAAGGATGCAGATACAACGATCTCTGCAATTCATCTCCTTTGCATATAGTGCTGCTCTCAAAATTGCAGCAATATCCTCCTGAAAGACAGTAGAGTACCTACAAAGGTGGACAAAAAATTTCACCTCATGATTTATCTTGTATATCGCGACTCAAACCAGATTACTTATCCATCCACGGAATAATTCCAAAAATTTGCTTCGACACTATAGTGTCCGAGGTCATATGGGCAGTCTCATCTCCCACCATATTTGGAAGTGTCCAGAAGGAATATATGTGATTATCTCTGCATGTAGGTGAGCGGTTGTTTGCGATGTACACCTTCTGACAATTAACCGGCAGACCCACAACTATATCTCCTAAAACACCCCCACACAAATAGACTTTGAAGTCGATTTAAACGTATCCCTCCAAATAAGTGTGGCAAACGAGATTAGCGGTCTGGTAACCGAAACGTATTGCCACTACACTAGCCCCATGATTTACCATAAGACTGTTTATATATAGGTAGTACATCCGTATATTTATCAACTCAGTGTTATTGTGATATCATCAGGTAACCCTTATAGAAAAATCCGTTGTCGTTTAATTGGACTAGCAGTGAGTTGACCACAAGAGCAGACAAAACATAGCACTAAGCCACCAAACAAGTGTGAACTCCAAGTCAAGTTTTTCATTTGTACAGATCATCGCACTCAAGGAAGCAAAACGCACCTTCGGTATGCTTGTTATTTAGTACGTATAGAAGTTCCCTACCCGTGAGTATCCCCAAATTACGTGTCAAGTAGGAAAGAAGACACGCTTACAGGGTGAAAACTTTTTGCCTGGTCATATCTAGTCATTTAAATTCTTCGGGCTGAACACTACCCTGACTTTTCTCCATGATCTTGGATCACTACCGGGATCAGAAATACAATATTTACCAGTTTGAAGCGTAACTCCTATCTCGGAGACGTTGCAAATTACCTTAAGAACATAAAAAATGTGATTTTATCTGCTTCCGCCCAGTACAGTAATTATATCTTCAAATTCTCAAAATTCTAAGAATATAATTTATTGAATTTCTTTAATTTATTTATTTGATAAAAACTAATAGCTAGTAAATATAAATTTGATTTTAGTTTAAATTAATACATTATTATTGTGTTTAAGGTTTAATTTATATAATTTTACTTATAATTATTATTATACTTTGTATAATTGATACAAAATATGTCTCATGAAATCTAGATTCGCATTTCAACAAAACTAATAAATGCTGCTCGGCACTAACAACTAAGCTCGCAATCAATTGTATAATGCTTGTTCTTGCTTATAAACGGCATGATAAGCATTGCGTATGAGTACATATGGGAAACACGATTCGAGTAAATCCATCGTTAGGAACGGTGATTCTTGTACGATAAGATCGAGTAGTAGGTATACAGATTCACGATTTTTAGTCGCCTCTTTATCAGATTCCTGTCCCAATCGGAGGAGTGATGAACTAGCAAGCGCCAAAAATTCTTTCATACGATCTTCAATATCATTTTGGCCACATATAGTAAACATTGCGCCAAAAATATTATTTATAGCCAATGCCATACAATGTGTGTTATTTGAGTGAGCCTCGAGTGTTGCACGATAAAATGAATTCTCATTTCTAGCCAATTTTGGGATAGATACCGCAACGAATACCATGAGCAGACATGCAATTAAATGTTCAGCTTCATCTGTTTCGGGTTTCTGTGACCGTAAAACGTTTGCAAGTGTAGGATCAACCTTACACTTTAGGCCAGCTGCTGATGCCATTTCAGATACAATTTTTAATGGATCACCACCCGGTAAATGTTCTTGAAAATCTTTTATCGATGATAGTAAAAATGGAATTCGTTGATCGAGACAATCTACCAATGCAGCTTGAGCTAAATGTCGAAAACTGAGTATAACTCCAATGATTGTCATTCGTTGTAAAACATTGTCAACATTCTGCAATTTCTTAAATTGTTCCTTCATAATTTCTGGTTTATCAAAGCTCGTACGTAATGTGATCAAGACTTCTTTGTTCGCTATAACCAACCGTTTTAATTCTTGTACTTGATTGGCTATGTGCCACATAAGTGTCTCATTTAGCATCTTTATACCGTATGGCCCGATCAGTTCCCCCAATGCTCGTAACTCGTTCAAATCGGAAAACTCTTCAGGATTAAACGGAATACAACCTTCTGGTGTGATACTGACAAATGCTCTTTGGTTCATAGCAAATACAATGTTACCGCCACTAACACGACGCAGTAATACATCCGAATACCATGTGTTGTACAATGCAGCGATAGTTTTTTCACCGTGACTATCAGTTGACTGAGTTTGTTGCAGTAGACAATTGTTGAAAACACGTGTTATATCGATATGCACATAATTCTCAACGGTTTGCAACACATTCATGTAGGCGCGTACCGATGCTAATAGTTCCGAAGGTTTAGCAATTTCAGCTGTATCCGGATTATACATCACCATACCGACTAACGCTCGCGAAAATCTAGTCTCCAAATGCTGGCATAAATATTCCCGCGGAGCAAATGCATATTCCCAAACATTAACAGTTGCGTTATAATTGATAGCGAAGCATAGCTCGGTCAATGCCATATGCAATTTATCCATTGTGGTTAATTCCTCCCGAGTTTTACGATAGCTTTCATCGCCTGGCTTTCGTATATCGTCGATTTTTTTATTTTTATCCTTCTTTTTACGATTCGCGGCCGCTGATAGTATTTTGGCACAATGTTTTGGCAAAAGTGCATCTGCCATTGTACACTGTTCATCACAAATTGTTGTTATAATATTTTTAGCCTCTTTTGCCATCTCATCCAAAAACATATTGACCACAGATAAACTTCGCTCCCTAATATGATGGCGTTCTTCCGGACACATTTCGTGCGTACAATTTTGAAAGTGCGAACAAATCAATGGAAAAGCAATGATATATCGATTTTGAGCTGGAAATTCGAGACACATATGAAATTGATCTTCAAACATTTTACTATAGAAACAGAAAATGGATAAGTCTGATGTTTCAACAACGATTTCATCTAAATTATCGATCATTTTGGTATGGAATACCATTGAATCGAGAAGACGCGCCAACTCGATTTGATCTCGTATGCGAACAGCTGATTTGGCAACACTCATATAGGATTGAAGACGGAACCAGTCTAAACGGAATGCTCGAAAATCGAACACTTCATTTTCCTCGACTTGTTTAACATTGACATTGGCCACAGTGTTGTACAGCGACGATAATATTACACTTTCATCCTCTGGACAGTGCTGAAGCGCTTGCATTTTAATATTTAAATCGATTGCATCATATCCGGACAGATATTGTACATAATATCGTTGCATTACTTGGCTATATTTACGGACCAAGGCTCGTAATTCTTCCATGTGAAATAATAATTCAGGTAATTGGCGATCGACCAAATCTTCGGTAGTTTTACCTTTACTTTTAACCACCGGTGGGTTATCGTTATGGCGTAGTAGCCATAAAATTTCATCTCGTGCATAACACAGTCCAATAAATATCAACAGTGCTTTTGGTCCCAATAAACCAGGCTGATCGGTCATTATGAGCGCAAGTTCTTTTAATGCCGTACGTAAAAATTTGCGGCGCTCGCGATGCAAGTGGCCGGCTTTTTGTATTGCATGATTATAGCATTCTTTCACTTCGGCTATTCGTTTTGAATATCCTTTCATTCCATCAAAGGTATTTTGAATATACTGATGAATATGAATTACTTCGTCGCGGAACAGAGCAATAACCCAGCTTGATTCCAATGCAGACACCCACATTTGTTGTGCTTGCTGCAACTGACTCAATAATTGGTGACTCAATAGCAGGCCAAATATAACCCAGCGATCTAGAGTCTCGAGTGATACATAATCACATGACATAGTATCAGTTTTTGATGCCTTTAGTAACTGTGATGGGTTGCCGATTAAACTTAAATGTTGCAATTCGCGCCATTTTTCGGCCGGCAAATTTCGCATCGGATATACTTGGACAAGTGATCTAAGTGCGCTCGTCAGCAATCCCTGGTGTGGTATAAATTCTTCCGATAATTTTCGAATTGGCATATCATAATCGATAATCATTTGTCCAAGCCTTGGAAAACTTTGGTCGCTGCTATTATTTTGCAATTCATGTGCAGCATTAAACAAACCCAGAACAGCTTTTCGATCTTCGACACGCGACAACAAAATCATAAGCGATACGTATGTCGATACGAGATCAAGGTAATTTTTCGTCAATTCAAAATTAACCGTTATATCAAGAGCCATTTGGCAGGCGTCCATGGTCGTCAGAAGTTCACATACATTATCCTTAAAATCGAGTAGATCGACAAATGTATAATAATACAATGATAATGATTTTATAATTTCTGATTTAATTGTTGTGATTGCGGTTAAACCTTTTGTATCGATATTCGGGAATCGTTTTACAATAAATTTAATCGACGATTCGAGTGATTTGTCAGAGAGAAATCCTGGTTTTGATTTTGTATCGCCGCATGCCTTTTTAATGTTATAGATGCGGGTCAAAATCCCAGTACCCCGATCATTGAGAATGACCAATTTCTCGGCAATTTTCTGCTGTGATGGATTCAATTGGCGAGCCATTGATAACTTCTAGTTTATGTCTGTCTGTGATGTATTGAGAATCTTAGTAGTTCATTGCGGGACCAAAACTGGAATTAAATAGAAAATATGATACATTAAAGTGGTTGTAACTGTGTTGATTCTTCAATCTGATTTATCACTTTTCAATAATTAATAACCCAAAGGTCGAAGAGAGCCATCACTCCGCCCCCTCAATAACTATACGGTTTTTGGAAGTGTAATTATTGTAAGATAGTCCACTGGAAAAACTACTCTATACAAACTTATATCGATTACTTTAAGGAATGGAACTCGCGAGTCTTAAACACAACAGGAAATTCTAATCAATTTATCCGATGCAATCACTTCCCGTTTTCGGCTGAATGTCAACAAAACAACTGGGACTAACTTTCTTCATATACAACTTGGTCATACTTTCTATATTTTTATATTTAACATTTTCATAGTAGTCCTATAATGTTACATACTTGAATCCTCAGTAAAATATTTATTTATTTTCCACCAGATACAACAATTTTCAATTTAAAAACACAAAACTTTATCTAAAAATTTTAATACTCAAGTAACCACTCCTCCAATGACTTATGTCCATAGAACTTAGGATTAACGTATGGAAAAGAAAATTATTGAGGTTGGTTTACAATTAGTGAATATTAAGTTTAGATTAACAAACGATAAATCTAATATTAATGCAAATTGGTATGAATATATCACAGTTATGACGATTGATATAATTATTAACACAGAAAACTATTAAATTAAATAGTTTTTATGTGCTATAATAAACAGTCGTTGCTATAATATTTTCATCCATATCATTGGTAAGTTCATTTGTCGTTATCAATTCGTAAACATGGCGGTGATTAGTGAATTTTGTTAATTTTTGTTCGAATTATTTTGCGTCTATATCAATTCAGTAAAGCAATAAAATTATATTAAATATAATAAATATTAAAGAAATATATTAATCAAATAGTGAATCAAGTGATTGGATAGAAAGTGAACAATTTTAACGCTCTTTCGAATCAAGCGGATTAGGTGTCAAGTTTTGTGTGTAATTTTATCTGGCGTAATTACGAACCGTTCTCGCTGTATTTAAAATTCTAAATATATGTGTTAAATTTCGTTTAAATATAGTATATCGTGTGTGTCTAATGAGAAATTAGATTGGTTGAGAAATACGCAAACAGCTATGTCTAAAGTGGAAGCGTCGAATAATTCTGACAGTTCAAAGGAGCTTACTGCCACCAAGAAGGATGTGAAACGTGAAAAAGATCAAGATGCTGAATCATCGTATATCGAACATACTGAAATGCCACAATTAAAAGCATTGATTCCTGTTTTAAATTCAGGCGAAGCTATATTAAGTGATGACGAAACAACAAAAATTATATGGAATTTGGATACAACCGATAAAGATAATATGTCGGATTCCAACCAACGTGATAAAAAAAATGAGAAGATAGAAGTGATTCAATCAACAGTTGAAGATGATGGAGGAAATGAGGTTACAATTATGTTAGAATTTACGTCTAATGAAAGCAATGATGGAAATTCTTGTGGTGAATTTGTCAAAGAGGAAGAAGCGATTCCACAGCCAATTTCGTCCAACGATATTTATAAACCTAAAAAAGAGCTTGATAATCAAGAAAGTATTGCCGAAATAGCAAAGCGTCAACTTGAAACGTTGGCAAGTGGGCAAAAAAGGGGTAGACGACCGAAAACAGCAGAAAATTCTGGTTCTGCCGCACCAAATGATAAACCTAAACTTAATAAGCAGCTTAAAACAAAAGAAAGCCAAATGTATATCGAGATTGTAAGCGAAGATTTCAATAAGGTAAAATTACCGATGCATGTACTCGGCCGGAATAAAGATAATCCAGAACTCGATGTACTATCGAATGGTAGAAAAACGATGCCCAGTCGAGTAGGCGTAAAAATTCCACAGGCAACTCTATCGAGTGATATTCTTACCGCAAGTGAAGTTAAAAAAATCGTAAGCGAGAAACTTACCAAAAAGGTTACAGTAATTGATAGTCGTGTTCTTGATAAACATGAAAAAATCGAATTGGCAACAATTACGTCGCCAAAAACTACCATCTCGTCGACAATTTCAACAACATCGTCTTGTGATGCATCGAAAAAAGAGAGCGGCATCGAAATACCACAAGAGTATTTATATAGCGACATTAAAACTGAAGAAAACTACGGTATTACAGAGACGACAGTAGCAAATGATACGTATGATGAAGATTTACTGGCCATCCTCGAAGGTGATCATGAACCAAGTGAGCCGACTAAACCAAGTGAGGATACAAATTGTCAAGTGGAACGTCACATTTACGTTCATAATTCAGCAATGAATGATGAGTTAACACGACAAATTGCAATGCAGCAATTGATGAGCTTACCGAAAAAAGTTTCGAAGCCAAAATCAAATACACTAGTCGAGATTTTAACATCCGATTGGAGTGACAATGAGCGCAAATCAACAGATGATATGTCGCTCGACGTAAAACAGGAAACATCAGAAGTGAAACCTCTGCCGGACGTAGTGAATAAAATTAAGAGTCCCCTTCTGAATAAATCACCGTCTCCAAAACCATTGCAAATACCCCAAAAGTCAGTAAAAAAAATTGAAAAACCAGTCGCCACAACATCGACTAATCCACCACCCGCCTTCAAACGTACTCGTATAATAAAAAAAAAAATTATATGGGATCCGGATGCACCTGAAACTCAGATTTCATATGCGAGCCTCGTACAAGGAAACCAAGCAAAACGAGCTGTAATCAAGAAAGCTGTAGTGATGCAAAGTACTGAAAAAACAAATTCCCGAAATAATACACCATCACCCATGGAAACGGTTGAAACACGTAAACGATCCAATTCAACATCACCAAGTCCATCTGGATTGATACCGAAAAAGAAAAAAATTTCAGAACTCGATAAGCTACTTGGTGATGAAGGTGCTATCAATATGCTGAACGCACTTGAACGTGAAAGTCAAAAGACACCAACTGGCGATGAGGACAAAAAAACTCGAATGATAAGTAAAACGCGCCAGGTTGTCCGCAAACCATCAATTGACGATCTACCACAAACGATAACCGTTTCGTCGCCAAAATCTAAACAAAAACGAGAAATTGTTTTACCAAAATCAATCACCCTCAAATCAATACAGAAGAAACGAACTCGTGAAGGATCGGCCGATCCCAAAGGTCGTAATTCTTGGGATTATGTATATTCCCAACGTGGTGGTGATGATTCGCTTATTATCCGACGTCGTTCAAATAGTTCGTACTCGAGTTCAGCAAGCCCGCGTCGTTTAAGTCTCGACGTATCAAACGACAATACGTCGTCGATGAAAAAGGAAAAATTAAAACAGCCAAATCGAAAAGTGGGCACTAAATCTAATAAATCCCCAAATTTCCAATTTGTAAAGCCAAACGACAAGGAACTTACTCCAAAATCATCACCAATCGCCGGTGACAGCAAATCTATTAAAAACTCACCTTGTGGTGACCAAAAAGAAACATCATCTGAAAAATTGAACAGCAAACTATCGATCGAGAATAATTCCACACTTCCGGTAGTATATCTTGAGAATTATATACAATTCACGTTGACGGCACCAAGTCAATCAAAATCCAAGCTCAACTACTTAACGCACGAGCGGATGAGTGAAATTGTCAAATTACTAAAATCTGTCGAAAACGATGATCAATATAATTGCGTTTTAATATCATCGGCGGATGGGAATTTTTGTGAGGGGCTCGACTTATCGCCAATTTGTATGGGAACAATCGAACATCGTCGAAAATCAATAAAAGAGCTTTCAACGGGTCTCGTTAACTTTCTGCTAGCAATGTTGAATTTCAAAAAACCCTTGATTGCTGGTGTGCAAGGTGTGTGTAGCAATTTGGGTGTAACAATTTTACCACTATTTGACTATGTTATTGCTGATAGCACGGCTAATTTTAGTACAGATTATGCGAAGATAGGTCAAATTCCCGAAGGATTCGGAATTGCATGCCAACCAAATAAATTGAAACATTCGATGGTAGGGATATGACATGAAAGTGTGCCAAGTGATTGATTTTAATTTTGTTTTTATATTTACAGATATGCGACCTATTTTATTTATGTCAGACAATTCCTGCACCCGTAGCTATGGAAGGTGGTCTTGTTACGCACAATATTAAGTCGGGAGTTTATGACCAGCATTTATTGTCCGAATGTAAAATTATTGCATCACATTCCGCGCAGGTAGGGTTTTCAAAACACTATTTAGTGGTGGTTTATTATCTTAATTATTTGATTAGTTGCATGTTTCAAACCATACGAACCAGCCAAGATTAGATACGGGCCGACCGTAATCGTATTTTAATGACCTATACGTAAATTAGCGCTTAATGATATTTTAAGATATAAATTAACATTGTTGTTCTTAATTATCTACACCCAAAACTTATTTAACTTGGGCTGTAAAACCAAATATTAAATTTTCGAGTAGGTAATGGTCTGGAAATTAAGAATACGCCCGTAAAGTGACTTAAAATAGTTAGTCATGTTACGTGCCATACTGTTTGCTATGTGTGTAACATACTTAGTAACATTGTGACGGTTATTGTTTTCTTAAATTTGTTCTTAAAATTAGGGTTAATGAGCTTCCGTTCTAACTCTTAATAAATGTCTGTCTGGTCGTTAAATTCTCTACAATAGTTCCCATAATCTTTCGTATGCTTGTAGTGAATGCATTGCTAATCATTTCAATCAAAACTAAATTTATTTTTCTTTCAGTCTTTACAAGCAATGAAAGCAATGAAGCATAGGATTGATAATAACAAAAAAATTGAATCGGATCTAATTGAAGAACAAAAAGTTTTAATGAAACATTGGGTAAGTCTCGAATGCCAGAGAAATTTAAAGGATAAATTTATTGCTTGCGATGAGTAACTCGAGACGTACTACCCGATTTCAAGTACAGTAAAGATGAATACGTTGGCAAAATAACAAGTACAAGGCTATTATTATTGATAATAGTAATTATAAAAAATAGTGGTTAAACAACACACAAACAGCACGTGTGTGTGTGTATATATAGGGTAAATTTTAGTAGAAAATCTCAGATTTTTTCTGAAAATTATTAGAACTGAATCGTACGTAGACGTGCAATGACAATTTTTTCTGTGTCATTGTTATGTAAAATAAAGATTTCATCAAAAACAAAACGGTAATATTAATCTTACCATGAACGAATTAAGATGAATCTTGTAATATTTAAAAATCTGAGAATTTCGTATATTTTTATTTTCTTTCATTTTCATTTTTCTTTTAATCAGCAAATATAAAATGTTAATTTTTTTAGTTAATCTGAACTAAGAATTTTATTAATCAATATACTGTTAATTATAAATCAAAAAAAAAATCCAATTACAATTATGTAATAAATTTTAACTTTAATTAGTAATAAAAAAAAATAAATTTTAGTTTGAATTTAGTTTTCCTGTCTGTCATGGGGCCCACACATAATTTCCGGAGAGTGAATAAAACACATTGAATTAATTTAAATATTTTATTTAGCCTAAAATTATTTAAAATATAAAAATTAAATATTTTTTTTACGACTACAACATTTTAAAAAATAAACGGAAAAAACTCAACTCGAAACAAAACCCGATTTAACACAAAAAAATTACGATTTTGTGAAATACGTCTGATATCCCAAACCGACCGATGTGGCCGCAAACCATACAAAACAACTCCACCATGTCGCAAAGCCGAATAAACCTCTGTACACGTCAGCCGTAAAAACTGCCTTCAGACTTTGCAACGACATTTGAATATTTTGTGCAGCATCTAAAATCGATGAATTTTCTACATCGATATCGTTCGATGGTTCGTTGGCATTATATTGATTTTCCATATCGGCTGAACATTCATTGGCCTCAACTGGAGCCCTGTATAGGCCCGACCATTCGTAATTTCCTAGCGTTTTATACATAAGCGTTAAATACAAGCACAATAAAATTGGGGCCACATATTGCACCGTTACAACACACAAATAATGAAAAATGGACGAAATTTTTCGTTGCAATTCGATATTTGTGATCCGACCGGCTTCTTTTTTCAACTCTTCGACACGTTGATAAGCGATATTTAAATATGATTGGAGATAGATTGGCATTAGAGCCAGTCGAATTACAACCGCAACAATAATTAAAACTAGACGACCAGTTTCGAAAACATGTTCACTCAGTAAGGGTCCCGACATTCCGGAAAATACGCGTGCCGTAAGATAATCCCGAGTCACCGGTTTGATCCATAAAATTACAAGGATAAATGGCAGAGCAAAATTAAAGTGTAACAAAAATTGTAGTGGCTTATTGTGTTCACAATATTTTAGACTGTCCCACTGCATACGAGCCATTCTCAATCCAGGAAATGTGAATATGGCACCAAGTATCCCACATGTGACGGCGATGAAAAATAATACAACGATTCTAGACGCTGGTCCACTGGAAATAAAATATCGAATAATCTTTTAGAATCACAAATCGATGTACAACTCACGCTGAATTAACGCCTTGTTTCTCTAGAAATGCAGACGCACTGGAATTAAAACTGGAATATGCTTTTTCCAATCCAGTTTCAAGTATGCGTTCAGGCACAATCAAAATGATCATAGCTAGTAAAAAGTATATTAAGCCGGTTACAATACACGTGGAACGTTCGCCGATTGATTCCTCACTTTGGAAGTACTGTACAGTTAATGAAAGTAGAAGTTTACTGTGAATAAAATAAATTGTGTTTAGTAAATGATTTCGTGCCTAACCACCACACGAACTTACAATGCAAAAAGTACGACTAGCACACACCACATCATACTAAGATTAATTTCATCTTTTAGCGGAAATATGCTATGATATATCTCCGAAATGGTATAAACTATGGCCGCATACATACTGAAATCAACAAGCCATTGATATTCCGTATAGTAACGTAGCTGTACCACATCGAATGGAGAAATTTTTATCGACTCCAGCTGTAAATCTAAACTACGAGGCACATGAAATGTGTCCGATTTAATATCATAACCATTCTTTGCCTTTGGATTTTCTTTCTTCGGTTTTGTCTTTGGAACACCTTTAGTATAGCATCGAGGTGAAATTAATTAATGTCAATTAGCACAAGTGATTACAACACAGCACTTACCTGCCAAGGTTTTTAGCTCGTTATCTGTTGGATATAAATAACGTACTAAACCGTTTGAACACAACAGCCACTGTCCAAATGAGAAGTAAGGAGTTATTTTTTGGATAACACTGACCATAACCAGAGTGATAACTAGTTGAGCCCCTAAAATTGCCTGGAATGTTAAAGAATTAGATTTTTGTATTAATACATCCATGTCAATCACATTATTTTACTATGCTTATTTAACTCTATTTATAAATAGGTAAATGTACTACTTATATGTAGTTATTATTAGAATTAACCTGAAATTAAAGAATTATCGGCACAGCAAAAAAAATTCTACTGACACTCACCATACTTTGTGCTTATATAATTAACTGCTTATAATTTATGATATTATTATTAATAATTAGTATTTTGATTTGATTTTTAATACATATAACTCATTTTATTTTAAATTATTAATTTTATTTAATAAAAATACATTATTTTCGCTTGAATAAAACTTTCTACATCACGATTTCGACTGTCAAATTGTCAAAATATCTGGGTATGATTTAAAAAAAAGTACTAGCATTTGTGTTAACTATTCGCTGAACAGTTTTTGAAAATATGGTGGAAATACGTTAAATATAAAATTAAAGGCCTGTTTACATTCACGTTACGCTTCGTCACGTGTGTAAAATTTAATTTTCGAAATAAAATGGACCATTACATTAACAATAATATTAGTCGAGTACCCAGCATTTCTAAATTTGACACCATTTCCTTCTTTAAGGAAGTAGAACTTAAATAAGCGAACCGCGAAAGAGTTGGTGAGCTTTTAAGTCCCATAATAGATTAAGATAGAAACGGACAGACAGAATTAGTTTTACAAGTTAATATTTAACCAATTGGTTGAAGCCTTTCGAATTATTGGAAAAAAATTATAAACAATTCATAAAAATCTACCCCAGAACTAGAGATCAAGAGTTGTTTCTTCTCGAAACCATCATCATTTCATAATACAAACCGCCTACACTATTTGTTACTATAAACTGTAGTCCTACGATAAGCGGTGCTTTAAGACTTCAGTAACGCTTTAAGCCTGTTGGGTTGCAGGCGTATTCCTCAAAATCTTGACATAAAAGAATTTATTATTTGGTTTAAGAAGTAGAGCTTAGAAACATGTGTATATCTACTAATTAAAAGTAAATTCTGTATGATAATTATATTGGTATAGTTATTGTAAGCTTTAGTTGTCATTTTATTCCAGCGTATAGTTATGTGGAATGGTGAAAATTAAATCCAAAAATGATTGAGAGATGACAGTTGAAAATCGAGGTAAACGATTTCATAAAAGACTGATTGGTGGAAGGAGTTTTTGAGAGTTCAACGCAATTTGAGTTCTTTTATCGGACTGCATCAGAGTTTAACAGCTCGATCTACCTCATTTAGAGCCAGGAATTTTGTGTTACTATAGCTAATGCAAAGTATTAAATATCTTCTTATAAAGAAAATACCATTTAAAAATTTAAATATCTTCTTATAAGGAAAATATTCGTATTTATGACCCATAAATAATATGAGGAGTTCAAGAAGATCACGTGGAGAAATTTAAGAAAAACTTCACCTGGAGTCGAATAATTTAATATAATATTTGATATTCGGAAAATAAATTGATTCCATTTTACTGGATCCACGTAATTTGATTGACTAGCCATGTTTTATTTAATTGTAGAGAGCTAAGAACTCCTTAGTATATCAAGTTCTTCTGCTAGGAAAAACACTATTTAAGTATAATTAGACATCTCATAAATTGTACTTCGACAAGATTACAACTTGATAATCGAGAGAGTTTATAAAGTATGTGCTGGAATATCTGGGAATACCAAACTAATACATACATCTTCGTTAATTCTAGTGTTTGAGGAAGATGATCCGAGACGATATTATTAATTTTGACGGTATTATATCAATATATGTATGTATGAGACTACATATGTACGTACACGTTTTGGGCAGAACGAAAACCAATTCAGTATAATTAACGAATACTTAAAATGGGTTGGCCTGGTATATATGCAACGATACCATTAATTTGGATAGTAAAACGACTCTGCACCTGATACAATCCCATCACGATTTCTAATGTTCTCTGTAGATATCTTGCTATAATTGTAAACATGTTTTTTAGCGGTTTTTACAGGTCATTATTGGCCCGTACCGTGTCAACAATCTGACTCCATCGGTTTCGATCACGAGCCAGCTCTTCAAACCGTTGTAGACAATTTGAAGATGCCAGATCGCTCTCTATGCCGTGGAGCCATCGTCGCCGACAGCGACCTCTTCGACTACCAAAAGGCGGTCCTTTAAAGGTTCGCTGCATCATTCGGTTCGGATCAGCACGCAGAACGTGTTCCAACCAGCGCACTCGCTGTCCTTTGATTTCATGCACGATATCAGGAATTTGCATTAAAATCCTGATCTCGTGATTGAAAAGAACTCGGTATGTCCCATCGACGTCGCGTTTTGGGCCATATATCACACCCTTCTTAAGTATTGGGCATAACCCGGCCACTTTCCAATCTTCGGGCATAGCTTCATTTCGCCATACGAATCGAATAAGGTCGAAAAGACAGTTCCACAAAGTTAGCCCTCCGAATATCAAGAGCTCTGAATTAATGCAATCAACTCCTGGTGAACGATTTTTCTTTAATTTCTGCATTGCCATTGTGAATTCCTCATAAGATGGATCCGCAATGAACATCTCTGCGGTCTGTATTTGAGGGTATTCAAACACAGCTTGTGATACATGTGGAACATTAAGTAAATCAGAAAAATGTTCACGCCATGTATCGAGTACCGCATCGACGTTAACACAGAGGTATCCATACTGGTCCCGAATGGCAGTTGACCGAGATCTTAAGGTATGGTGCAATTCGGTGATTTCTTTAAAGAAACCACGCGAATTGTGCTCATTGCTGAGTTGTTGTACTCTTAAGACCTTAGCCTTCCACCATTCTCGCTTCTTCAGTCGACAAATTCGTTTAGCTGTCCTAATTGTATACATAGTTTACTGATTATCTTTCAATCTAGGTTTAGAAAGTTCCATGATACGACTACTATGAAATAGAATCTCACTTTGTTAGATTTGTACTAGTCATTTGATTCTATAAATTACAAATTTGTTTATAGTTTATCTAAACCGTGTATCAACTGAGACCTTACAAACCATAAATACTTTTACACACCAATTGGTTTTAATATCTGGATAATTTTTTAGTCAATACTTAAGGCTATAAAATCTGTTAATATCACATAAGCCATGTGGTCATTTGATCGAACTCTTAGATTAATCTAAGATCAAACCATTTCTCGACATTACGCTATTACCGAACTTTTCTTTCAATAAACCAATTGTCTGACCAACTACGTAGCATGTGGCACCTTGTTGGAGCAACAAATCACTGGTGTTACGTCCATTACTTTCTGATCAGAAATACTTTCAATATAGAAGTCCATTAACCATACGGTTATTGTTTATGGTTGCAATGGAGTCCTTAGAAGTACTGTGGGTTTGTTTTTGATTGCCACAATGCAGATTCCCAATTCCTATGAATCTACTTATTTTGTACTGAAACACTTACGTCTGTGATATTTTAAATTTTGACTCAAATTTATCCACTATAACACGCACAGTATATTTGCACTCCTATCCAATCCTCACATCATTTCAGGTAATATGATCATATAATATTGGCATTCTCATAGTCGATTCATGATTTGATACGACAAAAGTGACAGAAACGACATCATCTGGCAGCACTAAAAATATCCTTAGAATTGACTAATCGCTTCCCGATCGAGAAATCGCAAGTAGCTCGGTTCTTGTCTTTACTATGGTCGATTGGAACGGTTAAAAATGGATGATATCAATAAAACATAACCTTTATTATGTTATGTACTGTCTCTCAAAAATCTTCATCAAGACTGTTGCTACTAAATAAAATTATTTGCACACATGAAAAAGGCGATGCGGTTCTGCACTCATCTGCGTATTGGTAAAATTATACGAAACTACTCGTAAAATAAACAAGAGCATTTATGAGTAGTAAAATTTAGCTAAGGCAAGAACCCAACTACTACAGGTTTGTCGCTTGGAAAGCGACTAATTTGACAGCTACATTTTAATTATTTACATTAATGTAATTATTTATTTTTATTTAATTTTAACAAGTTATGTGCCTTGAATTATTTAATTTAATGATAAATATAATATATACTGACTAATATAAGTTATTTTATTCCGATGAAGAGGAAGAAAAGTGAGAAGGTTGGAAGGTTTGTGAGATGGTTGCCAAGCGTCGACGGGCATCGCGGTTTTCCTTTAATGCCAATTTTCTTTCCTTGTATTGTAATTCTCGTAATTTATAATCCATTTTATTTTGGCGATATCTAAGTTTTTCATTTTGAATTTCACTCCATATTTTAAATTTTTTTTCACTTAACTCATAAAGTTTTCGTTTAAATCGGGCACATTCTTTTATGTGTTTGGTTTGTTCCTCAATACATTTTGTTTTAGACTCGTGTAAAAGTAGTTTTTTCTCTTCTTCAAAATTAGTGGAGATGGAACTAGCTCGCCTTTTAATTCTTGGTGGTGTTTGTTGATTAATTTCATGTATGCTATTTGAAATGGATATGTCGTCAGCTTCTGGTTGATGTACTGATTCATTGGTAAAATTAGAAAATGTTGTCTGTTCTTGAATATTCAATATTTGTTCCTTGTTAGATGAAGATGGCTCTCGATTGTTATTTTCAACAGAACTGGTCTTTTCCTGAGTAAGAAGACTTATTACACGTTCTTCTAGCTGGGAAAAAATATAGACTTTATTAGTTCCACCACTAGTTGATGATTTTTCTTTCTTATTGTGTTCTAATTTTTTTTTAATTTTATTTTTGAGATCACTCCAAACCTAAAAAAAAATATATAAAAAGACTAAGTATGTTTTGCAAACAAATATATTATTTTACTTACTTTTTGCCAACCCGATCCTTCACGTACTGGTGGTCCTAAACTATTCAATTCTATAGCAAATGTATTCCACGATTCAAAAAATATTTCTTTTGTACTGCCAAAAGCAAAAAAACCCTTTGCCAAAAAAGCATTTTTCTCCATTAAAGAAACTAATCTTTCAAATTGTTTACTATTCGTTATATTCTTCCTAAAATATTTTAAACACATCAATATACTTTATTTACACATTTATACACTAATAAATATTTATTTAAGACTTACGTTTTAATTACATCCATTCTTGTTGCTATCACTTACTTATTTGATGTGATGAATCATTTCAAGTGACGCTTTACCTATCTCACAACAATGACAGTATGGCGTCATGTGATAGTTATCACACCACGTGATAGGCGTCGCTTCAGTCGATTAAGAGAATACTACAAAATATGATGATTACGTAATGTGTTATGTGACAAGTATTACAATTTTTAGAATATGGGTACGCTCTTCTATTACATTTTTTTTCCTCTATTTCATATTTTAGGAGCATATGACGTCATCTAGGCTGGACCATCTAACTAACACACATTCGGCATTACACATTCGTGGTTTTGTATTTTGTGACAGGGTGGACGCATTCCAGATCTTATAAAGCATATTGTTGATGGTAATTGCTGTACCTGTACTAATGTTTGTCTCATAGCCTTTGTCTTAATGATGTAAATTTTGAAGACCAACTACTTGTGCCAGATCGGTTAACTTTTGGGCTTTCTGCTGTTTGTTCGAGTATTTATGCGTTAGCAGACATATATCGTCCGCGTAATTCATGTCGTTGAGTTGGTTAATTGGATTTCGCTGGATGCAATTTGGCAAGCGCTGTCTAATTTCCGCATTACATTATCCAGAACTATTGAGAACAGTTGTGGAGAGAGTACACATCTTTGTCCAACTTCTTGTGTGTCGCGGTCTATATCAGTCTGTTTGGTCTTGTATTGAACTTCCTGGAATCCTCTTAATGATTTCTATTATTTTATTCGGAATGTCCATATCGTCGAGTTCTTTCAAAGTCCACGAAGAGTAGATATAATAGTAAAATCCACACGAACTGAGTTGATGTGATCTGTACAGCTTTTTTCTGGTTTAAAACCAGCTTTTTCGTTTCTTATGTGCTGGTTTACCGTTGGTGGTATTGGTTCAAGAATAATCATTGCTAGTATTTTCATTGTATTGTTGAGGAGGGAGATCTAAGTTCACTTTCTTTTAGAATTATTATAGTCAAGCCTTTTCTGTGGAATTCTACCAGTACTCTACGCTTCTGCTAGTAGTGGGGTTAGAGTTTTTTCTATTAGAGATGCGTCGTCATTTAGTTATTCTGCTGGAATATTATCCATATCGTTCGCTATGTTGTTTTTTAGCTTCTGATTAGCACTTTCAACTTCCCGTTCAGTGGATGGATGGGTGTTGATTGCCACCAGGCAGTTCTTCGTTTTATTTGCTATCTGTACCGTTGTCTTCGAACAATCCTTTATAGGTAGTAAGGTGGAGAATTTTCCGGTGACACAGTTGTTGTGTCCACATATCATCACTAATCCATAATTTTCTGATGTTATATTGGTAGCCAAGTACATTTCTAACGGCCTTAACGTAGGCTTCTTCTATTTATTCCCATTACAAAGTTGCAGCGTTTCTATAAATATGTGTTTCTAGTGTCAGTAGTTTTCAATCTCACGATATTGAATTTCCTCCGATTAATTATAGCATGTTTCATTGCCGCTACTAAAATACAAAAATGTAATGCCATTGAAACCCCTCATAAGATATTTATACCATGGCTGTAGTGTGGCTTCATTTCCAACTAATAAAACAACTTTTATTCATTTCATTTTACATATATTTTTTGTATTTGTTTGTTTTTAATAATTATATTTATATAAAATAAAAAAAAAGAAAATAGATGTTTGTTTTAAGTTAAAAATAAATTAAAAATTGTAATTATAATTTTAAATATATATTTTTGTTTTTTATATTTTTTTAATATAGAATACATCTATATAGAAAATTTTATTTAATTTTAGATTTTTTGTAAAATTATTTATAGTAATTATAAAGATCCTTAAAAAAGAATATATAGTATATATTTATTTATATTTAGATATATAATAATAATAATAAATATATTATAATATATATATTTATACACATTTACAAATTTATATTTATTTTTAAAAACTTTTACTATCGATACATAAATAATTATTTAAAATTATATTTATACTATTATTAAGAGTTTTAATAAATAAATAATATAAATTATTTTAATATTATATATATATTATATGTGTATTTGTTTTTATATAGAAATTGGAATTATATAATAAAAAAATAATTATCTATATTTATATTTTTATTTTGGAAAAATAGTTTGAAATATATTATATTTATAATATTTTAATTTTTTAATTATGGTTATATAATAATAAAAAGTGAAAAAAGAAACATATTTTTACTATAAATATATAATTTTATAAAAAAATGAAAATTTATTTAACTTATATTTATGTAATTATCTAGTCTAGAGACTAAGCTTGATTCAGTACAAAAATATTTTTTTTTGTTTTATTTATTATATTATTTATTTGATTTTAAGATAAAACGAATTTTTGGCAATGCGTTCGAGAAAGATTTTTAGTTTCATAATATGATGCCCAAAATTATTATTATAGATTAGAAGCTTTTTCGTGTGTTAAAATGAAGTTTGGTCATGATATGTTTAACATCAATATAATATAGTTTTATATTGTTTCCGACCAGCGGAAAATACTATTATTTTGATGTATTAACAACAAAAAAGTTTATTTATTTATTTTATTATTATTAAATGGAAAATGAGACGATTGTCATTTATATTCCTGATTCTGAGTTTTAAAGCATTGCACATGGGACATCGTTTTTTTTTATGATAATGTAATCGGAAGAACATAAAAAAGTTTAGTATTTATTTTTAAAAATTATTTAAAAAACAAAAGTTTGGCTTTTAAATATATGTACATTGATTACGTTTTGGGAAACACATATTTCTCTACAACGTTTTTTTTTTGTTATTGACGAGAGATGCTGCACTTACAACTGATTGCAAAAAAAACCTACTTGTTCATTTCATTTTGTTAGCTGAATAAATTGGTGGGCTTGTGTACTCAAAATGACAACTAATTATTTTTTTTTTATGTCATCTACTTTTATCACAGATTTCCATATTAATAATGTAAAATATATAACGCGTTTTAAAAGTTAACATAAAAGTGCCCGACTGCGTGTTTTAATTACTTTAAAATTTGGTTTAAAATCCAGATAAATTAAAACATAATTGTATTAATATGAATCTATAAAAAGCTTTACCATCTCAATTCACAATGTATCGTAAAATTTTAAAATAACAATTTGCATTTACTCCAACAAATTGTATTAATAAATAATTAAATTTAACGTTAATTGTATGAATAATTTTTGTTTTGTTTTGTGCCCAGCAAACCATTTTTTTTGTTAAATATACATACTTATGCACAACACACATAGTTCACGATTCACAAGAATGCATCTAATATTTTGAATGCATTTTTCCTCGTCAGCTATTTTGTGTATTTATCAGATCATATATATTTTATTAATTTTTATAATTTCACGACAATTATATATTTATGAAAAAGAGTTTTATTCTTATTTAATTCATTTTTATATATTATTATTTCTAAATGCTTATATATTTCTTTTTTATTTTAGTTTTGTAGTTTGTTGCTAAAAAAGTTTATTTTCAGATCTTAAAATATAAATTTTTTAAATTATTAAATTAATAAATATTTTTATATTAAATATATTGGAATTTTTATTTATTTTTATATTATTTAATTAAAAAAAAAATTATATCATAAACAATAAATTAAACAGATATATAATATAAAAATAATATAAATTAAAATATAAAATTAAATCAAAAATTGTTAGAATCAAATAGATTGTCAAAATTCACAGCGCCTGTAAGTTATACTGCATTTTTGTTTTTTTTTTAATTAAAATTTCGTCGGTTTATTTCGTCAACAAAAATTCCAATCTCTCCTCCAATTATTAATTACTTAACTATATATTTGCATGCAATTAGGTTATGTTAAATTTATATGTATATATATATAGTTTTGTTTCGTAAGAACATCATAAGAAAAATTACAATTATTATAAGATTTTTGTTTTGTTTTTGTATTAAAGCTTAAAGAGTGTTTATATATAATTTTACCGTGTTTTGAGCACAACAATTTACAGTAGAAACTCTGATGGACTTGATGATGGTAAATCAGTCGATGTTGAGCCACGTTGACAGCAATCTATTGCTTGACAGGGCGGTAGGCCATCACACGATACTTCACATACGTCGCATTTTTGTTGCGCCGCTTTATAATTAATAAGCGTCTTGTTGATCACCTTAAGCCGCTTCTCGAGACTGGTTGTCGCCAACATTTGAGTCTATAATAATATAAACAAATAAAAAATAAACGATTAGTTATGAAATTAAACAATTAAATAAAATAAATAATAAACCATACCTGAAATGATTTTTTCAATGGTAATATAGCTGTTATCCACCACACCCACGATGGACCATCTTGAGATTGTTCCCAGTCTGGTTCGAGTTCGGGCATTTGTCCAAAACTTTTCGAAATTTCACTTTTAATCGATTCCGATAGATTGGCATACCATTCAATCGCTCGCACCAAAACATTTCGATTTAGTTCCTGTACAATCGCTAATCGATCGAGTTCAATCGGCTGGTCGTGTATATAATCAATTTTAGCTGTATAGTAACCATCTTTTTCACTTCTGGACACTATTTTAAATCGGCGCCTACCGATTGTACTCAATATTGAACATCCATCGCCGAGCATTAAACAATCCCGGATATCGAGCATCGTACCATAATCATGATATTGACATTTTTCAGAATTCGGTAGTACAATACCAAACTGCCGTTCACCACTTTCGATAACGCGGCGCACCATTAGCCGATAACGTGGTTCAAAAACATACAACGGACATGGAACAGTTGGAAATGCAGTTGTACATATAAATATCGGTACATATGGTTCTTCCTCCAACTCTTGTGTTTCTCGGTTTGAATAAATTATTGGAACAAAACGACGCATTGCTTCTTCGATAAATTTGGTCGAGCGTCGCTTTGACAATGACATCAGAGTTGGACTAGATATGCGACGTGTATGTGGACGCCGTTGAAATTGTTCGATTAGCGGTGACATACACAACGGGCACAACGACGAATAGTCCATGCAACGATCTAAACAAATCCAACAATAGGTATGGCCACATGGTGTTACGACTGGTTTCCATAGTGTTCGACTGCATAGTACACAATCAAAATCGGACGATTCGATGAGTCGCGGATTCACATGCAACGATATTTGTACTGGTTCAATCCGTCTAATTTTCTCTATTTCTACATAAATTCTATCTATTAGTAAATGTAACTTTTTATTTTGTTTTGGAATGATAGTTTCGTCATTACAACCACTGTAACTTTTTAGTTGACGTCGTCTTGATATTGGACGAATTTCATCTTCGCCACAACTCGACGCACCATCATCTTCGTGATCGCTTGTTATCATTTCACCAGATTTGGTGTGTAAATAACTGTGATGATGATGGTCGCTCATTTTGCGACGTTTTATAAAGCTTTTGTAAGGTTTCGATAGTGAAGATATACGATTTGGTGCCAATAATCGTTGTAAAATTTTGGCTACACTGTGCCGCGTTGTTTTGCGCGCATGTTGCGACGAATTATTATCAAAACTCATGGCGATACAATATTCGATTAATGACTCTTCTAGTCGGCCAAGCGATGCCAGAGCTTCAGCACGCCGGAAATGGGCCTGCAAATTAAAAGACAAAGAAAAATATATTATTATGGTTTATAATCGTTATGTGTACATATAAATTCTACATTACAAAAAAAAAATTATAATAATTCTAAACACGATCGATTTTATTCAGCTTCTTCTAATATTCGGAACTGTTTTACATATTGGCTGTGTTCATTGAATTTCAATGAAGTGATATTGTGTCAAAGATTTATTTTTATGAAAGACTGGCTGATTGGTGTAAGGAAATAAAGATGTGTGATGATAACAAACAATGTTGTACGCGTTTTTATTTATCGATGAAGCAGTTGTTGCCACACCCTTACATATACATATCATTTATTCTAAACCTCCTCTACAGATATTTTATCATTTATATTCTTATAGATTTGATTTATAATCTCACGTTGGAATACATCTTTCGTAAAGATGAAACATCTCGAGAAAATGCTTTATTCCAACAGTTCAATTTTTGCATACGCAAATGATATTGGATAAATTGTCCGCTATAGAATAGTTCAAAATCTGATCTCTGCTTTAAGAGACCAAAACGTAAGTCAAATATCTTGGACCTCTGCTTACTCACGATAAGTGGAAAAGGATATCAAGGTAAGCATTAATAAGCTGAAATTGTACAGAGTGTTGATCAGACCCGTTGCCATATATCTATGTGAAAATTAGAAGAATCACGCGTGTGATTTATGGCCCAATCAAGTAATGTTTTGTTCTAGCTTAGAACAAGTGAATGACATTTCTGTTATGTAAGCTTACTGTATTAGATTTTGGGAACTTCAATACTTGTCAACTACTTATATTCTAGTTTAACGAGTTGTGCTTAATTTTATGTAATACCACAATTAATGTATTCGTATTATATCATTACATAAACCTTACATAATAATAAATTGTATAAAATTACACACCAATTCCCCAAAATGAAAGATATTTTTATAAACCACCATTTATTACTCAATGTCATTGCAACATAAAATTCTATTAGCGCATATATGGTATATCCAAAAATAAACGTCGTACAAACTGAAAACATAAACTATCCTTTGTAAAAATAAAAAATAAAAGTTTGTTACCGAAACGGTTACATGGACATCATCATAACTAAAATGAAACATTACTCTCGATGTGATGTTATAATAAAAATATAAAAATATTACTTTTGAATTAAGTTAATTATATAAAATAATTAGTTTAAATATATATTTTATTTATATATAAAATAAAAATTTTCTTTTCATTTTGCCTTCTTATATAAAAGTTTGATAAAGTATTTTCTTCCTACCAAGAAAAGCGAATATATACTCATACCAACTAAACAGGGGTACTACAACAATAGTATATGAATAGAAAAAAAAAATGGAATAATTTTAAAAGTCACTTAACATTTTTTATTTCTAAAACATAAATAAACCCAATCCGTACACAATTACATAAACAATTGTATCCTAAAATATTTACATGTTTTTTATGTATGAAAAGCAAAATTCTCATTGTTTTATGCACAAACGAATCAGATTATGAGTAACCAAGAGCTATGTTTGAACAAAATACTGTATTTAGAATTTCAATAAAACCATATTTAAAAAGGCTTTTATGTAACATAATTATTACTACTATTATTTTTTCTCGTCTCTTGGAAATATATTTTGTACATTCAAACGACTATACGTAACTACTGTGTATACACACAACTTAAAATTTCGTTTTGTCGACTTATTAATAAATAATTGAATAATTCTCAGAACGTGTTATATAGTTTAGATAGAAAATAGAAAAATATGAAATAGAATGCTGGAAAAATATTTCATGGAATAATTTGTGCCAAATCAGCACAGTACAATGATGATGTTGATTCTTAGCTCGTACTAATCATTGTTTGTTTGTTTCTATCTTTTTTGTGAGGTCCGAAAAGAAACCACTTCAAAATTTTTCGCGGTTCGCTTATTATACGTCCTACTTCACGCCATTGAATACGTAGAATAGCCCAATTTCAGCCCGTAGAACAGGGTCGACCATCTGTTAGTCCTCTCACTAATTGGGATGAAAACTCAAAAACAATTTAAGTAAAGGTGGTGCTATGCCACTTATCTATGAAAAAACTATGTTGTTCATAAGTCCACAAAGCCTGGATCCGAACATCAAAAAAATATGACGCTTTGTCCAATAATGGGTCCAATATTGAGCCAATGGCCAATGATTTCAGTTCGAATGTTGTTTTTATGTTGTTCAATTGTTTGTGTGGATGATTAGCATTCACCTCAATCAAGTGGTGGTAAATCAGGTCTTCTTGGTGGCCAAGGAGCTTCAAAATATTTTCAAGCAATATTTGTTGACAGTAAATAGAGTGTTGGTCGTTGACACGCATTTCATTCAAGTACACAAATTACGACAACCAAAAAACCAACCAAATGGTGCCACCAGCCCATAAATCACACCAAACAGTGACTTGAGCTAAGCTCTGTTTTGTGAATAATATGAGGATGTTATAGATGATTTTTGATGAAAAACGTTAATTTTGTTCAAGCAACCATAATAGCTGTGTCCATTCAAACCACCGACCATAGTAAGATTTTCAAACGCAGTTCACCCCCTACTTTAACTGCAGCAGCTTTATCACTGCACTATTTAATCGGTTGCATTATTAATCATCAAACTATATTTACTTGAACGTAGTCATATCCAAATCAATAAGTTATATGAACTGAATCTTCTGACTCAAACATTCTTTATAATGCCAAAATGATACATCAACAATATACATAATGTTATATTTGAACAAAATATTATAAATTAGCAACCTTTAATATATTTGTTCTGTACCAAAGGTTGGATTCAGTAATTTTGGTAGGCTAACTTGGCACAGAATTAATGGTGCGATAAACTGTTGGTAGGTCGATTGATTTCGTTTGATCTTTATATAATTTTATTAAACTCGATGTTCACTGTTTGAGTGTTGATTTTAAAAGGGAAGATTTATTTGTTTCTTTACAAATGACTTCAAATTTGCTGGTTTACATAATTAAACATAGGTGGTAAAATTGAGCTTAAGTTAAATTATTGAACATATTCATTATAAAAATTCTATATAATTCAAATAGGTGGCTCTATGCGAATACGTATTGAACGCACCCGTAATTAAATTGAGTGAAAATTAAGTTAAACTTCTAATTAACATTTATAAGGTTTTTGATATCAATCCAAATGACATTGACAGATTGATTCAAATTAAATTAATTTGTAATTTAAAGTGTCAACAATAATAATAAGATAAGTATTAATAGCTATAAATATATAAAGATGAAAAAATATAAATGTGTTAATATTATAAATTGATTTCCTAGGTTTTTCTTAAGAAGTATTCTAAATTTGGATAATCATAGAATTCAAGATAAGTCTAATATATCATATATAATATTGTATTGAATTTAATAATTTTTATTTTTTTTTTTTAGGATCTGCTGTCTCCAACATACCGGCCGCCTTGAATCGGTTGATTCAAGTTATCGGAAGTAAGCATAGTTTGTGAATTGGTCGTTTTATAACTCCGTTTGTTGTCTTCAGGGTTACGACTCTAATAATCTTGTCTGATCCCGGGTGGACGTCTGTGATTCGACCCATCAACCATTTTGACGGAGGTAAATTGTTCTCCTTGATAAGAACGACGTCGCCGATCTTAATGTTTGTTTCCTTTTTGTGCCACTTGCTCCGATGCTGCAGGCTGGTGAGGTATTCAAGATGCCATCTCTTCCAGATATCTTGATTCATTTTTTGCACTAATTCCCATCTGGAGAGCCTGGATATCTTGACATCTTGTAGATCGTGGTTTGGAAGCTGTGTTGTAGGACGCCCGATTAAGAAATGCGCTGGAGTTAAGTATTCTAAATCTTCACTAGACAGTACACAGATTGGTCGTGAGTTCAGGATTGCTTCAATCTCAGTCAGCAAGGTGGTCATTTCTTCTGTGGTAAGAATGTGGTCGCCAGTTACTCGTTTTAGGTGGAATTTGACTTGTTTCACAGCAGCTTCCCACAGTCCGCCGAAATGAGGTGCGCTTGGTGGGATAAATTGAAACGAAATCTCATCTGTTAATAAAAATTTAGAAATAGTGTTATTATTATTCTTGAGAAACTGATAGAATTCGTGAAGATGATTGCGCGCTCCTATGAAATTGGTACCATTGTCGCTATGTATCTCTTTACATATGCCTCTACGGGCTATGAATCTTCGTAGCGCTGCAATGTACGATTCGGTGGTGAGCTCGGAGACCAACTCAATATGTACAGCTTTGGTAGCTAAACAAACAAATATACATATGTAACTTTTGTACGTCCTTTGGCCTCTTCCTTTGATTAATCGGGTTTGGAATGGACCTGCATAATCCACGCCAACTTTAAAAAACGGCCGAACGAGTTCAACTCTCGAATTTGGAAGATTACCCATTATTTGTTTCATGTTATCTGCTTTATATTTAACGCATTTCACGCAGCCATGGACAACCTTTCTAACTAATTGTCTGCAGCCCAAGATCCAATATTTATGACGAAGAGTAGCGATCATCATTGTTTGCCCAGCATGCAGATAACGAATGTGATGTTCCATAACAATTAATTTGGTGAGCTCATCTGTCGCAGGTAGTATAAATGGATGTTTTATTGAATAGTTTAGTGCCGCATTTGTGATTCTTCCTCCGACGCGTAGGAGGCCTGTTTGGTCAAGAAATGGGTTAAGATGTCTTAGTTTGCTTGAGGCTGGTAGTTCTTTGTTTGTTGATATAAGGTTTATTTCCAACTGGAAGTGGTTTGACTGTATATGTTTTATTATGAGGTATTGAGCTTTTTGTATTTCTTGGCTGCTTAAATGAGATGGCAATAAGGTTTTTGGAATGCGTTTTAATTTTAAATCGATATATCGATTGACGTTAGCAATAATTCGTGTAATTTTGCTGAAGCTTGATATTCTTCTAACAAGATCGTCTATGATGTTCGATCGATGTAGTTGAACATGTATTGATTGACTACGCATCTCTTCAATTATATTTGGTCCATTCTCTGGATTTTTTGGCCATTTTGAACGATCTGGTATCCATTTTGGACCACTCCACCATAAGCTGAATTTTGTTAGCTTCTCTGGATCGATTCCTCTTGAAGCACAGTCAGCAGGATTTTCTTTGGAATCCACATGTCTCCACTGCGATCTGTTCATGTGGGTTAATATTTCTCCGGTTCTGTTACCAACAAACGTATTCCATTTGGTTGGAGGTGCAGATAGCCAATCTAACACGATGGTAGAGTCAGTCCAAGCAGTGATTTCAGCAATATCGGTTTTTAGAGCTTGTTTAACTTTCAACAGTAGGTTATTGAGGAGCAATGCGCCGCATAGCTCTAATCGTGGGATGGAGATTTGCTTAACTGGTGCCACCTTTGTTTTTGACGATAACAATTTGACGATTGATTCTCCGTTTGGTTTCGTTATATGTGCATACACTACTGCAGCATAAGCATGTCTGGATGCATCTGAAAATCCATGCAGCGATAATTTGGTATTGGTGCTGGTTTGTATATATCTGTCGATTTCAATTTTTTCTATTTCCGGTAAATCATCACGTAATTTTCGCCATTCAGTTTCTAGATCAGACGGTAGTTGGTCATCCCATTTTAGATTTTTAGTCCACGATGTCTGGAAAAGGATTTTTATGGTTATTGTTACTGGAGCAAGCCATCCCAAAGGGTCGAATACACTACTTGCTTCTGATAACATTCCTCGTTTTGTCATGATAGGTTCTTCATTAAGAGTCACTTTAAATTGAAAACAATCCTTCTTTGGATTCCAGTGCAACCCTAATATTTTAACTGGAGTGGACTTCTCTATTTCAAGGTTTTCAATTGCATCGGTGGTTTGAAACGTGTTCACGGTGACTGTCTCTTCATTGGCTAACCACTTTCTAAGTTTGAATCCTGAACGCGAGAGTATGGCGTTTATACTATTTTTAAGCGTTACTGCTTCGACGATTGTATCCGCTCCTGTCATAAGATCATCAACATAGAAATCAGTTTTAATATGATTTGCTGCTTCTGGATATTCATTCTGACATTTGGCTGCTGCTTCATTGAGTGCACGCGTGGCTAGATAGGTTGCACTTGCTGTACCGTAGACAACTGTTTGAAGTTCGTATGTGGTAAAAGGTTTGTCGGGTGAGTCTCGCCATAATATCCGCTGGTATTTAGTATTGTCTTCAGAGATTAGAACTTGTCTAAACATTTTTTCAACATCCGCTGTAAATGCTATTTTGAATGATCTAAAGCGTAATAATATTTCATATAAGGTTGACTGTACATTCGGTCCAACTGCTAGACAGTCGTTTAACGATATTCCCGTACTAGTCTTTGCAGAGCCATCGAAAACAACACGTAGTTTTGTTGTGGTGCTTGATTCATTTATGACACCATGATGTGGTAAATAGTATCCACTACATTGATCTTCCTTTACGGCTTTCATGTGTCCCAAGCTAATATATTCCGACATAAATTGTTTATACAACAACGCAAACTCTTCATCCCTCTTGAACCTTTTCTCCATTGAATACATTCGTTTGACTGCTGTAGGAAAGGAAGTCCCTAGACTCGATGGAGGATGTTTGAATGGAAGGTGTACTTGGAATCGGCCAGTATCATCTGTGGTAGTCGTATTTTCGAAGTGGCTTTCGCATAACCTTTGTTCGTACGATAACTGGCGATCTGTATTTTCGGTGTTCTCAATTTCCCAGAATCTTCTCAACAGGTTATCAAGGGTGTCTTCTGGATAGCTTAAGGTGGCTGTGATTACTCTGCTCGTTTTTGAATCATTCGATTTACCTGCTACAATCCATCCCAGAATAGTTTTTTGCATTGTGAAGTGATTTGGTGTGACAAAGTTTCCTTCTGCTAGGAGATCAAAAAAGATGTCTGCTCCAATGATAATATCAATGTCCTTGCCTTTATAAAACTGAGGATCTGCCAGTTCATAGTTATTAAAGAACTCAATATCGATGTGTTGTGTAATTGGTGGTTGTTTAGCAGTTAGTTTTGGTAGGATTAATGCTTCTATATTTATGACTGGGTTGTCTTTGTTCCACGGGGCTAGTTTTAGCGTGAGTGATCCCTTTGTATATCCGCCTGATGTAGCTCCGATGCCCGTAATATTTAGTTTGGCACGATTTCTTGGTAACCGCAATCTCTGAGCACAATTTTCACTAATGAGTGACACTTGTGATCCGGAATCTAATAATGCTCTACATAAACGTTTTTGATTGAATGCATCAGTTACATTTATCAGCGCAGTTGGTAATATAGAACTTCCTATTTTTATGCTGGTGGTATGACTGGACGTATTCGGTTGCGCTTTTTCGATGGACTGTATTTCAGTTTGGGTAACGTGTGATTGCGTTGGTGTATTTGAATTTTCGTGTAACAAACTGTGGTGTTTTCTATTACATAATCTGCAGCGAAATTTTGATTTGCAGTTATATACACTGTGGTTGTTATTTAAGCAGTTGAAGCACCGGTTTTGTTGGATCATAAAGGATTTCCTATTTTCCACTGACATTTCTTTAAATTTATTGCATTCAAACAGTCTATGCTCGTCGTTGCATAATGAACAAATTGTATTTTGACTGGTTTGATGTTCGACGATATGGCTTCTGATGTTTGACTTCAAGTGGGTTGAGTGAGAGATGGGTCGTCTGCTTTGGGTCTTCATTGATTCTAATGCGTCAATTCTTTTTGCAAGAAAGTCAAAGAATTGTTTCAACGTTGGTAGATCATACTCTGCTGATGTTTGCGCCCATAAACTATTGGTTTCGTTATCTAGTTTGCTCACTAGAATATGGATTAACCAGTGGTCTCTGGTCTCCGCTTCACTACCAAGTGCCTTAAGTCCTCGAATGATTTCATCCGATGTATCTAACAATACACGAACGTTTGTACAGTTTGGTGTTGTTATCGTGGGTTGGAACATAAAACTTTTTATAAATGCGTAGATAGTGTGCTTTCTGCGATCGTATCTCTCCCTTAATTTTCCCAAAGCTTCGATATAGTTGGCATCCGTGATGCTGAAGTGTTTTAATAACCCTGCTGCTTCTCCTTTCAAAGACCCTTTCAAATATTGCAGTTTTTGTGATGGTGTTAATCTAGGGTTATCATGGATGGTCGAGCAATATAGATCGTGGAACGATTGCCATTCGGTATAGTCTCCGGCAAACGTTGGTATAGATATTTTAGGCAATTTTACGTCCACGTGATTTCCCGCCATGGAAGTTTCTAAAAATGTATCATTGAGCGAATTTGGTTGCGCTCTTTTCCTTAATGCGATATTTAACCCGGCTACAATTTGGTAATAGTTGTCTTCGAAGTCTTGGTCTAGCTCCTCTTCATTGTCCATTGTGATTATTTTGGTTTGTAACTCGAAAAACTCATTTCGATAACGCTCAACATTTGTAAGTCTAACTTTAATCTCTTCCGGGTTTGTGTTCTCATTGATGGACTTGATATAATTCAAGAGTTTAGTCATGCTGCCTTTAATATAAGTACGGCTCCTTTTCAAAGCAACTATGTCCGCCATTTTGCGTATCACTAAATTTCACTTCTAACACTATCACTTATTTTTAATTAATCGATATTTACTTGGCAAATGTTGTAAAACGATGTTCAAAGGTGTTCACAAAAAGGTTTTAGGTTGGCGTGTGGTTTTGGTTTCCGAAATGGCGATCTTTTACCTCTAATGAGCTTTAATATTTTCCTTGGTTATAGTTTGATCTGGTAAATACGGTAGGCTTAGGTATGGCTGGGTTAAATCCAATCCGGTTCGAAGGACCAATGTTCTGTACCAAAGGTTGGATTCAGTAATTTTGGTAGGCTAACTTGGCACAGAATTAATGGTGCGATAAACTGTTGGTAGGTCGATTGATTTCGTTTGATCTTTATATAATTTTATTAAACTCGATGTTCACTGTTTGAGTGTTGATTTTAAAAGGGAAGATTTATTTGTTTCTTTACAAATGACTTCAAATTTGCTGGTTTACATAATTAAACATAGGTGGTAAAATTGAGCTTAAGTTAAATTATTGAACATATTCATTATAAAAATTCTATATAATTCAAATAGGTGGCTCTATGCGAATACGTATTGAACGCACCCGTAATTAAATTGAGTGAAAATTAAGTTAAACTTCTAATTAACATTTATAAGGTTTTTGATATCAATCCAAATGACATTGACAGATTGATTCAAATTAAATTAATTTGTAATTTAAAGTGTCAACAATAATAATAAGATAAGTATTAATAGCTATAAATATATAAAGATGAAAAAATATAAATGTGTTAATATTATAAATTGATTTCCTAGGTTTTTCTTAAGAAGTATTCTAAATTTGGATAATCATAGAATTCAAGATAAGTCTAATATATCATATATAATATTGTATTGAATTTAATAATTTTTATTTTTTTTTTTTAGGATCTGCTGTCTCCAACAATATTGTTATAAAAAGTGTTATGTAATCGAATTTATGTATATAACCTACGATTATATAGAATTGACTAATCAAATTATAACATTAAGTATTTCGTTATTATGAGTTATAACGAATGGTTTAATTTTTGGAAACTACCTTGCTGCTAGAATATATATTTTGAAAATACGTATTTTAAAGGTCATTAACCTTGGGAAATCTGCATTTTTGCCAAATACTTCATCAAGAACATATTATACAAGAGAGGTTATTTCAACAAATAGAGACAGCATATTTATATAACACAAACTGATTATTTGTATAGTAATATATGTAACAGTCATGTTACATGATTAATTAGCCCTCTATTAATTGGAGAGAAACTGTAGAGATAGTTGTGTCGGTATCAATGAAACTCGAAACTGTATTTTCGAAAGAAGGTAGTCTGAATGAAATCAGTATGAAGTAGACTGTATTCCTTTCTTGCATATTCTCTCCATAGACATGGCACAATGTTCTAAATAAGCGTGAGTTGCTGGTTTAAGAATTAATTATACCTTTCAGA
Source organism: Tipula lateralis (assembly GCA_963932295.1). Lineage (NCBI taxonomy): Eukaryota > Metazoa > Arthropoda > Insecta > Diptera > Tipulidae > Tipula > Tipula lateralis. Next base: position 80,391,289 of record OZ010738.1, on the reverse strand, counting down.
TACGAGCGATCTATAGCATTTACTTGCATCCCATAGAATGCTATTCTTAAAATTGCAGTAGTTTCCGCCTGACAAATCTACTAGCCACTATGCTTTCCATCTGTCTAATACAAGGTGGATTCTATCCAGAAAATTTTTTCACAATATTGCTTTGTATTATGATAATAAAGAAAGCGCTGTTCAGACACACGAGTCATTCGATCTTGTCTTTTGCTTTCATGCATGGCTTAGATTGCATTAAATTAGCCGTACTACACAAGACCTAGGTGTCAAGACAATAGTTCTGCATGTTTTGCTAAAGGCGTTTTGCAGCTTTTATTCTAATGTAATTTTGATTATGTCAATAAGTGCTTTATTTGATTGATATGTGTTCTAATCGATAGATGCAGGTATCAGATCGTATTCAAATCGGAAGGTTTAGGTGAGTTTGTGAATCAATGTTACGCAACCATCGAGTAACAGTCATCTTCATATTTCGCAGTGTCAAACGAGACAATTAAACCACTCAAAAATCATGAATATTTATGAATTTATGATTCTTAGATTTTCAGTCATTCAATTTTGATTTATTCATTTTATTGGGCATTTAGTTATCGATTTCTGATTAATCAATAGTATCTATTAGTTATTTGAAACTGAAGACAGTTCAAACAATACTTAGTATTCAGAATTAGAGTGTTTAGAACAAGAACTGCACTAATCATTTCAACAAGTTTGAACACTGTGTATATGTATATACATATATACATGCCAGATGGAAAATGACGAAAATCTTGATTAGATTTTCTCATTTGTTGTTTTTGTTATTTTAAATAAATTTTCATTTTTGATTTATTTATTATTATTTTCATTTTTTATTGTATTTCGGTGTACAAAAAGTAAAATCATTATATTTTTTGCATATTTCGTATGTAAACAGTAACGTTCGCTCATCGCAAAAATATCAAGAATTGTATTTGGTGTCAAAATATGATAATTTATAAAGACAATGTATTTAAAAAAAATTTAAATGTCTTACATGTAGACACCCACGTATTTGTACCACTTATATACTATTGCCCGCGAAATAACTAAAACGACACCATGTCTAGCATCTAGACTACACTATATATAGAGAGAGGATGTGATTGAATTAAAAGATCTTAATCAGTATCCCTATATTTTGAGATGTAACCAAAAAAAAAATGAATTTTAAATATTTTAGTTCATTAATCATTAACTCACCTTATACGATGCTGGTCGATATTTCATAGCGTTATCGGCATCTGCTAACGAGCTTTGATAATGCTTTAGTTTATATAAAACTTGTGAACGAAGTAGCAGTCCCGTAAAATTATTTGGTGCTGAAATTAAAAAAAAAAACATTATTAAGTTTATTATTATAGTTAAGAGGTGGTATATGTGTGTTGTATATACTTAAGTTTATTTTATTTACAAAAATAATCGATTATATACTGTGTATATGATACATAGAATAGATAAGATAAAGGATTTTTATTTGGGTGATATAAGTTTTTAGTCTCGTAAAAAATTTTCTTCCTGCACTCTCGATAATTGAATTTAATAAGACCGACCCCCACACCACATATTGTTATATTCTATTTTCTTGTTACAGCTAGCTTACAGCAAAATGATAATAATTTTATACAAATAAATGGTTTCTCTAATATGTAAATAAAATTACTTAAAACGAGATCACGTAACCAAAACACGAAGAAAAAAAACTTTGTTTTTTTTTCGCAAAGATGGATGATTAATTGATGGGGAATAACGTAATCATCATCGTTTATCATCAATGATAGAATGATTGTTTTTTTGGCTATGATAACACAAATGATTTTATTGTATATTATTTAGAACAGTTTGTGTGTGTGTGTGTTGATTAATAATTTGGATTTCCCAATTTATTTACATAATCGCTTTGATGTTAGAAATTTTGGTTTCCAACAAGGTACCAAGTACAACCAACGTCCTAACCATTTTCGACAAAAATAATCTTAGTTCAGACACAAAACGTTCGGATTTTACCAGATTTGTTATATGGTCAAATAGTTGAACTAGTCTTTTGCTTCAATTAGTGAATACGTCAATATTTAGATTGTCGCTATTAAAACGACATCGTTCAAGCCATAGCAGACTGTTGATTATAAGCAATTCTATTTCTTTGAGTGGTAGATTGAGTGATTGATTAGGAAACTAAATATGAACTATATACTGTATATTTTTTAAACGAATCTACAGTTTATTAGATCACCATAATGTATGTATGTGATGCTGACAGTCTATTGCAGAATCTTACAGTAGTTTTAAATATTGAGGCAACATGAAAAGCGTGTGAATATGAGATTTTAATTTAGTCACCTCTCATCCAATCAAATAACAATAACTTACAAACTTAAATCTTTAACTATCTATGTTGCCATACAACCCCCTGTTGGAGTGCGGAACTCATGGATCAATCCATCTTTGATATCCATAGTGTATGGCGTAATGAAACAGGACAATGTGTAGATGGTTATAACCAAATTGGGTATGTCCTCAATTACTCTTCGGCATTACGTTAAAAAGAAACTTGAAAGTTTGGGAGTGCATCGGCTCCAAAACATAGTAGTGATACTACTTTGGCGTGGATTATCGCCCTGTCGTTTATGTGACTAACATTCATGGGCTCGCATACTTCCCTCTGATATTAATCTGATATTCTGTTGCATATCTAGGGCTGGGCCAACATTATTATATAAATAATGAGATATTGTGTGTATCGGTCAAAAATATAGAGCTGTAGTGAAAGAGTTTCTAGTAACTGCATTTGTGTAGTGAACGAATTAGCATGTTGACGGATAAACATATTTTCTGTTTATGTTTTTATAGACTCGATAATTACATTAACTCGATTTTTTATACGTATTTTTGTTATTAATATTTTTAGTAATATATTTGTATTCGGAATCGGATATCTCCATATGATCGTATTAAAATACAGGTATTTAATCACAATATTACAACAATCGACCCACAATTGTGAGAATGGTTGTAGCGACATCAAACCAACTTGCATACTGTATTTGTTAGTGCCCGCATTCGCTCACCTAAGTGATGTTTGGTTGTGTTGCAGCATGAGAGAAATCAGACATTCCATTGTGGGAAACTATTTTTGCCGTGTTAGGTTAGGCAGGAGGTAGAATGTAATTTTTTGGAAGGTTCACCAATGTAAAGCGTGAACATTCTGTATTTATTATAAGTTTATACGACAAATATCAAAATAACATTACTTCGTGTTATTGGGTATTGCTATTGGGTATATTAAAATTTAGGTGAGAACATCATATAATTATAAACAGTTATCAAATCCTTATTAAAACAATAACGATTTCCATATCAAATCCAAACACATAAACTACGCTGATAAGAAAACCAAATTATTCCAAATGCGGTCACCCGCTTTTGATATAATTATTCTACGTAACTAATAAATTTTAAGTAAGAATAAAACTTCCTGCCACAATCCAACCAAAACCGTTTACAATACATAGCACAACCAATATTTAAATTGTATATGTACAGATTCTTAATATTTTTTTCCTAAATACCAATTTCTTATCACTGATTGCATAACGTCAAAGATTAAACTAACTATATGGTTCCAATGTTCGTGTGTCTATTAGATGTATATACATATATGGTTTTACCACATAGAACAAAAAGAGATTTTTAATTGACCCAAACGTCGTATATTAAATTTGTTATTTTTGAAAAACAAGTTTGGACCGAGTATATATTATCGCATATTGTGGTGTGCCAAAATAAGACGAAACTTGCCAAAAATAGATGTTATGTGTATAAGAAATAAATTACAACTCTAATAAATTGTTGCATAATAAAGAATGGCCTTCAATATGTTTAATTAGCTGGTTAGCATAATCCAACGTTGATTGAAAGAATGCCACACTAATTGCAGTATTAGATTCCATATAGATTGGTAATTTCTCACTCATATGGTGGTGAAATTATTCCTTTTATATTTCATAGGTGATGTGATGATAATTATTTATCAAAAATCCGGAAAACACTTGAACACCAAAATATCAACAACAAAGAATACGATATGTATATCGTTCTTATATATAAACGAAAAGGTGATTGTGTTCGATAATCAAAAAAGTAATTTGTAAGATTAGAATAACCACACTTAAAGTTAATCAATTATAATATTAAGCGTTATCTCAATTACAAAAACAACCACAACAAAGCGCAATTTTATTGTTGTGGAAATGGTTGCGCGTCTTATTTCGATATAATCGATAAGGAGAAATTTTCGTATCGTATCAAGTAGAATAATAAGTTTACAACAACAAATGCCACCATCGATAATATTTATAATTCATTTAAATTATTTCGTTTATAAATTTTTAATAAATAATTTGGTGCAGTTTTTTGGTCTACCAAATATATAAACAACCAGTTAGCCAACAACCATATGAATATTTATACATTATATACATCCATATGTATATTGTCGTTCTACATAATAATACATAAACAAAAATTCTTACCAACAATAACGTATTATACTTATATGTAGTATGTACAACATACACAAATGGTAGCTGGGAGTTTTACTTGCCCTAATCGATTTGGGTTTCAATGTCGCAAATAATTGAAATAATACTATACCGTAGACGATATTTGTATAAAGTTTGCAAGTCACGAAATTGGTTTAATATGAATCATACTCAATTATCTAGACTAATAATTTTTAATCTTTTGTCTAACTACTCATATACGCGGCTGCCAAATACGAAATTTTATCTAATTTTTACATTTCAAATAAATTATTCTAGAATATTTATCGGAAAGTACAGTGTGTATTCCAGATGCAGTGGCAGCTGTTAGTGAGGTATAAACCAAGAACATCAATCTTCATTTGCATCTATACAAAATTCAGCGAGATGTCACACTAGTTGTGCAACAATCTATTTCCACAAAGAATTCAAACATTCGAGCTGAAATTGAGGTCGGTCATTGACCCGCTTTTATAGAAAAATGTCATAATAATCATCAGCGCCATAGGAGAGTCACAGCAATCGGTGGACAAGTTCAAGTCAAAAATTTATTGTTGTGTTTCTGAATTAGTTGAAAGCGAACACGTAATGATTGTATAGCCTTCACGTTGTTCATAATCAAATTGTATTCTTTGATGGTGGACTCGCGAGTGTTCAAATTTCAAGATCTAAATCAAGAACCTCCTTCAAAATTTAAGCAAATTTTTAAATCACTTCTATACTCTTTAATAATTACGTTACTAGCTTAGGTTTAAAGTAATTCTACCTGTAGGTTTGTTTTAATATTTTTAATATATGGCGCCCGAATCTGCCAGTCGCCCCGAGCGATGGCCTTACTGACTCGACCTTAGGATTGGCCCTTATAGCATAATATCAATTATAAATGTTGACTTTTTATCCCTAAATGGGGGTTTTATTTACAAATAGAAATAGAATAACAGATGGATGGCCCATCCTTTGCAATATCTAACTCAAAAAGCTTGCTATAAATAACGAATATATTATTTTCAAATGATTTGGGTTTTACTACCTCAACATTCTCCTATTATATGCGGTTTGGTAAAATATAAATCGTATTTAATTTGCTTTATTTTCACAACCGTATAATAAGACAAAACGAAATACTGAAATAATTTACGGATTGGCAGTTAGTACGGCAGAGAATGGCAAAAAAAAAATTAGGTAAATGTAATAATTATTAGTATTAGCTAATTTATAGAACACGAAAGTGTTTTATTTGTGTTCTCCTACAAATCAAATTTAGTTTATATCTTGAAATTCTGATAGGTAATCATAATTTTAAATATTGCTAAATAGCAGTGCTCTATAATTAGTTAGCTCAGATGTGTTGGATTTATCGGAACAAGCCAATGCTAAATACCAAAACCAGATATCCAATATTTCCGACATAAATTTATACATATACCACATACAACTATTAATTAATTATGCGTGGGTGGGTAGGTTTTATATTACAATCATACCTATATCATGTCATAGAGCTTATCGAATATCTAAAGGTCATTTTATCCATGTCGTCGGTCGTTGCCTAAATATATATATCGAATATAAAATCGAAATAAAAAGAAAATTTCAATGTCATCGTATTCCCATAACCTCTAGCACATTCATTTGACCCGAAATATTTTGTGGAAAACGAACATAAAAATTCATGTATAAGTTCATTCACTCGTCGTATATTATCTTCAACATCGTCGCCGCGCACAAAACAATGTATCGCCGCATTAGTAGCTCGCTATATAGGTATAGAAAACTTTTGTTTCCACAGTTTTTGGTAAATTGAATAAACTCATTTGTTACGAATATAGTTTAATAACCCTTTGATGGGAAAGATGATAAATATATACAGGCGTGGGACGTACATATATACATACTCTGGTCTAGATTAGTTGTAGCTTTTCAAAGGTGTTATATAATATACCGTGCGTATAGTAAATCATTAACCTTGTTTTCTGTCATTTCGCCGATTTTTTTATTTATAATTTATAGCTCCTCTCACTCAACGCCCGTGGCAATAGCAGCTATTAATTGTATTAGTATATGAATAGTTCGGAGATGGCTCATTAATTTTTAGTTGCTTTGTTCTACTCTATATAGTAGTTATACATACATACATTATGTAGTTCAATGTTTTGTGTGGTATCTTTCAATAGCAACGCCTGAGAATGTATATAAGTGTAGATATGGCAATAACAATACTAATAATAATGTTAAATTAATATAAAAAATATGTATAGTAATAACTATAATGCGCAAATAATATAAATTAAAGTTGAACGACCTGACACAAATACAGTACAGTAATCAGTTTTTATATAGAAAAGTCGTCACACATTTTAAGAAAAAATTCAAAAAAAAAAAAAAAAAATATATTCAAGAGATGTTTTGGTTTTCTTATTTATTTATTCTTATAAAAAGTAAAAAAATATATATAAAATACAAAATAAAATCTAGAGAGAAATGAACTTTTAAGGTTAACAATTTGTAGAATGAATTTTATATACAGAGAGATGTTTTCAAACCGGACGTTTAAAACGTAATTGAAAAATACACGTCTCGTATATAAGCTGGTAAGCGGTATGCAACTTAGATCACACACACACACACACATCATTACTAAACTAGAAGAATTAATTTAATTTACGTGTTAATATTTTTGATATAGTGGGGTGGCCGCTAAACCAAATATAATTTTGGCTATATTATTATGTACACTCGTACATTGGAATAAATTAGATCTGAAAAGGAAGTTAGCCATAGTATTTCCGCTAAAGCAATTTTTATGTTCATTATACATAAATTCTAAGAAAATCTTTTTTAACCGAGGGGTTATAGATGATTTTTTTTTTAATATATAATTTTTAATTAAAACAACGACCTTCAACAACAAAGAGAACTGATTTTGTTCATAATCTATCCTTTGTGTGTGCATTACACATTCTGGCTTTCTTATATATAAATTTATATACATACTTACGATTTACCACCGTCTCTTTGTTTTGATATACATACGTACGTATAGACTAAGTATAGATTGTGGAATACAATAAATTATGAATGGTTGAAGCAGCACCAAATAATAATTTTAGGGCGTTGTGCAAAAATTGTTTTATAAATTATGATTGAATGTGCCCTCATAATGTGTTTAGAACTAAACTTAGGCGTTTACCAGTTACGAAAGGATACATTTTTCCATCATAGACATTTAAAAGAAGCTGCATATTTGGTTTGAAGTTCGATTGAGGTCTATTGAGTGGTGGGAAATCGAATTTTTAGCAAGTAGATTCTTAATATTTAAAGCTATTCATCATTTTTAAAATGAGCAGTCAAAATTCCAATTAACATATGTTTTGCATTATTGAAGTATTTAAATACCCAAATAACGTCCAAATACAAGTTTAACAGTTGTGAAACTGAAATATGTTACGATAAAGCCAAATTTTACAATATAAGTAGATAGTTTTTCAAATTTTCCATTGATTATTTGAACATTGTTAATAACACGATCTAGGGAAACAGTAATAAATGTTATCTTATAAACAAAAATTGGATAAAAATGATGTTACTCTTGAGACCAATTGATTATAGTTTAGAGCAAATTTTGTTATTATCAATCTGGATTTTTTTTCAAACGAAATTATAAATCATTTGGAAAAAGCGAACCAGAGAAAAATCGGCCTAATCATTTTAAGTCTACAATAATGCCAAATGCCGGCTGTTACCCGGCAGAAATATTCTGCTAAGTGATAGGTTGGGTTATTTCACTCGTAATATGCAGTCTATTGAACCGATTTCATTAAAATTTCAGCATGAAGACAACCACTGTGTTTGAGACATAAGGTTTTTTTTCGACTACCGAATTAACATATTTCCTGGCTTATCTGATTTTAATTTGACGGTTTCCGAGCCTATCTTAATTATTGTTGTTGTTTATGTATCTGGAATATCGGTTTACAGTTTCGAGCCAGATATTTTTATTGAAGTATAGCTTCGAGAGGACCAACTTCTTCAATTGACATTTTGCCAAAACTTCAACTGGGAAACACTTCTGCTGCAAATATAACACATATAACAAACACAATTGTTGCCAATGGAATATATATGATAGATATGATAATTGGTTACGAGACAGTTAAATTTCACTCAACTGTACCCTCTCATTAGTAAAGTAAATATAAAACATGGTTCTGTTAACATGGTTGATGACAGTTGGATGCAATTTGGTACCTGTCTTACCGGATTTGTACTTTAAAAATCACAACTACAACGTTTTTTCCGTTACTTAGAATAAATTTCTTACGTGTAAAAGTTTTGTAAATGTAAGAAAATTGGCTCTTGCGTTTGCAGGTATAAGCGTTACATTTGAGTATTCTTCATATTTATCACATTGAGGTCTACTGGTGTAAGAAAAAGACGCGTTAAAAACTGTTGTTTATTCGAGCACCAAGTTTATCAAAATTAGTGTTTCAAGAGATACAAGTCTCATTTAATGAGGTTCATCTATCCGATTCCATACTTATGTGTACTAGAAATTTCTCTTATAATTCACTTTTTTAATTTAAAAACTACTAATGGTAAAATGGTCGCCGGATGTAGCTTAATGGTTAAGAGAGTTTCTCATCACGCCGCGGTCTCGAGTTCGATTCCCGCCGTTGACCAAAAAATTAACATGCAACCGGATGACATAAAAACGCGTTTGTGTGTAAAAACATTCGTTGGGCTGACCACCTACAATGTGCACCAATCGTTAAAAACTGGTTCATAAGGTCTCATGTGAGACGCGGTAAGGGCCGTTTACGGCCTCTAAGCCATAGATTATTTAATGGTAAAATTAGAAAAATTTTAAAACGATTACATCGTTTTGAGTCGATGACTAACTATTAAAATATTCAAAACTAAGTATACGCTAAAAAAACATATCTATTCTTAGAACTATACTTCCGTTCCAATGTGTCACTGCTTCTTACTATATAGTATCATTTTCATAAACATATTTAATGTTATACTATTATGTAATATCTGAATATTTACTTAAACAGTTTGGACAATTTTGCGCTTGTCAATTCGGATATCCGAATTTCATAATACACTATCGAGGAGATATAAACTTTCTTCGAATTTTAATTATGAATAAATTGTGATCTACATAATTAGGTTACATATAGACTCATCTTTCAAACGAAGATAATTCTGGCAAAAATATTATTTATCTAACCTAAATTAATTCAATTCTGAAAACATGTCCACCTTTTAAAGAAATAATTAACCATCTGACACATAACACTCGTCACACTAACATAATGTCGTGCAACAACAAATAAATAGAACAAGCCGGGAGTTCATTGTACATCCTCAAATAACATCACAAAGAAAATATTATGTATACGTTCGTATGTACATATAACACACATTTGTGTGCCATGATTTGGCAAAAAAAAAAATTTACCATTTTTTGTGTGTCGGTGGTTTGTATTTGTTGTATCTTAAAACGTAAAAAAAAAAACGTAAAAATTATATACCAACACGAGAAAAAGATTGGGAGTAACAAGAATACAAATTACTAGCAAGACAGCGCGAAAAACTTTAATTTGTTTTGTTATGATTCATAGCAGATAAAACGAATAATCTCTTATATTGTATTGTATATAAGTACGTAATAATCGTTCGTTAAAGTTATTCCGTCCAGCGCACGTTTCATCATCATCATCGAAACCATCATCCAAATATCGTCTTAAAGATATGTATTGCAAATAGTCTCTCACTTTTTTTTATTTAAACATAATAGTATTCTTATATTTCCCAATCTTATATACATATATACAACATAAGTTTCGTACCTGTACATAATTGAATTTGAATTGAATTTTTCTGTGTTACCTAATAAATTATATGCTTTTTACATGGTAATATGGATTTCATAAGTCAAAATAAAATATTTCTCAATTATGTATTATGTCGAGGTATGTATATTGGTAATATATTCTCTAACTACTTACATACATATAATTTTGTGTCTCTGTCTGTACAGTAATATATAGTTTTGTGATGAACATTTTGTCGACATAGCACATGAGAGCTACGTGACTATTTATTTAGAATTATTGATTCTTTCACTATTATTTTTATTGGATAATATTTACATATCAATATCTAAATATGTACATAATCGTGAATGATATATAGTGTAAATTTCCACACTTACTCGTCCAATGTACACTTTATAGCGATGCATAGGAAAATTGATAATATAATATTGATAATGATTCCAAGAAAAGCAATTAAAATTGTCAATTCACTCGAATACGTTTGAATATACTTATATCGTAAACATCTTATATAATAATACGAGTATATGTCATTTCATTTTTCATGTACGTGATAAAATCATATTTTGGGCCCATCCTATCTAATTTATTCAGTTCCAAGAATTTAATTTAGTTTAATCAAAAAACAAAAAAAAAATTTATTTTTTTTGCTTTTCTATTCTAATCTTTGCGAAGATGAATTTAAATGATGCGATTAAGGATGACGACTTAATATAACCGCACGTTTTATAAATTTAAAGTTTTCCCATTTGTATTACAATTTGATTTTGTAAATGTAAGCCACATAATATATAACACCTAGTTAAAAATTCGACTCCACTTAAATCGACTGCATATGTAGATTAATCGATAAGAAAATAAGACGAATTGCAAATTTAGATTAGCATACAATTATATACAAAATAATTTGAATTTACTTTGTTGACTCGTTTTCGATTGCAATTCAAGGATGCATACAGTCTGTTGTATAAATTACGACATTATTGTGAATACTTTTCTAGAATGGAAATTATCTAACCTAAGCTTGTCTAGTCAAGGCACTGGTTCAATTCAGATTAGTGTAATGTGGAGGATTACAAAACTCACTTGCTTAAGAATACCTATCGAATTGCAAAGTGATCTCAAATAAACCAACTGCCTTTATTCTCGAACTGACTCTAACGTTTTCTATTATGTTTTAATTGGATGAAAAAGGTGGCCAAAGCAATTAGTACTACAATTTAATCCTGAATAAGTAAATATAATCCTGAATACTTTAATAAGTAAATTTCAAACACCTCGTTCGAAAACGGTTTTATAAGAATTTTCTGTTCATTTTTACTGATTGGAAATTTAAATCAATTATTTAAAAACAAGACACTGTTCCCCAGTCCCTACACCATAAAACCACCCTCTTTACTGCGTTTTTATTTCTTAGTCCATCAAAATAATAGTTGTATCTATCTGGCCCACCTAATTAATTTTTTGGTCATCAGAAAACGGAACCAGAACCTTGTGCCACTCTCTGTTCTATCTAACATGTAGCTTTGGCAAAGCAAAGATGGTTTCTGCGAGCTTCATTTAACGAAAAATTTTTCTTAATTTTTTGAAAAGTTAAATGTAAAACACTGTTTTATGCGATTTTATTGCTCTACTGAGCATAATACAGTTTTTAGTCCTTATTTTACTAGCCCATGTTATATAATGTGAAGCTTCTCTAGGAATGGCCTGTCGTTCTTGGACTTTTGTAGCCATAATCACACGGCTTTTACTATTTTTGGGATGGCTTATTTTGTTACTGAGTTAGCTCTGAATAACGGTTCAACAGTTTCAAATTTTTGCAGCAATTTGGCGGATATTTGCATTGAAAACCTGAATTTGGGCCTTCTATATTCATAAAAATTATTTATGGTATAATTACACACATGTAAATGATTAATCAAAAATTATTTACGTCCGAGCTTATAGTACTGATATAAAAGATGGCTAAGGCTATGAATTATGGATGTATTCATTCACACAGGAATCAGATCTTGAAATATCCCCTTTGCAAAATAAAGTTCAGACCAATTACCGGAATTTGAATCCGGTACCTCTCACTCCAAGCAGGTTTAAACACTGGTTTAAATATAAAAATTTAAGACAGAAGTTTTTTATGTCTACTAATCTAAATTTCGAGTAAAAGTTCTTACTTTCAGAATACAATAAAATTCTTCTAAAACCTTTTAACGTTCTAAACCCTTTTAACCTATAAACGTAGTACCATCTTCTTTTATTTAGGTATTAAAGTCAAATAAGTTTATTAAGTTTATAGATACAAAATAAACCAATGCCATGTCTAGTACTAAATATGTATTTGTGCTTATTACAAAAACTTTGATTTTACCGCGCCGAAAGATAAGACAATTTTTAAAATTATTTCGAATTCTTGCATAAGTTTTATTTTATTATTTACTCTACGTACATATATAAGTGTATTTAATAGTTGTATATGGTAAGACAATAAAATTATGTAAAATCGGTTTAATATTGAAACTCAAAAAATGTTCATGTCTCATACTTCAATCAAGATCCTCTTACTATGTACATGGCGCGATTTTTTTTTATACATTTCAAAGGTGGTAATGAGAGTTATGTCATCTATTAATTTCAATTTAACTTAGGTAATTATAATCTTTAACATTAATACTTGACTTTAAATTTAATTAAATTTTTATTGTGATACAGTGGAACTTATACCAATCGAATCATTCAGAAGATTTATTAGACACATATTATGAGAGACAATCGATTTAAATCAAAATTAACCATACATTGACCAAGCAAAAAAGTTATAAGATTTAAAATGATAATAATACCTTACATAAAAATAATGTATCATATAAAAGTGACTGTGTGTAAAGATAAGAAAACTTATGCAACTCAATTTGATTTTATAACAATCAAACCTAAAACCTTATATAAGTTGGTTATTCTTAGAACTAACATGTTTGGAGTCGCTAAATTTAAAATGCACAATCACAATGTTCGCGTGTAGCCCAGTTAAGGCCTATAGTTTTATGTATTGCAGCGAATTGTATACGATTTACCTAGCGTTTTTTATACCTCGATTACGAATACAAAAAAAAATGTGTTTCTAATCAATTAATTACGATCAATTAATTACATAAACTAAATAAATTTGCAAACTATATAGTTTTTCTTCATTGGTGAGTACACAGTGTATACATAATACACAAAGATATCGTATTAAAATTATTTTTTCATTTTTTGTTCTGTAATATGTGCGCGATTATGTAAACCCAAAACGTCTTGTGTTGTTATTATTAATACGACTACTACTATTTATATTTTTTATTATTTCTTTTTTTTTTTATCAACACTTATATAAAATAGCGAATTTATTTCAAGTTTAACTTGTGCGGTCTATAAATGTATGTGTGTATAAAAATACTACATTTTCGCGGATCTGCTGTATGTATAGTGTAGACACGTTTTATTTTTAAGTATATCAAAACCAACCCCTATTATATAATTATTACATAAAATCATTTTAGTTTTATAAATAAACGAATGATAATTTGGCAGCGAATATGTTAATAATCCAATGTGAACACAATACCTTAGGTTTTCTAATTATTTCATTACCTTCGGGGGCAATATTTTGTTTCCTGTTTCGTAATCCATTCGCGATCAAGGTTGTCTCAGTGTGTTTATACTATTTCTCACTTGATGTATGATGGTGCGGCTTAGTTGATATATTGGTGTGCTATCAGCCAAAAATACACTTTGCATAATAATCAACGAGCACAGCATTGAATCATATTTTTTTTTTCATTATCATCATCGCGTTGTGATACGCATGTTCCATTTCTCTTTGGCACAAACCAAACCAGTGATAACAATTATGATGTAATGACAGTATTATCTCATCACAGCATATACTCGTAACATAGTAAATCAAAAAAACATTTTTTTTTGGTTTTGTGTTTTATGTTAATTGATGTTTGGTGCTTATGTACGTGTTTTTTGACTTTGGTTTCAAGAGAGCGTGTTTGGATTAAATATATGTACTATATATACATATGTACATATTTATATGAATTTGATTAGAATTGGTTTTCCCATTTTATAAAATAAATATGGTTAACTCTTCTGGATTCAGAAATGTTTATATTTGGTAGACCCACGTTTTGTATATTACTTATATTACCGGACCAGGATGTTATAATTGCATTATTTTCTTCGAATCGTTAAAGAAATCCAACTATGACACAGAACTGATCTATTGTCCACGTCAGTACAGATAAGGAATTGATTTTGTATTTCAAAAATTGATTTCGGAATTCATCATTCGCAAAATTTTAAAATTAAATTATTTAGCTTTTATAACCTTACCTTTTAGATTCGATATGATAAGAATAATAGAGAATCTGATAGCTAATCAACTTTTAATTACAAAATAATTCAATTCTAATCAATTATATCATGCTATACAAAACGAAATTTGAAGGGAATATTGCTTTAAATTAATAAAGGGTTTGTAATATAGATTGCTTATTCGAAAGTTGATTAATAAGTCCGATCTTTATCGATCTTATTTTGATTATGATTGTGTTAAAATCATACTGTAAGAAAGTATCGTATATAATTGGATTTTAATAAAAGTAAACGTTCACTACCGAAAACTGAGATAAACGTTAACATTTGGAGGCAATTTTCAAATTATTTCCAATATACATACCCAAAACCAAGAAATAAGTTCAAGTTCAAAAAATTGAAGTTCGTATAATATACTAATGATGTTGGTTAAACAGCTGTGAAATTGTTTTATATATGATGGGTTGACATTAGAAAGCTATGCACGACTTAAATACTTATGTCGCCGGTCTCGAGTTCGATTCTCGCCGTTGACCAAAAATGAATATTAATTAAATAAAAAATAAAAATTAATTTTGTATAGCGGTTTATACCAAAGAGTGTCTTAATAAAAAAACTGTGTGATATCAAAAAAACAAAATTCGTATTGTAGTTCATTTTAGGGAAAATTTAAGAAAATTCAGTCAAGAACGTGGGTCCTTATGTAACAACAACTAATAACTATTTATAACAGTTTCCACTTAACATTTTTATATAAGAAATGTGAGCTAATATATCGGTGGGAATATCGGAACGATTTATCAAATTTAAAAAAGATTAGAATAGTTATTATGTAATCAATAATTTCTTTTTAGAACTTAATCACACGTTGCGTATTATCGAATGTTTTGAGTATATGTATCGGTTATAGAGGTAGGTATATATACTATTTGGAAAAAAATAACGTTAGTCTTATTTATAACCAACATAATAAAATACAAAAATACGGTGAAAAACAACCAGCATGATAAATATTTTTCCCAAAAATAGAAAACGGTTTTAAAGTAAAAAAAAAAAATTAGGTTACATAACACATAAATTGCATAACACAATTATTATAGAACCATATTATAAATTTTTATTTTTATAAGTACGAAGCCCTGATTCAACAAAAACATCATTGACCTACTTAACATGACATAACAAACGACGTATAGCGTTACATAAATAGGCAACACTCAAACAAACAAAAAAAAAATGAATAAATAAAATACAAAATTCTTACCTTTTTCCAAACTTTCGTTGCAACATCGTAGCGCATCATCCAAGGAATTTAAATCCATATATTCATTGGTTTCCTCGTTTAATTCGCTGGCCTGAATTTCGTGCGGGAACCATTTCTCGATTAATTTTTTGATGAGTATATCCTGTTCAAAATTCTCATCATTAAATGGTGTATTGCATTCGGGACATTGATTCGATGTCCCAATACAATTTCGACAAAATGTATGTCCGCATAATATTGTTATCGGTTGTACAAAAATTTCATGACATATTGGACACAATAGTGGATCATATATTTCAATACCACAATTATTATTATTTTTATTATTATTACTATTGTTACTACTACTACTAGTGCTATTATTTGTACGACAAAGTGATAAATTAACGATTTCATCGTGTAATGTACATGCTAAAATTTTTCCTTGATCATTTGGCAACGCGGAATTTGTCGCATGGCACACATGCGAATACACATCTAACGCATCTTTTAGTCGTCTGCTATAACATAACGATTTTGCATACAATATATAATACTCATATTGTGGCGGATAACGCATTTGTTCCAAACTCTTAGCAATTAGTTCGTTTGCTAACGCATAATTACGATTGATGAATGCATCTTTAGCCGTTTCTAAATCTGAAGCCATCGTGTTATTTAATTTATATATTTTTTGTGCGTTGTTTATATAACGAAACTGATTAACATAACACGAAAAAAATAAAATGTTTGTACTTCAAAAAAACCGAGGCTATTTTCAACGAAAATTTAATCACACCACCGTTCACTTATTTATTAGTAATATAATAAAATTTCACTTATATAAAAAAAACATTTGCACTGTATGATTTAATTTTTCTCTTATTTATTAAATAATCATTTATCCAACATACACATTATAATTTGTCAGAACTAAATTTTTTTTTTATGAATCAGAACATATTATGCAAGCATGTAAAAAAAACTGACACTTCTAACAACTACACATACATATGTATTCACTACTAGCGTATTGAAAAAAATTATACAGCGCACTGTATTCCGTTTGTTTTAAATTTGGTTCTCGCGTTATTTAATGGAAAACACCAACACACATTTCTTGATTCACTTTATTTGGTCGTCTTTTATTCAGACTGTGTTGTGTCAGTGAGTGCTTAAAACAAAGAAAAACCAAAATAACACATTTTTTTGTTCTTGCTTCATTAGTATGAACGCACCCTCACTAATGTAATATTGTTTCTGTCAATTTAACACATTTTTTTTATTTGTTACTTTAACAATATTTATATGTAATTACAAACAGTACATACTCTATATAACGTAGTTCAACCGAAAGTATGTTGTTATGTATATCAAAAAAAAAAATGATTATAAAAAAGACAAAGTTATGTAATATACTATAATATTGAATACGTAAGGTTAACCGATTTACTTTATTTTACATAATTATATATTTCTTCTTGCGTTATATTATTATAAGACGAATGATGATGAACTACACACATACACATTTAACACATAAAAATATTTATAACAGTTTATAAAGTGGTAAATTGGTATTTAAGCACATTTTTTTTCAATTTGATTTAACAAAAGTATTATTATACAAAAATTAATTACACAACGTTTTTTTTTATTTTGGGCTATCAAACGCGCAACTGCAAAATAATATTTTTATTTACTAAATTCACTTCACACACAATTTATTTTATTTAGATTTTCAATTTATGGTAATTCCATTTGGATATCACGATTGTGACTGACGAATAACGAAAGTAAAAATTTATACTAAACTGACTGAAAACAGAATTTTAAAAACAAACCGATTAATATAGAGCTTTTTTGTTTCTTTTGTTTGTTTAATCAGAAATGAGAATAAAGAGAATATTTTAATCGAATTGAAAATGAGATACGTATATAAATGTTATATAAATTTATATATAAAAACATAAGAGATAGTTATATAACATGAAACGAGTATATGAAATAAAAAATGAGATAGACATATTTTATTTTGATGTGCGGTGCGCGGTCGCATTTTGTCATCGTCTCAATTCTCATTGGAATCGAGTATATATATATGAATGAAGATTTTTGTTGTGTATACATAACAAAACGAACGAAATCTTACATTGACAAACGAACGAATTTTAATAAGCGCTTTTAACCCATGCAAGCAGTTAATTGTTTATTTTTCGTAGTACGGTGATAATTAATGTATTTGTGCCGGTAATGCATGGTTGTTATATTTAATTGTATTAGTTGGATTTGTTATGTAATCAATTATTTTGCACGTGCTATGTATGGATGCAACAAAATATGATGTGTAAAGCGTGTTAACTCGAAGCTCATTAAAGACTAAGAAGAGGTAGAATTTAAATTACTAAGAATGAAAATAACGGGATTAAAGTTTTAAATAATTTATTATAAAAGTAATTGCGGTATAATCTTATGGGCTCATTCAACAATATATGACATTTTGTTCCTTCAACAGTATAGTCGAGATATAGAAACACCCGGTCAGTTCCAATCTTGACAGTGCCATTGTTGCAATCCTTGTTTTGGACGCAATAAAATGATTGTTGTACCTACACTTTTTGATGTAAACTATTGCCGCTTCACAGAAGCCATTTTCATGTAATTTATTCTAAGAGTGGTATACTTCTTACTTTTAAAGATGAATGAAACTTGGAACCCCAATTGATCATGATGCTCATACTCATGCATTGTTGTTACTTTTCCACCGTCTTAAGTTGAATCAAATTTCTGAAACTAGTCTAAGATAAGATGAAAGCTTAAGTTTTCTTCAGTTATTTTGAATTAAACATGTAGCCATTTCTGTCTTCGCAGGGAGATATTGTCTTTATATTAAAATGACCTAAGATAACCATTCTAAATAAGTTTTTGGTTGATTGGCATGAAAGTTGTTTTTAACAATTAGTAGGGCCATTAACCTTGGAGTCCTGAAAAATGGATCTATATACCAGTGCAATTTGGTTTAGCTTAATGTTGTCTCTAGCTTGATTTGAGCCTGCATTTGTTTATAAGATAATTTATTAAACACTAAAATGCTTGAGATCTGCGTATGTGTTCTCTCGTTTTTGGTCGATTTAAACTTGACTCGCCTCAATATACGATTGTAGTTTGCGACCTTGCATCAGTTAATGTTTTTTAACTTTTAATTAAACTTGTAGAACTGTGAGATATACGACTATGTAATCATATTCTTATTTGACGTTGTCGTAATATGCTTACAGATTTCCGCTTACAAATATTCTCGTGCAGTTTGTACAGCCTCCCTTGAATGTGCTCAAAGTGCTTGAGTTCTAGCTTCAAATCATGTTTGGGGTTGTTACTCTGCACCAATGCCTTTGTTAAATCTATCTCCTCTCTAAAGCGAGTTCTAGTTATATGTAGGGATATATATCTTCTGCGTTCTCTCAAGTTCTCAGAATTAATGGTTCTGAACCAGGGTCATGATAGGCGAACTATGAACTATGTAATTTGATAAAAGGTGTTGTACAATTATATAACAGCCCTTTTATTAAATACTATATTACGTAACTTCTATTAGTAAATGATTATAAATCTCGTCACCACTTTATGTAATCAAAACTAATCGTCACTTCAAACCAAAATCAAACAATATTTTATCAGTCAGATTTAATTGGTGAAATCATCGAAACCATTATTCACTGCCTATTTTATACTCATATTATTCCGTATACAAAAGATGTTTGCCACCAAAAAACCCCTATACCCGATCAAGAATTAACAGTCAATTTATCAAATCAGAACATTAGAGATTATATGTAGCTGATGTCTTCTTATTGATGCTGTATCTCTGTCTCAATATTTTCAACTTTATTCGCCATTTCATAATATATATGCGCATGCTGTCGTTATATCGGATTTGCACATACTTTATAAGAACACCTTTTACTCGTACCCCGAACAACACCCTCAGAAAAACACCACGAATGACTGAACAAAATGAATTTGGGTTATGAACACACATCATTAAATTGAGAAAATAAGTCATGAAAAATATAACAAATTTAATTGACAAATAATTGAAAAAAGCAATAAAAATTGTTAACCCATGCAAGCTGATGCTATAGATATATGTACGTTCGATACAGTATGTGTCTATAGCTCATAGTCATACAACAATTTAGTAAACAATTCGATCTATCAAATGTATAAAGCAAAACAATTATACAATAATATTTTTATTGTTATCATTCACCACAATGGCGCGCACAAGTTCAATTACCTTTATACAAAGTAATTAGATGTATGTGTCGTTTAGTCTGATATCGCGTATTTTGTAGCAACATATATATGTGTATATGGATAAATCGAAATGTCATGCTCTATGTATTGTATACATAGTGATAACACCATGAAAAAAAAACGATTTTTGGAATATAATCGCGAAATATGTAATAAAAGTTTTTTGTTTATCATCATAATCATCACCACCATCATCGCGAGAAGCAACAGATGGCAATATGGTTGTATTACATAATAATATGTTTATATGATATAGGTAGCCGGCTTTATCTCTCCATATATAAATGAATATATATGTACATACCCATATAATCGCGAGGAAATGAATCGCGCAAATCATTATTGTGTGAAACGAAAACAAAAGAAACTGATAAGAAGTAATACCGTCGTATGCGCGGTGCAACTACACAACTACCTATGTATGTACTACTCTACATACATATGTGTAATATAATCTATAAATGGAATTAGACAAAGTGTGGTAATTGGGGTGCTAATGAGGTAAGAGACGGTTAAATAAAATTATTAGTCAGATGCGCGTGTATGTATGGTGAGTAAATGAATAACTTCAAAGACAGGTGAAATACCAATTAATCAAATGTGTGATCATAAATTAAAAATAAATACAAAATAGTTTAGCAAAGCTAAACGAGGTTGTGTATAGTTAAAATATATAATTTATAGTCAAAATTGCACATAAAACAGAAACGTACTTCCTTAATTTGTCTTCATACTATGCCAAAGCAGAGGGAATCAAATTCGGTGCAATGAGAACAATTTCAATGGTTTTCTTAGTGGCATTACCGGGTTGCACCACACTTTAAAATATCGATTAACTTGTATTCTAACACAGCACTTAGGTTATCATAATTCTGATTTAAGTTTCAGCATCTGGCACAAGCAATAATTGGGAATATTTAAACAATGATTAAAACTCGTCATGCGATTGCATTAACTCAAGACATTCGGAGGAATCACAATATGGAGTTGTCTTTTCAACAGCATTCGGTTGGTGTAATGAAACGATGGTATGTCCGACTGACGATTTTTAAAAAAGGGCATCACTGTAAATTATGGGTGAGGAATAAAAAAGCTGATCAAGTTTACATGTACAATATCCACATCTTATTCCTATTACCTTATAGTTCTTGCTATTTAGAATATCTTTCTGTATGTCTGTTTTTATCTTTGTAATATTTCTGTGACTCAAGGACTCAAAGAAATCTATGCGTTTGGATTTTGTCGATATGCTGAATGTGTACTTTGTAATCATATTTGGGATTACTTCATATTTGGGATTATTTGAAATACGTTTGTGATAGGAGTTGTAGACGTACCTTTCCTCCTGTATAAATATTTTACATGAGAATTGTTATTTTATCTATGGCTAAAAGGCCGTAAACTGTCCTAACCACGTCTCAACCTTAATAAGTATATTGATGCACATTGTAGGTGGCCAGCTCAGCCGAACCAATGCGTTTACACACAATCGCTTTTTATGTCATCCGGTGCATTTAATTTTTGGTCGACGGCGAGAATCGAACTTGAGATCGTGGCGTGATGAGCAACTCTCAAAAGTTATAATATTTTCAAAGTCAAACGTCTATTAAAAACATTGTGTTAAGCGACATAATATATGTGAACATTTATATGAAATTATTGATTGGTATTCACTTGTTTCTAACGGGCCGCCCATTTAGCGTTTGCAATATAATTTGCCTCTAAATGCAAAGGCGAATTACTATTTTGAAATCGGTTTTTTATAAGAAAGACAATTTAAATGACTTCCACAGTTAGTTTAACAGTACTCGATTCTGTTAAACCAATTTTGTAGAATGTTTCTAATCGGTAAAAAGTCTCATTTTCTTCCAAGTGCTCCACAGCTCAGTTAGCAAACCGCAAACGTTGTGGATTGTTATTTCGATCAGCTGCGCTAATTTGTCATCACAAAACTTCGTGAAATGTTCAATTCTTGAATTTGATGGCGAGTTAATGCTGATTCTCAGACTCATTGTGAACAAT
Organism: Tipula lateralis; assembly: GCA_963932295.1. Taxonomy (NCBI): domain Eukaryota; kingdom Metazoa; phylum Arthropoda; class Insecta; order Diptera; family Tipulidae; genus Tipula; species Tipula lateralis. The sequence goes on along the minus strand of OZ010738.1, from coordinate 80,368,940 downwards.
AGCTGTATACACGCAGTAAATGTATACGTGCACATGTTGGTTTATCCAATAACAATTCAGTTTTCATGCTACAAACATTAATCCCTAAATTTAGAAGACACCACCTTGAAAGTAACTAATTAAGTAATTTTCAATAATTTACAATTTTGTTCAAGCATAAAGCAACCCATTTCGTATATGTCAAACATTAAACTGTTATAACACGAATAATGTAAGTGTTACCACACTCGAAATAATCGGTAGTTGAAATTTCAAACGCTATAGATGGACTACAAGTTGTTTTTAACAAACGATTTAACAAATGGACCATTTAGTACACCTAACTTAGTTTTTGTTGGCATATAGACAAGATCAAGAGTTGCATTGCCTGTTTTGCACTCAAAGTAAATGAGTAATGTCAATCTATGTGTTTTGCTATTGCCCTTGTTTTAATTTACTTGTATTTGTAAAAAACTGAAAAAATTTAACAATACAAATTGTAAAAGCTAAAAGTTTTGAATTTTTTAAAAGATTTATTCCCATTTCCCTCCCACGTGGCAAGATGACAACCCTCATTTACGAATTAAAACCAACTTTTTGCTAGTACTGAAACCACACAAAAAAAAAGAATTTTCTCCACTTTTCGAACGCTTTGATCTTTTTGTTGTTTTTGTATTTGTCATTTTTCAGATGAGTTTATCGTTCAATATTTAGTCATCTATGTTATTCCATTCGAATAAACTGGATTTATGTAGTTAAACGACGAAGCATCTAATCGATAAAAATCTATAAAAACTAGATCCATTTTCATGTACTCGTATTATCTACACAATTGTATTTAGTAGGTTAATGTGTGTATGTATACGATATAAATGATATATCCCGTTTAAGGTCAGTTCATATAATTTCTTGGCACCATACCAATATCGAACGCAACGATCTAATAAAACCGCGGAAAATGGGTTAAAAATGAAAAACAATTTTTTTTTCTTTTGGTTTTTCATTGTGATTTTCTACTTAAAGCATGATGATGCACTATCTATATGAGAGACAGCACGTAAACAACTGAACTATGTGTCTAGTATAGTGCTGTGAGTATGTATGTCTAAAATACACTCATATTCGTGATTCATAGAAAATTTTCTCTATTTATTATGACTGTCGTCGTCTTGCGATGCGATTTTGTATGAAGGCAAATCAGTCGTTGAAGTCATAATTCAATTAAAATTGATTTTATTTTATGGAATACACGTCTAGAATAAAATAAAAATTCGTATTATATGACTTGTTAATGTCAAATTATATTTCTTATACTTTGGCTTCCCCTTTCTGCATTTTTTGTGTGGCGCATAATTATTATGTTGATTTATGTTGTTATATAATAATTGACAAAAGTTAGGTGATCAACAGAAACCATATAATGTTTTTCTATTGTTGTACGTTAATTGAAAATCTTTTTTCGTATTTTAAGAAACGTATTTTAAGAAAAATATGGAACGAGAATAATATACATATTTGTTGTTGATCACCAACCTTCATTGAAATGTTAGAATTCTGAGATAAGTGAAGTAAAAACTTTTAAGGTATACAAACATTGTTACGAATTTGGAGGGTTTGTATCCGAATTATTGACGAATCGAAGACGTATCGGTAAAAAATTAAACGACGACCAGAATATGGTCACAGTTTACGCTTTATTTCATTCGCACAATAAATTGTATAAGACTAACATTCACTGCACTCTAACCATTTTAACACCTCAGTGGTTAACACGATAATTGTTCGATAGGGCGATTTAGGATGGATACATTTTGTATGGTATAGTCTATACGTTCGAGATACTTCTTTGTTTAATTGCAGTAGCATACAGGATTCGTTTTGACTCAGCTGTTGTGTTCACATGATGTTTATAAGCTCACAATAGTGTTATTGCTTTCATTGTCTTTCAAGTTGAGCATGTGGCTGAGTTTGAGTTACTGATGCGAAAAAATTAGTTCTCTCACTCTCTTAAATTGAACTGCAGCATAAAAATCCGAATTTGTTCTCTGACTATAGATTGAAAGTGTTCAATGCAAGAGGAAATGGGCAGCTCATTATCAACCGATAGCAAAAACCGTGCAGATTTTTTATATGACCCAACATTATACTAACAAATTATATTATTTGACTAATTATGCAATTCGAAAATGGCTCTACCCTCATGATTTGACCCTCAAGATTTTAGAATATAAGTTTTGACATATGTATCTATTTGGAACTCTGTTGAGTATAATCCAGGTTTATGGTTATTAAAACATGGACATTGCGGATTGGTAATTGCAGATTAGTGGATTTTTCCCCGTCAGTCAGGCTCGTTGTGATATCCCTTCCCAGGTATACACTCTCAGTTCTCAAAAATTGGTTTCTTCTAATTAAGTCCAAGATATCTGGTATCGTCATAAGTCGTCGGTTGATCCTCAAATAGGAATTGTTAACAAAAGCAGTGTAATGTATATGGAAAGAGTATAAAGAACAGGAGCAAAAGCAGTGCTTAACGGTTTATTGTACATTTAGTTCCTCTCCTTCCCACACTGTTAGCTTTTTGAGATGTTCTTTATTTTCATTCTGATTATTTAGGGAATTCAGATCCGTGAGAATGCTCTGCAAGATCGCCAAAGTGTGTTTATAAAAATTCAAGAAGTACTGGGATCTTTGCTTATTTATTGATACAAAGAAGATTTTGGATATAGTCGACAAGAGATAAGGTTGTCCCATCTCTTATGGTGCAGATCACCAAAGTGATCTCCCACAGTACCCAGACCATCAACACTTTGAAGATGAGTTAGAGGTCTCCCTTCAACCCTACTCATTGTTTTAAGCTCTGATAACTGAAACGTATAGCCAATACAAGCTTTTTCAGATTTACCTTTCAAATATGCGTGTTAAAGTACCTATCAAATAATCGCTTTAAGCATTTAAGTACAAAAGAGGACAGACTGATAGGCCGAAACCTTTTGCCTAGTCATATTCCTTCCTTCGGGATGAACACTATCCTGACTATTCTCCATGATCATGAACTGGATCTCAGGGCCAAATTGGCTCTGAAGATATGTGCAAAGTGGTGTAGGATAATTAATATTAAGTCCTTCATATGTAGGAGACCTGCAAATATCAAATCTAGATCTGGAATTTAAATTTAGAAAAGGAACCGATGCTCCATTGGATCTATCTTTTGTTACCAGCTTTGCCACGAGTTTCATTCTTAGAAATTGGTAGTTGGTGTGAGGGTTGATTGCCATTTTCTATATTAGATTTATCACTTTTGATAAATGTCTTGTACTCTCTTTGTGCAAATTTGTACACCTCCCAATCTTCCGTTGTACCTTCCGTTCCGTTGTGGCTTCCTCTAAGTCCCAGTTTTTAGGCTTCCTCCTCTTATAGGAGCTGGTTAGTTCTTATTTAAGCTTCACAGTTCTCTCCGCACCTTCTGTTTTTCATGACTGAAGATAGAAGTGACTTGTTGATATGGAGTCTCAATTAAGTTCCCGATTAGTGTTTCTAAAGTATTATATTTTTTTTTTATATATTATTCTATGCTATCTTTTTTGGGGCTCAAGGCTCTCCCAACTCTTTCGCGGTTCGCTTATTTACGTCCTACTTTACGCCTTAACGGCCAATTCGAGGACGTACGGCTATAGGTCCGATTTTCGTAGAACCATCTGCGCATTGCATAGCTCAATGCCAGCCTATACTGACATAGAAGATGGGTCGGCCCATGAGTTCTGCACTCCAACAAGGAGTCATAGATGTGTTCATTAACACCACCGATCAGATTGATCAGATGGTTAAAAATCCCTTTTGCATCCTGCCCCTATCGGGATTCGAACCCGGTACCTCCCGCTCCAACTGCCACAGTTTTAACCACTGAGCCACCTGGGCGGTGTTTCTAAAGTATTTCAGGTATATCACTGGTTAGAGAGAAGGAAAAGTAACTATGGTCAAAGAGAGTAACGTCATCTAAGACCATCCAGGATGAGACTTCTTACTTAGGATTTCTTACTTAGGATGAGGATTTCTTACTTAGGTTCCGTGAGGCGAGAGTAATATTAATTATTTCATGCCTTGAGGATGTCGAAAAACTAAGTTTATTGCCCACATTCGAGATGACTAGGTCAGACGCAGATAAGTATTTCAAGAAGAAAATACTTCTAAATGGGATATCATTACGGTTTGTGCCTTAGATTAACTATAGATTAACTATAGATAGAACAGCAATATGTTTTCTTGTTTTGAGTGAATTTAATTTTTCACACAACGAAGCACTACACTTTGTTATTGTACATAAAACACAGCACTTTACTATAATTTTTATTTATTTTTATGCTATTTATTTATTTTTATAATATTTTTATCAAATTAAAGAAAACTTTAAAATGAGTTAAATTTTCCGTTAGTGATCTCGTCGTTGTTTCTCATCTAACTTTATACGTACGTCCTGTTTTCTCATCGTTTTTGTATGCTTCACTTTGTATTTTCGTTTTGTGTGGGATTTGATAAATCACTTTATAGATTTGATAAACTCTTGAGTAGGATGATGTAACTCCGAATCTTATGAGAAATACGCAAAAATCACTAGAACTTCACGTTGAATAGCCTGTTCATTTAAGCCTTAACTATAACATCGACAGCTGAATGGTCATCACAACAGATTTCATTTATGAATTGGTGAGTATATTATTACTAACATAAACACAGGCTCTAGGTGTCGAGTGGTATGGCTAACCAGGAGAGAGCCTGATGTCCCTGGATTAAGTTAAAAAGAATATTTAGATTAGTAGATTAGAACTGTGTTTTTCTTGTGCTATGAGTAACAGTAGTTTAGTAGTTTCTTTCCTTAGTAACATATATTCCTTTCCGTACCTATTGTTTTTTATAATCGTCCTACAGTCCAACCAATCGGGTTTATAGTTACGAGGTTGTTGTGAAGAACAAAAGCTGTTTTTCGAAAGTAATATAGCAAGAATGGTTTTTTTTGTTCAGGGACATAATCAGTTCAACTATAATATATCAAGTTTTTGCGCTATTCGACAAACATAATTCCGCATTTCATATTGCATTCAAGAACCAACCGTATATTATCATTTATATGAGTCACAATAACATTATTAATAACCAAACTTGTATGTTTCGCGTCCATAACGAATACCGTATACATTTTCATTCTTAATATAATTATATTATTTTGAGATTTTCAATTATTTTAATAAAGAATCACCACAACCGTATAAAAAATGTTAGCATAAAAAGTAAAATTCGAACAATTAATTCGAAACAAAAAAAAATTATATTATGAGAAATGACATAACCAAACAACCACCTTCCCTTTATTTCTTAATTCTAATTCTGATATTTTTATTTTTTTTTTATTCGCTAACAAAAACTTTTATTTTGTTTCCTATTTCTATTTAGAACTTGAAAAATATCTGTCAACTTTTATATTATCCGCATTAAAAACAAAAAAAAGCTATTTTTAAGTGGTTTCAAGTTGTAATTACGACGAGTTTTGAATTATTATGCACACATAGAATTGTTTGAAAAAAATAAAAAACGAAAACAAATAAAAGAAAAATGTATTATTAACTATCGCCATTATTTTTAGAATTTTTCATTTGTTTTTCCCTTTTTGCCACTTTTATTGTTTGTTTACATTTTTATATAACATTTTTTTGAGTAACCAAATCATGAATAACCATTACTAGAAACAAAACTAACATCGGGAAACACCATATTTACGTAGAATAGAATAAAACAATAGTCTGCAATCTACTTATAGAAATAACCGTTAGTAAATGTCAATTTTGACATACTGCTACATATATATATATATATATATATATATATATATATATATATATATATATATATATATATATATATATATATATATATATATATATATATATATATATATATATATATATATATATATATATATATATATATATATATATACCATATACACACATTCATATACGAATATAGTTTTATTCTATGGCGTAATCAGTATATTATGTACTACAATTGCATATATTGGTTACTTTGTATTGTGTTTTACATACTCACATTTATATAAATGTACAAGTATATGGGTTGGATAACGAATAAAGCTGCTTTTAAATTTTAATGAAATTAATAAAAATAAAAAAAAACTTTGTAAAAGAGACAGTAAAAAATAACCGAGAAAGAACAGAAAATTATTGTTATGCATTGCATGTACATACACATATTACTCAACCAAGACCTTCAGATTGATTTTGTTTTTGTAGAAAACGATTACAGAAAAGTTATTAGGTAAATGCTTATATATACATTTTTCTTCTTGTTGTTGTTGTTTCTATAAACAATTACTATAGATTATAGAGTAGTGCAAAAGCTTTGAATGAATTAATTGCGCTTATATTGTATTATGCACGAGAAATTATATATATATTTGGTGGGGTGTTAAATCTTATACTAAATTATGTAATCGAGTCGCGCTAAATATGTTACAACATTAACAGTAAATTAATGCGTATGCCCTTTATTATTTAGCAGAGTGCTGCATGCAATACTTTAGGTATGCAATTGTTTTTTGGGTAAACAAGTATATGTTAATATATGTTTTATAAAGGGTTTTCCAATAAAAGGCTCAAAAATTTGGCTATTGGGATAAGTTAGTGACGTGAAGAATCGAAACCGTGTGCGTCGCTCAAGAACAACTGAGAATAGTCTATTTGGGAATTCGATTCGTATTGCTGTTTATTTCAAATCATTAGGTGTATTTTATTGGTAGTATTATGAAGAAAGCGTATTGCTTTAAGTAAATTTTGAATGTATTTGTAAATCTGAGTTGTTCCTTGTATCTTGTAATCCAACTAGGCCGGTTTCAATCTGATGATGATGACGTCATTGAATGACCGTGTGATCGAAAAGATCAAATCCATCTCATCAGGCATATGCTACCGGACTTGATGTTCCTACTGTGCGATTCGTATATATATGTTTAGTTGTGTCGCGACAGTACTAGTGAATTACAAGAACTTGACTCGAAAGATTTTTATTAATTAATGGCGTGAGATAATTTTAATTGTATTTGTTGGAGTTGCTCAAGAATGCCACAATTACAACAATAGTTCCATATATTTTATTCATTCCGGAGTAGTTTAATTCCAACCTTTGTTTGGTTTTGGATTAATTCTATTCGACTTTTAGTTTTTATGTTCAACACCAGAGTGTTTTTTTCTGTGTTGTCGCCGTTATGAAAATATCTTTGTGATAAATGTCATTTTTGGCAGTTAGTTTATTGAGCATTATTTTCATTTGTATTCTTATTCGTTTTCCAGTGTTCAATAAAACGCAGCTATTAATTTGATTCGAACATTAATTGATGTTTGATAATACTATCGAAAATAGAAATGTACACTGCCAAATAATGAGAAGGGAAATTTTATGCTTATGGTCATACCTATCCTAAAACTAATCATATTGTTGAATTTTGACATTCAAAAGCACCCATTACATAGTCAGTAATCATGTCATTACCTTTTGATAATGACATTAATACTGATCGTGTAATGCGAAGTAATGATGCATGATGTTCGGTAATGATGAAAATCCAGATTTTCTGATTTTGCTACATCATTATACCGAAGAATGATGAAAATAATGTCATTAATATTGATCGCGTAGGGATTCCATCATTACTTTTTTACATTATTCTAGAGGATCTTGTTCTTTCGATATATTTTAATTTCTTAAATAAATTCAGAATTTTTTTCATATGTTGAAGAATGTTTTAAAGTAATTAAAAAAATATTTTTATCAACTTGAAAGACATCTACAAAACAAACTACGTAACATTTCATTCTGTAATCCGCTAAGCTAAGTAATGATGAAAATACTGATGCTTTGGAATGATCGTGCAGTGTTAAAAAATAATGATGAAGTAATGACATAAATATTGACAATACTAGTAATGACATTATTACTGACCATGTAATGGCTGCTAAAAGTGTATTTCTGTTGTTATATTTTGATTCGGTTTCGAAATTGGGTTGGTTGGGATACTTAACTGTGTATCATTCGATTTACTATTTTTCTCAAATATTTACATTTAAAAAAAGCAATAATTGGAATAAATGGCTCGTATGGCACTTACTTCAAGTGCAGAGAATGTATGTGTCCTTGATGATCCATTACTGGTATCTGCGAAATTATGTGGAAAAATGTAGAACTCTTAACCCCTGTGTTTTCGATAGGTGTTTTGAAAAAAGATTCAATTCCATTTTTGATGGAGAACTTTCGGATCAGCCTCGGATTATTCATTCTTTCCTTTGGTTACCGTGACCAACTGCTCGATGGTATATACAATGACTTAATTGTCGTAGTTATACGATTAAAGTAAAATAACGGTTTCTTCGGAACATATGATACTAAATCAACGTTTCTCTTAAAACCAGATAAAGCACTAGACGGCCGCAGTGTGCTAATATCACTTTTGTAACGAATTTTTAAGTCTTCCGTATAGAGGTCCAACAAAAGCCAATATTTATGCTTGGTTGCCTTCTCTCCGTTGTCCCTGTTCTTTACTTGTGTATAAAATACCTTTGCAAGGATAATCGCTACATGACTCACAGGTTCACCATATATTTTCGTCCAATGTCTTTTTTGGCTTAGACGGAATGTATTGGGTGAATTGCGTATTTCCTCTGTATGTGTGGGAAGTGCTGCTCATCAACTGTTATGATTTCGCCGATGTATATACTGCTTCTAGATTATGGTTTAACATTACCCAGATGTCACGTATAGCTTTTGCTTGGTCTATTTGTTGCCGCTCAACTTGAATTCATTTACCATCAAATTTAATTTTAACGTCTAATCTTGTACAAGGCGTAAGTAAATGTTTTTTTGAAACCAGTTATCGTCAAAATATTTAACATACATTTACGGGCAGACAAAATGTGCCAATATCCATCGATATCGATTTACATCCACTGTTTCGTTTTCACTGAAAAAAGGGTTATATTATGGTTTTAGAGCATACGCCGGTCCAAACAGTCACTGTTCCCCATATGTGGCTATTTTGTCTTTTAAACGTCGTTAAGGAGTGTGAAATGGGGATTTTCGATCATCAAATGCATATAGGAATGTGTTTCGTAAACTCGATAGTTTTTGTCCTGGTGGATGTTCTTAGTTTATTATGAACACTTTTACTAACAGCTAGTACTGCATCAGGAGTACATACTAATTTCATCAAAACGATCAAGAATTTTTTGAATAGCACGCTGAGAAGGACTTCCACGGAAAAACAATAAATTTGAAGAAAAACAAAATGCGTTGTAGTGTTAGCTGTCAGACCACAAAGGAAGCCGACCATAATACGTCAATCGAAGAGATTAAGAAATTCGTATGCCTCGATTGTACTTAGTGAAAATAGGCGGTATGGAAGAAGGCATCACTCAACACATCAACAAAGCCAGAAATACAATTCGCCCTATCGATAAAAACAAAGCTATGATTCTTTAATGCGTGTGTTATTTCAGTTCTGATGTATGGGCGTGAAACGTAGAAACACACACAGAAGGTACCACAAAACTTCAAACTTATTCCTAAAGTAAAATCTTACATAAGGCGACCGGTATTGTAATAATTGTTCTGGTTGGTAAGAGACGATCTTTTATGTCCTGAAGAGCAAATTCATTCCTCGGTTTATTTCCCGCCACACTGAAGTGTCCTAACACCCCGAACAAGTTAAGGATGAAATAGCCGGAGGGATAAAAAAAGGGTTACTTTTAATGCTTCACAAAATACCCCACACCGACCTTCCCAGCCATTTTTAAACTATTCGTAAAGACGTACAGAATCTTTGCGATGTATTTCACTCAAGAATTACTTCACATAGTATATTGATGGGATATTAGGTCGATCTTAGTGGAGATATTCCCAAATACATATCCAAAAGGGAAATGGGGATAAAAAATAATCTCGAGAGCTATAGCGGTTGTGCTTCTAACTATTTACCACTAGGATTTAAAAACTTTTTTCGCTCTGAGTAGGATCACAATAAACGGTTTCCAAAACAAGCTAAAAAAAATCCAGGAGAAATTGTCGTCCACCATCCCGTGCTGGATAGTTTTGAAGCATCCAAAAGCGTCTTCCTCAGTTGTAGGATATTTCATATACCGAAGAATCACGGGAATAAAATCAGAGGACATAATCGAAAGACTTCGGGTTCTTTTCTAGTAAGTAATACCTAGAACCTGTGTTTATATTAGTAATAAAACCAATTATATACAATAGAATAACATATGTTTCAATGACCTCATAACAGTGGAAGTTAAAGTAAAAGAACAGCGTAGTAGGCGTGAGATTCTAGTGATATTTTTCTCCTTCCCATATGACTCGGAGCTTCATACTCCTACTCAACAGTTTATTAAAGCTATATAGAGTACTACCTAAGCCACAATGGTATTCTAATTATTACTGAATGGTATGGAATGTCACATTATGTATGCTGGAGGAGATCGGATATAATTCCAATGTAAAAAATTAAAAGAAAATTACTTTACTCTTGCTTCACGGAGTCTAAGAGAGGAAATCTCAAACTGAAGAGTCTTAGAAGCCCAACTTGACTACTCGCTGTTATCCTGTCGTGCGTATTCTCTCCACAGACTGCATACTATAGATGACTTGTACCTCTGTTAGCCAAAGCTTGCTTTTTTGAGTTTTAAAGCGCATTCTCTTTTATTTGTTCTTCCTTACGCATTACATTTGTTCTTCTAATAAGGTTCAAATCTTTTCTCTGTAACCAATAATAATTTAAAACACTCATCTATTGCTGCCCCAACAAAGAAATACATATAAGGCTATCGATCATACCATCCTGACACCGTGATCAGTTTGTTCTGTTAATGAAGTCCAAGCTATCTGGTATCATCAAGGTCGTCAGTTTATTCTCAAATAAGATTTGCGATCCAAAACAGTCTATGCAACAAGTATAAACGGCTATTTGCGATGTTCCTATTTTTCATTTGGAACATATGATTATTCAGGGAACAATGACTCGTGAGAATGTGCAGCAAGATCTTTAAACGTCTAACGTTCAATAAGGACTGTGATCCTGTTGATTTATTGATCCAAAGAAAATTTTGGATAGTCAACAAGAGATGAGGTTATGCCATCTCTTGTGGTGCAGATCACAAAAATGATAGCCGATATCTCTTTTAAGAGATGATGACGTCACTCCTAAGGGGAACTCAGGTCCCACAAACGTAGAAGCTGTGCCAAAACGGGCCAATTCATCAGCCAATACAATACATGTGCCTGGTATCCAGTGAAGTTTAACTTTATTTAGACTGCCTAGTCGTTTTAAGGCAGATACGGAAAACATGTTTTAATTAAACGGTATTGGAAATAATTGCCTTAAGAGCAGCCTGGCTGTCAGAATGGATACAGATACGACGATCCCTGTAATTCATCTCAGTTGAAAAGATCGCTGTTTTCAAACTTTCACACGTTTCCGCTTAAAAGACAGTGGTACACAAACCAAAGTGGATAGATAATTCGACCTCAGGATTTTTTGACATAACCTGGTACCAGCCAAATTACAGCATACTGATCGGTGAGTAAAGAGGAGGTAGGATGGGCTGTTGTAGTCCCATATGTAAATTTCGGTAATAATTACACAAAATATTTCCCAAAGATGTATGCTTCGTCACCATAGGGTCTGATCACTGAAATGTATAACCAGTATACGTGTCTGGGTCCCCATGATTAAACAAATAAGAAAAATGTGTAGCAACTGCACAGTGGAAAATGTTTGTGTTAAACTATAGACCACTCACATTTTTACCATACCGATATGACTATGCTCAAATTTGCGGTACAGATTTTTATCGCGTTACTAAGAGCAGTGAAAGATGCGTGGCTATTTTAATGATTTTTGATCAAACCGGCCAATTTTGTGGGCGAGCAAATATTTATAAGTGACATTGCAAAATAAAATAAATTTCACTCGGACTAACATTTGCCATCGAGCTAATATATCTAAATACTATGTACATACAGTAGATTTTTGCCTCAATTTTAATGCAAATTGTTGCACAATTGACCTCATTAGAAATACATAAGATTTTTATTTCAGACGATATGTATATGTATATAGTCGTAACGTAAAGAAGAAGAAGACGAATAAAAAATTATACCTCTTATAAATGACTAATATTACACATATCTCCTCTATATATTCACTACTTAGACATGACATTATATTGGATTGGGTTTCGTAACGAACACAAATTCATAGACGTAAACAGACACAGTCGCACACCAATTAACGAGATTACTAAACAATTTTTGTTTGTCTGCAAATTGATTTGAATGTCTCGCGCTCCTCTCCGGCTGATCCACTATTTCTCGTGTTATAATTTTGTATAGAGTTTATTAGGTGTTCGCCAATCAGATGGTTTCATCATAAATCACTTTGGGGCAATTAACATTTTTTGGGTAACGAAATAATTATATAACACCAAGAAAATAATTTTTTTTTTGTTTTCATTAAGAAAAAATTTATAAATTTAATTTTAAATAAACAAAATTTAATTAAAACAAAACGATAAAGATTCTTCTGCAATTTTCGTTCGAGTTTAAATGACGAGATAATTTCATTTCAATTATAGTTGTTGCATATTATGTACACATACTCGTATACACACACACACACACACGATTACCGACAAGAAAATTGAAAATATTTAATTGTTTGAGACCTAGATTCGCATAAACTAGGTTAAATTGGGTAATCGTTTATCTGAGCCTACACTTTAGACATGCTGAATCTTAATAAGGCCAAGAAGACGATTCATATCTCTCAATAGTTGTGCTCGGGACAATTCAGTCGCTCTAACATTCGCTTTAGTTAAGCTCGTTCCCACGGTCGGTTTCTCTAACTAAATTATATAGACACTGCTAAAGGCCTTTGTCAGCACAGCTGATGAAAAACCAGTCTTTTTTGTACTGTTCACCTAGGAATTTATCCCGTATTATAACTTTACCGTTTGGTCGAACGTCATCTGACATTGTTTGGTCGATGGTCGACAAATACCAATTTAAAATAGGCATTATGGCTCTTGATTATGATCAAGAAGACGATTCATATCCAGCTCAGAACTATCCAGGAAGATGGCAAACAAAAGTTGTGCTCGGAACAATTTATTCGATCTGACAAACTTAAGTTTAGCTTGTTCCCAATTGTATAGTCACTTCAAAGTGTCTTTGTCAGTACATCAGATAAGAAATCAGACTTTTTCTATACTGGCTACCCAGGAATTTAAGCCTATAGATATAGAGCTCAAGTATTCGCAGTACTGCGATCATCCAGCCATGACACATAATAAGAGCTGATTTGACTGGATAGAGAACAAAGATCCTCACCATCCTTTATTTTGTTTGGCTCTTCTATTTTGATTCCCACAAGTCTCCGGAAACGCTTATTTAAACTAGAGATCGCTTGGTATCCGTAGAGTTTATACATATATTTGAGGTTATTTATCCACTCACCATTCATCTTTTGGCACACGCTGCCCCTCCGATTATAGATTATAGTAGCTTACCGTAGTTACCAGTAGTCAACATCTACGACATAGTAGTGGAACGTCGTATATACAATTATGGCTCGATCGGGGATATAAACCCCTTCAAGATCATTCAGACCTTTGCTGATACACCTTAAACATGACCAGCACAGTAGACAGGCCTTGGAAGCTGGTACGGAGCCGATGGTGGAAGCTGCTCGACTAGATGCGTCACAAAATATATATCAATACCACCAACTTTTAAGTAAGACGAGTTGTTACGGTGAGTTTTAATCCCAGCCAATAGTGTAAAATTTTTCGCGAAGACCAGTTTTCCTTAACGGAACCATTTTGTCGTTGCAAGTCTTGCAACAATGATTCAATCGTCCCATAATAACATTCTAAAAAATTTTTTCTTTATCTCGGAATCAGGAGCATCCACTACTCTGGACCACCTGGCTCTATTTGAGGCTATTGTTTTCAACAAATCCGCATGGCCTTCCGACTTTTCTTTTTCCTTTTGGATTTCATTCCAATGATATTCGTGCTGTGTCATTCGGGGTCTCTCTCAGTGTATGGACGATCCATCGCCACTTACACTTTGTGAAATCTTAATATTTGATCTTCTCTGGTCAATAATCATTTTATTCTTCTTCCCAGGTATTTGTTTACCCTGTAGTTTTTGAGTGATCTGTTGTGTGGGTTTCTATGCTTCACGCCCAAACGGCAGAGCAGAACTGTATTTTGAACGTATTTCTTGTTTTGTGAATGCATTGATTGATGTCTCCGTGACCCCTAAATCCTTCCTTTGCGTGGTCTGTCGACTTTTGTACTTTCTGGTGCATATTGACATTTTGATGTGTAAGCAGGCATTTAATACAATTTGAGGATGTGATGTCGAGTTTATGAATGTTTTCATGAGTAACTCCCGGCGAGTTAAAGAATTGTTCACTTCGTATTTTTTATTTAGTTTTGTTGCCAGCATCCCGATACATCTCTATGATTAGTTCCATTATTTATTTCGGTATTTCGAATGTGCCTTTCAGATTGCGCTTCGACTGATTGAATCAAGAACACGTGCGAAGTCTATGAAGAATAGGTACAGCGGAGAATTTCATTCGTTGGATTTTTTATGATGATCTGAACATCTCCTTCCTGGCCTAAATCCAGCTTGTTCCATTGTAAGTTGTTGGTTGAACGCACAATCAATGGGGATATTTGCTCAAGAGCATCGGTAATACTTTTATTGTGTTGTTGAAAAGTGAGATACCTCTCCAGTTGTTGCATTCTCTTTGGTCTTCTATCTTTGGGATCGTTATGGTTAAATTCTCTTTCCATTTATGCGGGATTCTCGCTACTTCAGCTAATAGTGTAACAATTTCTGCAGGATGAGTGATGATAGTTTCGTTATAATTACCATCTGAAAGTTTGTAAGTCTGTTGCTATTACTATTGGTGGTCACTGTGTACATCTGCTCCTCTTATTGTCCTGACATCTGGTAGGGTGGTTAGACATTATTTGTTAACTAGTACAGTAATCATTTTAATACTTGGTTCTTCGATTTGACAAAGAGTTCTAATATTAGCAGGTAAATCACCTAAAATTATTTTTATATCATTTAGGTGTATCCTTGATACTGTGACTGGCAACTAATTGTTAAATTCATCTTTCGTTATGTCGCTTATATCTTTTCATTCTTATCTTCGAACGTACAAGTGGTACTATTATTCTGATACAGATCAGTATCTGCTTCCATTTAATCCTTTAAAGATCTCTGAGTTCAATCCGAATCAGCACGCAGAACGTGACCGATCCAGTTTACTCGCTTTCCTTTGATGTCATGCACGATGGAACACATTAAATTCCTGATATCGTGATTGAAAAGAACTCGCTATGTGTCATCAACATCACATTTTATCTCGAATGTAAGAAGGCTGTATGGATGTGAGAGTTTGACCTTGACAGATTCGTACTCATTCTTCAAGGTTTAACTCTCACATCCATACATGATAACGGGTTTGATCAACACTTTGAACTATTTCAGCTTATCCGCTTTGCAAGATATTTTGATTTCAGAACTGGAAGTAGAGGATATAAATCTCAGCGGTAAAGCAAAACTTGAAGATTCAATAAGAGATCCTATATACTTGAATCTCATCACTCTTCCAAACGTGAGGTTACTACTACTATTATTAATTGCGTCCTGGTGTCGAAAACCAGAGATCAGAAATTTGTTTTTCGATTCGTTGAGTTAGAGATCAATAAAGCTGAACACTGTTCCAGTGGATCAAGCATCTATTTCACTCCGTTGCCATTTAATCCATTTACACAGAGATTGTCGGAATAAGATATTGTTTAGAGGTGTTTTACTTGTATGAATGATGTACTCCAACATCAGATTAAAAAGCATCGGGGACAGCGAAAAAGTTCTGGATAGCCCGTTCTCAACTGTAACAGCATTGTGACTGCGTTACTGTCATTTTACACAGATGTACGTCTGTTTTTGGTATTCATAAATATTCTAGCGCATCATTTAGCCTCTCTCGATTGATTGAGTCATAGATTTGCTTGAAATCAAGGAATACCTGGTGTACATTGCGAGCTGTGTTCCTTGGAAAGAATAAGATGCGGGGAAAAAACTTGATCAGTCACTGATCGATTTGAACGGAATCCTTCTTGGTAGTCACCGATAATTTTCTCTGTCAGAAGAGTAATCCTTCCCAAGATATTGTACGTCAGTGAATTGTATGCTGTGCAAAGGAGAGTTATCTCGCGATAATTCTCGCTTTTCAAGCTATCAGCATTTTTGAATATTTCTTCGGGCACAACTTCATTTCGCCATATACCAATCGAATAAGGTCGTAAACACAGATCGACAAAGTTACCTCTCCGAATTCCAGAAGCTCTCCCATGGCCACAAGACGGATCCTCAATAAACATGAGAGTATATTTGAGAGCCAACTGCATACAAAGGCCAATTCACGTTTTTATACAAGATAACCAAACTGTTATATAAAATGTCTGTATAAGGTATAACTATAAGGCAACATATAATGTTTTGTAACATACATGTACGACTACATAATAGTGTATATCGATGAAGAGCGATAGATTTTCAGCTCGATGGAAAGTGAAAGAAAATTATTGCAACTTGAAATGTACTTGGGTGTTTGACATACTTATCCGTTACTGTCAAAATACGGGCCAATATTATGGCATTATAATGTGTCGATACACGCGAACACTGGTATTTAGTTATAAAAATTTGGGTCACCAAAAATTACAAGCGCATGCATAAGTGAAAAGTGGCGAACATAAAAGAAAATCATAAAATTTTTATTCGAGTCGATATTCCAGCACTCACATATAGCACAACAACAGCTATTGATGCGATGTAATAAAATTATCATTAAATTTATTTATAGCGCTACACGACTGGTGTATTGGTTTATATGTCTGTATGTGTGTATGTATAGTCGCGATTTTTATTAATTTTCATCGCGCGTAAAAGTTAATGAACCTCGTCGACGAAACGGATAAAAACTAACATCAATTCGCATTGCGTTCTAATTCTTATAATCGGTTTCATCATCTGGGTATCGCCCGCGCGTATGGCCGGAAACTAAAGGCGAGTCAATAACTAGAAGATAAAATGTTATGCAACATAAAATTCTAGATGCCAGATTATGTTACTCATCATGGCCAAAATATTACGTCGTGCACAATTATATAAACAAATACTTGGTTACGCGAGCGAGCACGTTTTGATATTAGATAACGCGACGAGTATATGTGTATACATTCTACATGGTTGAGTAATCAAATTGGATATAAATTAATCCAGGCTGTATGCATATGTATTTACGAGGGGAGTAACAAAGGTTCGCTTTCTTCAATGCCATATAGATCGCAATAAAGATACTCGTTACTACAGCAGCAGCTTCGCAAATCCTCTTTTGGTATAGCAGTCTTCGGTATACCATTTTGCAGTTACCGCCTGATTTTTTTTTCCAGGGGAATAGCAGCACAATTTTTGACTGGGTGAAGTAAGCTTACATCACTACTTACCTTTGTGGCTGATTTTTGTCGCTTAACTTTATAGCATAAACCAAATGTATTCCACTGATTCCAGAGTATAAGGGCCCTGTGGCTGGAGGCTTCCTTGATTTGTAAATATTTCGAACGAAACATAAGACTTACAGAATACCACCACAGTGGTACCGCCGTTTAAGTACCCGCACAAGAGATTGAGGGTCGGCACGTGGAAGGTGCAGTCATTTAGAAAACCTGGCCTTGAATCATCACAATAGTATGAAAGAGTAATGGCTGGAACGCTCTTGTTTCACATTGAAGTTGACCTCGGAAATCTTGAAGTTTGACTTTCAAAAAGTCGATATTAGAATGTGTAAGCTTCGCTTGTCTGTGTACATGCCCCAACTTATGTAAGTCAACCCCATAAAGACCCATTTTACAATAATTTGGATAATCTGATGAGCTGTCTACCTGAGCACGATGTCAGATTGTTGATAAGCGACTTTAAACCTAAAGCTCACATAAGTTAGACCGAGTTATGTAATAATAAAGGTTCGTATCTCGACACGAAACAGTGACCCAAAATGAGAGAAAGAATGATGATCTCAAAGTGGCAGAACCGTCTTTTCGTATTAAAATATCCATTTGATAAAATGAAAACAACCACGTCAAACATCCCGAAGCCATGTGTTGATTTTAAAAGAGCTGGCTCGGGTTGTCATCGGTCGTCAATAAGATTCGTATAGTCAGTGACCATTGGAAATTTTCGTAAAAGTGAGGGACGACAGGAGAATATAAAACGCAATTCTCCTGTGAAGGTCGGATAAATGAAGAAAAGCAACGAAAATATCAAATCTGAAGAATAGAACAGTGTCTGGTAAGTATTGAAAATCTCGGTTGTCGATACTGCTCGGTATATAGTGAAAACTACGCCCAAAAATGAATGGTTTAACCCGACCCGAAAAATACAGCGATCTTTTAAGGAACAGTCGCCTTTTAGTAGGGGAAGAGGTCCACGGCGTAGAGAGTGATCCGGCAACTACTAATTGGATCTTGATCGAAGCCGATGGAGTCAGATTGTTGACACAGCACGGGCTAATAGTGACCAGTAAATCCAGATCATTATTTAATATTTGAGATACAGCCATGGCATTCAGGGTCAATTCATCAGCAATAATTTCTTGTATCAACCAGAGCCACAGCTACGTCATCAGTGGAAGATTTTGGTCGACCTTCTCGCGTCCTCTACAGAAAAAAACTTGGAAATAGTCTGTAGAAACGGTGCAATCATTTCATATACAATTTGGCATTCATTGAATATTGGTAGTGGCTTTAGCTTACGCCGAAAACCGAAGAGTAGAGTATTCTCGTCTCTATTTCCACCGATCGTTCTGAATGAGTACTCCAACAGGGGATCGATAGATGTGTTCATTCACACCACCGATCGAAATCAGAGGGTGAAATATACATTTTGCATCCCGCCCCTATCGGGATTCGAAATCGGTACCTCCTGCTCCAAGTGCCACAGCTTTAGTCGGTGTTCTGAATTTTTGGAAAGAAGTCTCATAAAACAGTTGCTAAATATTTTGTATTTTTGGTTTCGCCTACTAAGCGAACGTTTGTTACTCCCCTCGTATGGACTATACTATACCTACTATACTATAGATCTACATATTGTTAATTCGCGTTATTCGTTTGTGCGATCAATAACAACAACAATACGCAATAGAATTGCTGATAAGTGAGGCGCATTGATACCGCGCTAAGTAAATTAACGTTTTGTTATTGTTCTTTGATTTTGCGTGTTTCTGACATATTTGTACATGTCTAACGATGACATTGTTTATTATTTTGAGAAATTATATAACAGCTGTTAATGTACAATCCGCATACATTGAAACGAATGCTTATAAGTAGAGGTCATCGTATAATAAAAAAATATTGTTTTGATTCAACTATACGTTCAATAATAACAATAATAACACGATAGATAACACTGTTTACCTACGAAATTTGACGTTTTTTTATTTGTATCGGGATATCATATGTACACATGTAAATCTAGTATATAAATAAGAAATACAATGTTATGTACGTAATACGAGTAGATATACAGAAAATGTTTACTTATCAGATGGTACAATATAATGAATATTTCTATAAGAAACTGCAGCTGGAATTCTGACAGCAATTTGTCAATATCATAATCTCTGTAAGATATCGTTATAGATGAGTGATTGTTTTGCACTACTTTAGGCCATGGGCTTATGGGAGTCAATATTTGTGCATTTATATCTAAAAATGTGCTATGGCAAGCCTATTAGGCTGAACAGTGATGTCAATTCTCATCAAACAGACAGGAAGTACAAGGTGACCTATTTTTCTTCATGATATCTTGAAGCGGTTAGCCAACTTTGTATTAACCCAAGTTTACTTGACGTATTAGAAGTACTGTTGTCATTAAACTTATTATTAGCCATTGAACCAAATATTCTTTCAAATGAAGCATGAAATGGTTATTATTATCGTTTGTATAACTCGAGTCGACTTTTC
The DNA here is from genome assembly GCA_963932295.1 of Tipula lateralis. Classification (NCBI taxonomy): domain Eukaryota; kingdom Metazoa; phylum Arthropoda; class Insecta; order Diptera; family Tipulidae; genus Tipula; species Tipula lateralis. Next base: position 80,348,787 of record OZ010738.1, on the reverse strand, counting down.
CATAACCGCCTTTAGCGGTCTCAATAAGAGACCCAATAGCGTATATAAATCGAGTAGCTCTTGTTTTATGGTTGAGGTACGCTATATTAACTTTCGTTACTCAGTTCAACCAGGATGGTGATTGTAAAGTTGTGTGCGTTTCTTATCGACTATGATTGCCATCTGTTTTGGGTTTGAAGGACTTACTAATCTCATCAAACAATCTGAGGAAATCCCAAATGGACACAAATGAACGATAGCGTACTGAATTGTACAGTGTACGAAGACCAATAGGGCAAACGGTAAAATGGGTTTTTTGAAGAGTTTTCAAAGTCAATTTACTGACAATATGAGTTTAGTTTTGTTATAGTACCCGGTTTTTGATTATTGGACTGAAGCACAAACTTGATATTGATGTTGAATTTTCATTCAATACATTATTTCTTAGATGAAGCCCATTTTTAGTTGAATCGGTCCGTTAATAAGCAAAATTGTCGCATTTGGAGTGAGGATAATCTACAAGTTTTGGTCGAAATACCGTTACATCCAAAGAAAATTCCTATTTGGTGCGTTTTATAGGCTGGCTGAGTCATTGTTCCATATGTCTTCATAAAAGTGATCCGAATGTTACTGTCAATGGGGGCATGATTAGAATTTTGTTCCTGCCTCGATTAGTTGACATTAATCTTGCTGACATATGGTAGCTGGTATTAATGTTGCTGACATGCCACATATCACGCGCTACAATTGAATTACTCAAAGAAACGTTTGATGAAAGAATAATTTTGCGTAATGATCCAACTAATCGGCAGCCAAGATCGTGTGATTTAACCCCATTAGAATATGTAAAATCACTTGTCTACGTCGATAAACCAGAGACAATTGACCATCTGAAAATCAAAATTCGAAGAATTATTGCTGAAATACGGACGCAAATGCTGCCAAAAGTTTGTAAAAGGTGGTGTTTCAGATTGCGCTTTGAACGCGGAAGCCGCTGCGACCAGACGGCCAAAATAACTTAATTAACACAAACAATATACGTTAATGATCGTCATTAACTTCTTTTCTAGTAAACATAACCTCATAGCACTTGGTCAATTTGTGCTTATAACTTATCAACGATTAAAAATGTTAGTTTATGGGCCAAAACCAGGCTGGAGTGGTTTTACCGCATGATTCAAGAAGCATGGGTATTGGGTACCATTGAATATTGAACGGCGTTTGTTTGCTTGTAAACAGTTTCTTGAAAGGTAAAAACGGAAAAATATTTCTGTATCGCAATGTAACAGGTTGAATGCTTTTACGTCACGATCGGTGTATACGTCAACCAATGGAATATTCCGGTAATGCCTGAACTTAATATTCATGTTCACAAGTTCCTGCTTTGTATTTGGATAAGCTTCGTGGATTGTATTCTGTGCAGTAAATCGTTTGAAACAAATGCAGGAAAGCGTTATCGAACGGAATTAAAACGTTTGAGCATCGAAATACATAGAGACACAATAAAGTTATTCTAGAGGACACATCCTTATGTTGCTATACTGTTGCTAAGAAAACGGATCAGATTTAAAACTATTATGGGTAAGTTCCTAGTCATCTTATTTCAAAATCGATGACACGGAAAACAAGTTATCGGAGAATTTCAAAGCTTGCACGTTAAACAGTTCACTGGCTGGGAATATCTAAACCCCCTGAGTTGTCATAAGAACTCCAGAATACTAGACAAAATGTAGTAAGTTTTAAAAAACGCTGGGAAATTGGGGTTGCTATAAGGGAACCCTTAAAAACCTACACATGTGAATTACGAAATGCCAAGACAAATATTTGTAAGCCCTTTTGTGATTAAATGGTGGAGCCTCCGAGGTCACTGGGCTACGTAATATACTATCTTAAAGTTCAGCCATCCTGAGTTGACATCAACGAACTATGGATCGTAAAATCCAGCCAGTTAAGCATCGTTGGAGTTATATCTAGAAACTCATTTTTAGAGCAGTTCAGTAGTGACTCCAATAAAGTCATACATAAATAAGACTACTAGAATAAATAAGACTAGTATTAGTATGTCAACGTAAACTTGAAGTCATCTTTTATGGGAGCTGGAAACTCATATTCCAGTCAGGAAGAATTCAATCTCATTGCAATTCTAAAGACCTAAGAAGCTCATGTCAATGATTTGAGCGAGCCAAGAAGGATGTCGAAATTTCGAACGTGTACTGCAAGTGTAACGGTACGGAAACAGCTCTCAATTTCATTATCAGTTCTTTTGATTTCTTTGACTTTATACTCAAGAGAAATCTCAAGAGATTTCTCTTGAGTATAAAGAATACTCAATGGTAACCTTCTGAAGTAGAGATTCTTTAAAGGTTAAACCTGAAGGTATATACACGTGCGTGCCCTTGGAAGGATTCTGTCCCTTTTTCTCTGGAACCTGGTAATTAATTGACATGTTACTTGTCGACCTCGGACCTAGACGGTTACGTAAAATTATCGAAAGAGTAAAGATGGTTAGTATAGCTATCTACTCTTGTAAAAACGCTATTGGTAAAAGGTGAAGGTTGAAGCTTTGGACTGTTGTTTCTATACTTCAGTTATTCTTTTATGAAACACAAAGGAGCGAACTTACTCAAAGTCATTATTGATCTAAATCCCCTTGATATTTTAGATAAGGAATTGGCATCTAGTGCAGCCATAAGGCTCAAAACCATTTCCCTGTTGATATGTAATAACATATAGAGCACTCATTTATCGTACGCAAGAGGAGTATAGCCATTAACATTGACTATAATATCACGTCATCTTGGAAAGATACTTCTGACTGGAACGCCCTCTAGATAGGGTTGGTTAAGTAAAAGTCCAACTGCAACTATGGAGACACAATTAACCCTATCTACACCGCATCTGCATTCCAAAATATACACTGCCTTGGCTGCATTGAAGATGCAACCTGTAAGAAAAATAAAAACTTCTAGTTTAACTTCAAGACCATCTATATCCATTAGAACCCCTTCCGACTGTTTGCTAACCAAAATAGAATTCTACAAATCTTTTAATGGGGTATTCGCTGTGTATTTTATGGTATGCCAACTGTGTATGGTATATTATACCATCGGGTCAAAGTGGACCTGGCCATATTCAAGTCTTTGTGAGTGAACACCATTCTATTTTAAGCAGAAATGCAAATTAATGTATGTTCTGGGTAAAAATCGGTCTTACCAATGGAGTAAATAGCTCGACGATACTATCGGACAACCTGGATGGTTAAAACAATCTAATATATTAGTCTCTCCATTGGTCGATATAGAACCAAAAAGGAGCTTCTAGCATTTACAGTAAGTTTGAGTGGCTTTCTCACGTTAGGCTAATTTTCAGAAGAGGTCTGTTTTGGTAAAATTCTACATAACCGTTTTGTTGTTTTCCACATCCTACTCCTTTTTTTATAAGAGTAGAAAGGACAACTTTTTGTCATAACCCTTGAGCTCGGAACGTGGGTCTCGGAAGCTTGGAAGTACCACGTTGGTAATACATTCTATGCTGCTGGAATCAAAACCATTTTATTTTGAAAGAATCAGGTTTTATCATACAAGTTCAGGCAAAATTGCATTTTGGCTGCAATGGAATGATGAACATTTGCGTTTGCATTTAGCGTCTATCGAACAAAATCAATAAATACTTATTTCTGTAGAACAAGCCTCAATATCTCAGTGTCATTAATCATATTATCATCACTTTGAGATATATATCAAAACATCTAGTTATGGTGAAAAACTAGTACCCGGCAGACCACTGCTCGAGCGGTATGCATGGGCAATTCCAGAACTTGGCCTTAGGTTGCAATGATGTATCTGTTTGTCAGTTCACACGACCGATTGTAATCACATGGCGAAAACCCTTTTTGCAACCTCTAACTACCGCAGCACCACTGCATCATTTAGTTGGTCATGTAATTATGAATTACTTACAAATACTTAAAAAAACCTGACATTACTCGAACCTTAACATACTACAACAATTCGAACATCACAGAGATAACAAATTGTTTCACAGGATGGCCGTAATAGATCGTTGTGATTTCTTGATCGATTTTGACAAAATGCTAATCAAATATTTCGGTTACACTCACCCTTAACCAAATATATCATACAATGACTTAGGCTCGATTGACTAATTGTGAATTCTGAGTCCCGAAAGCTGTTTGACTTTAATGAAGATCCCAAAAATGCGTCTATCATAATTCAAGAAGAACTGTTATCTGTGCTGATTTTTTGATCCAAAGATTTTGGATAGCCGATAAGAGATGAGGTTTAATTGATATCTCTCTTAAGACATAATGACTTCCTCGAGTGGACTCAGGTCAATTAAAACTGGAAGCTGCTCCTAAGCTGGACCTTATTCAGCCAATAAATATCCTTTGATATCTCTATATAAGTAGGTATCCAGTGATGTTCTGCTTAGTCGATTTAAGGTAATAATCGTCTTCAAAACAAGTTTCGATGAAACAGTATTGCACGCAATGGCCTAAAGAGCAGCCTCGCTGTCAGATACCATAAAACGTTAAATTCGTTATAACTTATTACACCGGCCTGCCACAAGATATCGATATATTTTAGATCAACAATTCAGCCATTTTGTTTTTAACAAAGTGCTTTTTTTAACATCAGCTGGGATATCTACCAATTGTCGCCACTATGGTACGCTTACATCACCATATCGTTTACATGAAATTTTCCATGACCAATTCGCATATGTGCGGCTGTATTGCCTCGATAACTTCTCAAATTCTATCTTTAAGGTCTTGAATTGATTGTGGAGCATTGGTATAGACCTTATCTTTCACGTGGCTCAAACGAAAAAAGTCTAAGGGTGTTAAATCACAAGATTTCGGTGGGCAATTGTGATCACTTCTTCGAGAAATAACACGGTCATGAGACTTTTCTTGCATAATTGCGATAGTTTGGTTGCTTGTGTAGGACGTGGCGCCACACTGCTCTTACTGAACGTAGTCCATATCAATATCTTCCAATTCTGGTCGGTTACATTTCCGAGCTCGGTAGCGCAATTCATTCACCATAACGGTTGCACCAGCCTCATTTTCGAAAAAGTAAGATCCAATCATACGACCAGCCCAAAAACCGCATAAGTTTGCTTATTAACGTAGTCGTATAGAAAATGGATTACATCACTGAAGATGATTTTTCGATGAAACCCAATCAGCAAAGATAGGACGTTTTGGAGATCGATCAATTGAGTTCTTGTGTTAACTGAATTTTAAAAGTCTTAAAACCTAAGTCTTTATGCAAAATACGGTGTAATGTCGTTTGTGGAATATCTAATTCCAAACAAAAGCGTGTGAATTAAAGATTGATCAAATTTTATCTCGTTTCTCGCCTATGTTACAATCTCAAAAAGATTACCAATTCTGCAATGCCTATATATGTACCCTGATATCGAAGATATAAATTAATTAGAAAGCCCAAACTATAAAACAAGATCGTTGTTGTTCATCACATAATTCAATTGCACAAGACAGTTACAATGAGTAGTGGCGTCGAACAATTATCATAATCAACTTAAAAACATTAAAAAAAACCGTATATATAAATTACATATATGTATGTACATCACATGTAACAGACAACATAACTTGATATGTGATTTTGCAATATATCTTCACAATAGTGTACTCGTACATATAAAATCAATACACAACCCCCAACAACTTCTTGAAACTTTCAATGATTTTCTTCGCGGCACATACAAGACCAGCAACATCTCAAAAAGCGCGCGCGATCTCATAAGTCTCACACTGTATACAGTCTTACCCAGTGTATACCATATATCGGTTACATTACAATTCGGTTTCGTTAAAGAGATATGCGGTTATAAAATCTGTGTGTACACACAAAAAGACACAATGGCCATGACCTAATTTCGTATATAATGCTGTGTGTGTAGTTTTTTTGTTATTGCTGTCTCACTCGATTATCAATACTATGTATTATGTCTTGTATATACATAGCAATACTACTTATTTATTATATAACCAAAGTTTTTTTGCACAAATACTAAAAAAAAACGAATATAAATTATATTTTAAGTTTTTATTTTATGTAACAATCTCTATGAATATTATATTGTACATAAAGACTAGTTGTGGAATATACGAGTTTATAAGATTTGTACAGCATGATTACAGCTCTAACACACATACACATGCATACATATCGTAACGTAATAGTTTTTCATAATTTTTTTTTTTAAATTTTATGCAATCGTTAAATGTTACCATTTTGACATATTATAATGGCACTTAATGTAAGCCATGATGTATCGACATAAGAGCCCCCCCACTGTGGTTGAGATGAAATTGTTAGACATGCAGCAATTTCAAGACTACCGATTGTCGCATACAATTAATTAACGCGACCACTGTACACATTCATAATATATATACACTAAAACCTCGTTTTGCGTCGTTTTCGAAGTTGCATAGTTAAGAATTTTTGTGATTCTAGTGGCGTCATAAAATTTTTTATTTGCGTTGTTTAAATTTTATATAAGGGGCGTTTCCCATTTAGTTCTGTAGTTCAATCTTTAAGGCTAGTACTCAGATCGATTTCGCGTGAAATTTCCATACGATTTTACAAAAGTGAACTCAGAAATGAAACATTTCATTTCTGTTTTCACCAAGCAGTAATCAGTTCACTAGCGCAAAAACTATTGTTATCTCAATGCATCAAAGATGGCGCGCATAAACTCTACAAATTTGTTTCACGCGAAAATAATGATTCGAACCATCTTATTCACGTGAAATTTGAACATTTGAACTGTTGGAACATTTGAATTCTCCAAAAAAAAATCATTGCTATTCACGTGAAAATACGTGAAATTTCACGTGAAAATAAACAAATTTTTGGAGACCGCGGTCTCATTTCACATTGATCTGAGTACTAGCCTTCATGTTCAAGCTTAAGCCTAGTAAACAAAGTGAAATGAAATTTTGCCGTTGTCTCCAAAAATTTGTTTATTTTCATGTGATCACTGAAATAGAAATTAATTTTTTTTTGGAGATTTTTGGATATTTGAAACATCACAACAACTTATAACAGAAATACAAATCACAAATTATTCGAAATATAACAAAATTTAAAAATAGAACTTTATCACATCTATTTAGAATACATCAGACGTAAATGTCGAAATTTCAAGTAAACAAATGGTTACCTATGGTTTCCAATTGGCATGCATTGCAAATATTTGCAAAGGGAAATTTTGTTTTTTTTGTTACTTTCTGTGACTGTATTAGTACATATATAATACTTTTGTATGCGTGAATATTTTTGACATATCTTAAAAGCGCGATCTAATTGTGTTTTGAGTTTTTGAATATTTAATTTGATTATTTTGAAAAGTGTATTTAACGGTTTATTAATTAAAATAAATACTAAGTTGATACAATTTTATTAACACCCGTTTATGTTTACATTACTTCATTGAGAAAGAATTAAATCTTCAACCGCCAAGGAAATGCGAAATGTTCAAGAAGAATATTTTATGACAGACGGTTTAATACAACGGCAGTGAAATATCATTTAATATTTGAAAATAAAAGACTGAAAATTTATTTATCTGTTTTATTTTACATTATTTCATTCAATTATTTCATCAAATAAATTGGGTAGCGAGATTTTCATCTTAAATACAATTGCACAGCGTAAATAATCCAAATATTCAACCGCTTCACTAATAATTTTAAAATGAAAACAAATTTTTTTGACAGTATTTAATGCAGGGTTGAACAAAATAAGGGAAATTTTTTGATTTTATTGAATATGAAATATTTGCAAAGCAAAAAGTACTAAGCGCGACTACTTTTCATTGCAAATCGCTTTGTAAATTTTTGTATGTGTGCGTGTAAAATTGTATACCGATACGAATTTCATTTGAATGTGTACTAGACGTGTGAACAAATTTAAAACAGAATACAAATATTTGTGGAAACCTAGGGTTAGGATCATTATTTTCGCGTGAAACGAATTTGTAGAGTTTCTGCGCGACATCTATGATGTATTCAGAAAAATATAGTTTTTTCGCTGATGAACTGAGTACTGCGCGAAAACAGAAATTTTTCATGTCTGAGCTCACTTTGGTAAAATCGTATGGAAATTTCACCCGAAATCGATCTGAGTACTAGCCTATATTCAGATCGATTTATAATTTATAATTCACAGTCAGTTTTTTCATAACTTGCAATATTACATAAAATTACATAGCCTTTTATCTCAAGAGTAAATTAAGTGTTGTTTAATTAGTTTGAAACTGAAATAAGCAGTACTAAAACGTTTTAAATTTTGGGGAAAAGGCTGTTGAAATTTCCAGAAATCTTAGTTTAGCTCCTTCAACAGTGAGAAGAATTTGTAATAGAGATGCTGAGCAATAATTATAGAGCGATTTAAATAGAGAGAGTTTGTTAAAGCCACTATATCATTGCAATCAAAACAAACTAGTACCAAAATAAGTTCAATTATGTTAAAAATGGAGTCCTTCCTTAGTATTTGGATCGGGAACCAAAATCAGTGCTGGATGCCACTGAGCAAAATGGTGATTCAAAACAAAGCGTAAGTATTTATAACGATATTGAAAAGGATTCGCCATCATCTAGCGGAAAAAAAATCATAAACATGCTTAGCCAGTCAAGGTTAGTTTGAACGTTTCAAATATAGAGCAATCCTGCATAATGTTGCTTTGAGAGGAGAATCTGCCAGTACAAATATTGCGGGTGGAAATAAATTTAAAATAGATCTGCTTACACTTCTTCTAGGAGGATATTGCTTTAGTGTGGATACTGCAACTCTATTTAAAGATTGGACAGAAAATTGCGATGTCCCCGAGTTCAACATATTGATTTTAAAATGTTGATATTGGTAGACAATGGTCGATTTATCTGAACGATATTCCAGAAAATGTGAAATTTGTTTTTCTGCCATCAAACACGACATCCATTATACAACCGATGGATCCAGATGTCATATTAATTTTTAAATAATATTATCTACGACGAACGTTTAGCTTATTGCAGCAACTGATGGGGATGATACGTTCTTCATGAAACAGTAAAATTATAGCATCTTGTTGGGTATCGAAAATATAAACCATTCATGTATGGAAGTAAAAAACGTGCATGAACAGAGTTTGGCGTTTAGACATTTTTGTAGATAATGACTCTGAAGAAAATCGAAGTTTAAAACTGACAAGATCTATAGATAACGAAAATCAATTTCGATTTGCGTCGTTTTTTTTGGGTCGAAATTAACGACGCAAATCGAGGTTTTAGTGTACTTGTATATTTGAGTATCCATATGTGTGGCACTTCGATCAATTATGTAATTCCCTTAAATAGACAAGCACATTAACTCAATTTTGTATATTTTATTTCAATTTCGATGATTACATATAAATAAATATATACGATTGTGTGTTGTACTCGTATGCTCGTTTGATGATATTTGAATCGATAGTACAATAAATTATGTTATATAAAGTGTGCGTGGGAGGTGTTATGAAGAATTGTTATAATCGATTCACATATATATGATGTCGAGACATATTCATTCCATATAAATCCACATATATGTGTATCACAATAATACCATATATTAAATTATATGATTGTGAAATGTATATGTACACATCAGATGATATAGTTGATATTATATACCAGTAGGAATACCTTGGACAACGCATTGTTACTTAATTTTCCGAAATTATTTCTGATGATATCATCGTATGCTAGCAATGGTATAATTCAGTCTCGGAATTGGAGTGTTGGCAGGATTTTTGACCTGTATATAAATGAATAAAATTTAGCTGCGTCAACTACATAGTATTTACTTATGTTATGCATCAGATTTATAATGTACTCATTTCCCATTATTTTTGCAGTTCTGATGGCAAATGAACTAAGGTTTATAGAACGTCTTGCCATATACCATAAACGACATCATAGCATATTTTATACAAGCTCAATGGGTTTTAGAGGATGGCTGTTTCAACGTCATCCAAATACCATCCAACTTCTAAAATGGCCATCCGTAGGCTAACTAACATTGGTACTATAACGAGAGTCAAACTTTTGTTGATTTCGAAGGGCTAGAAGAAGCTCTAGTCAAAACGATTATTTTTACGACAATTTCTGGTCTCATAAATGTAATATTTGCTAATAATAAGAACCAAGCACTTTTATCGTGAACTGTAGTAATAACCCATTTGGGACCAAGTTTTTGGTCTTGGTAATGTTATTCTTAAAACCAATTAATTTTTCAAGTATTTTTGAGTGTTTTGTGGTGATCTCCATTTGGGGCTCACGGGCATTTTGAACAAAAAACATTTTAAACACAGCACATTTACGATGCGGGCCTTCAGGTGTTTCTATAATATGCCCTACGGCTAGTTTTGACAATGCAACACCCACTTTCTGAATGGAAGAACTTGAAGGCTTACCCATTCGTTTTGGAACAGAAATGAAATTCCTTTTAAGCTAATTTTGCTGTGAGACAAATTTACAGAACATAAAGATTAAAAATAGTGATCTAAATTTCATTTGTAAATAGTGGAAAGTACCATTTCTTTCCGTTAATTTTTAAGATGTAACCGGTTCTATTGATTGATGAATCTACAACATTTTAACGAAATTATCTTTCCAAGCAAGTGCCAACATTTCATTTTCCTTGTCAAATTAGTAAACATAAAATCCACGAATTTTTTTTTTATAAGTTTTGGTCAGTTTTTAAATCAAGTGCACCTGTACATTTAAAGCCCATTCGATTGTACCTGGCGATTCCAGTGCATCGAATTCCTTTTCTTGATAGTAAAGCTACCAGTTTATGACTAATAAAGAAATTTTCTATGTATAATTCGTGTTATGTAAAAGCTTCGACATTATTCACATCTATTCTCATATTCAATCCAGTAAGAGATTGATATTTAACATATTGCTTATCCTCGGCTTGCTCTTTCTCCTGATAGACATTTTAAAACAGTATCTGGTTTCTCAACAAGCCATAATTCACTGTTTAGGACAATATCTTATTGGCTTTCCGCGGATATATTCTATCATAAAATGATGGCCATAGTATTGCACCATTTATGTAAATTTTATTAGGACTAATTTTTAAAAAGGTTGTCTTGGCATTTATAATCTATATTGGTAAATCGTCAATTTCATTATCTGACATTGCCTCTATTATTTCGGCTAAATTGTCAAACTTTTTGGTTTACAATTTCTATGAAAAAGTAATACCTCTATTCTGTTAGTCGTGTCATCTGTCGTTTCTTACGACAACAATTTTTATATTCTCTTAGTCGACTGAAGCGACACACGTTGATTGAAGTTACAAGCATGCTATTCTGCTAGTCGTTAAAAAAGTTCAAAACACAACAAAAAAAAATTGACACCAATATAATTGTCAAACATGAAGGAAATTATTGTTGTTCAGGTTTTGATAATTGTCACGTCACGTTACCTTAGGCGAACAAGGGAATACAACAAGGGCTGTCATGGCGAATGAAACGACACGACTATAGGAATACGGGTGCAAATAATTAAATACAGACGTGACAAGTTCAAGAGTGGTTCTGACAGACCGTAATTTTTTTAAAGTAAAGAAGACGGGAGAAGGTGCGACCCACATTTTCACACATACTTTCATATATTAAAATCAACAAATCGTGATTTTGGTCACCACCGGGAGTCGAAGCCGATACCTTCGAATGACAAAGCAAGCACCGTGTTTAGTTGACACAAAGTTAATGTAAGCGACGTCGGAGGAATAAATTATTAGACGTGCTATAGCGATTCAGCAGCACAAAAACAACGCGAATTTAGGATATCACCAACAAAAATGATAACGACACACCACACGTAGATGTTCCAACTATTGTAAGTGTATCAAATTACAGTCAGTCTGATACGATGTAAGAGCACAACCATTTGCTTTTACACCGTATCGAAAATTGAAAGGATGTTATTTTTGCCTTCATTCAGAAACAACTTATTGCTTACAGTTAGAAGTCCATCTAAAATGTTTTATAATTGTTAAAAAAGTGGACTAAAGATAAGAAGCTGGCGAACGTACTGCAAATGTCAGAAGGCTTGTTAGCAATGGTGTCCTGATAAGTCATTGGGAGAGGAGATCCAACTAGGTACTTATCTTTTATTAATCATTAATCTCCTAAACACTGCGCTTGCCATAGCCATACTTAATATTTTCGTTAGTTGTATTCAAACGATATGCTTAGCAAACAACCTGTTTGTGCCAAACATATTGAATATTATTTACTTCATTCTTAAGTGGTAACAATACCAAACCTAAAAAAAAATTAATCGTCATTTAAGAAAAATTAAGAGAACAAATTTGTGCCTTCCCGTGTATCGGCCCATTGGTAACATTATTTTTTTGTGCACTTTATCAGAGCCATCTAGATTCTGATATATATACGAATCTTAGTTGCCTCGATAAACTTTTCTGTTTAGAACACACTCGGCAGCCTTGAACGTCGGAACGAGTATCTAGACCATTTCTTGACTAAGCTTTGAAAAAATTAAATGTTTTATCTAGTTGAAAAACACACCGATATGAAGAAAATTTGGAAACATAATCATTTAGAACAGCCCTTTCATTGGCAGTAACATTCGTTTCGGTGTCATTTTAAAACAGTAAAGACAAATGATGCATTATGCTGAAGCTAAATGTACTGAGACGTTCCAAAATGTGAAGAACGGAAGGGACAAAGCACCCAAGATAAACATTTTCTAATCACTAATTTTTATTACTAGAGTTCACTACTGCTTATTTAGTTGGTGTTCATGTTTCCCGAAAGATGGGAACACACTATCACATACTTATAATCTGTTTGAAATTTAATGAACAAAATATATATTTTTTCGAATATGTTGTGCTTGGTTTTACTTAATAAGTCAATAAAATAAAATAATATAACATAATTATTAATAGTAAGCAAGGACTCCAAAATGAAATTTGATCACTTATGTTACTGCCATCTTTTGTAACATATTATAAGTTGCAAACTATTTATCACGTTCTCCGAAAGAGAGCAACATGATCTATTGTTTGAAATTATACAGCCTACTCCATACAATTAATTATTATTGTTGAAAAGGAAAACAATTTCAAATATTTTGGATTTCGTGGCAACATTTTGTTAAGATGAATATCTAATAATATTTTTGAAGACCCGAAAACAAGGATAAATTTAGCCACGAGTTGGTTTTGTTCGAGGGACATGAGAAAAATAATTTTAATAGAACGTCAAAATATCGTCATAAAAAATGTAGCAGAGTTTGGTTCATAAAATGTTTGTAAGATGTCACTTTATAGTGTACAACAACAAAATTTAAAAGTTTAATGAACTGTTTTTTTTGCTATTTCTGAGTCACGTTTTGAGTATATTGCAAATTCGTATATCTATATCTCTACTTTTTACTTAGTCACATCGTTTACATTGAGTATTTATCTTGAAAGATTTTGATAAGTTGGATGCTTTCCTGTACGTGACAGTGATGATGGGATTTACACGTAAACACATTTTGGGATTGATGATTAAGGTGCATAATCAACCAGCCATTGAAGACAGTCTATTCAAGTTGACTGGATGGTAATCTGTGTGTTCTTTGTAATGTTTATTCGTTAGGTCAATTTCGATCTGATGACGTTATTAGATGATCAATTTCACATCAGGCATGTTCAAGAAGATCATTGCCAACTCTTGAGGCATATACACTGCAGTACACTTGAATAGGAACGACGATTTTTTTTAGAAAATTTCGTAATCGATCCAACTTTTTCAATATTTTTTTTTACAGAATTATAAGTTTTGATTAAGCAGTAAATATTAAAGGAAAAACAAATTTATTTTTTCATGATTAATTATGATTTCTTGTTTTTTTCTAAAATAATGGTAAATTTGAATGTTCACTTGAATAAGAACGATTAACTAATCTTAATAAAAAGTTACTTTATTGACTAAAAATTTAATTGAATTCGATTTATTTTTAAAAATTAATTAAAAATTAAAACCATGTAAACTCGGTTTTAATAATGTGTACTACTTCCCTTATTAAAAATAACTTCATACAACCTGCTTGAGATGGAGTCATACAAAGATTTTAAATAATCTAAAGAAATTTGGTTCCAGGCTTCATTTATCGACTTAATAAGACTTTCTTTACTGTCAAATTGTCGACCACCTTGGTAAACTTTCCGAGACAGCCAACCCCACACGTTTTTCATGATATTGAGATCAGGAGAATACGGAGGCCACGGCAAAAGCTCTACAGTATGCTGCGATATCCATGATTATATTATATTATGGTATATTATATTATGTTAGCTGTATGGATAGGGGCATTATCTTGGTGAAATATGCATGGCAATGGCCCAAAAGTATCATTGATGCGGGGAAATGCTTCTTCGAGGATGCCCTTGTAAGTTGCTGCGGTCATTTTTCCGGTTGGAAATGACAAATCTCCCAGACCATAAAATGATATAGCCCCCCACACCTTAACGCCTTCTTCCCGGCTGTGGTATTTTGCTAAAAACTTTTCCTCTTTTCGAAGGTCGTGAAAATAATAATTAAACCCATCGGGGCTATCGAGGTTAAATTTCTTCTCATCAGAAAAAACGACACGTTTCCATTTTCAGCCCATGTCATATGCTGCCTCGAGAAATCTAACCTTTTCTGTTTCCTCTCCTGATTTAGAGGTGGTTTCATTTAGAGCTTTCTTCGAATAAGGTGATCTGCTTTTTTAATCACTCGCCATACTGTTATTCGGCTGGCCTCCACACCAACTCTAGCTTTAATTTTTGCATAAGATAGTGCGCAATAGGATGCTGTTCTTAGGATGGCCCATTTGTCGGCTGCAGATGTGGCCTCAACAGTTCGGCCTTTATTTTTTGAGCCATATTCTCTTTAATTTTTTGTAAAATTGAAGATAACAGTTTTACTTCTCCCTATTTTATCTGCAATTGCTTGTAGAGAATAATTTTCGCTGAGTAGTACTTGAATTTGGGCTATTTCTTCCTTACTAAGTTTTTTTCCTCGACCTATATTTAAATTTTTTTTTTATGTTAAATTGGTAACATTTTTTAAAAAAATTAATTTAATTTAAGTTTGTTGCTAACACTTCAAATTTATTGATAATATGTTCGTTTCTATTCAAGTGAAACAAACAAAAATCACACTTTTTAAGAAAAAACAAAATATTATAAAATTCTTCTAGCCTACTAATTTATTTTTATTTAAAAATGATGTAATTTGAAACAAGTGCTAAAAGTCAATCTTGTAAGAGTTTAGAGATTTTAAAATATTTCAAAAAAACGGTCGTTCCTATTCAAGTGAACTGCAGTGTACGTTTATATGTTACGAGTCGGGTTGCAACAGTTCTAGTGAATTGCAGATAGTTGTTTTTAATTGTTTTCGAGTTTTGACAATTTCTATTTCGTATGACGAAACATTGTATTTGTGTATGATAAATATGTTGTTGTGAATAATTTATTTTGTAGGAAATAATAAAACCATTTTACCAAAAATGAGGTTTAAGATTGATGATTTTTGGATACAATCGTATCAAGAACCAATCGACTTTCATCCCATTTACTATTTAAAACATACATTATTTCAATTTGTAAACATTTTTGAGTTAATTTATCAGGGGCTATAGTTCTGAGCAAATGATAGTCAACCCTATTAGTAGCTTAGTGAGCAATTCGGACATCGTACCTATGTCTTTTAAACCACTTCTAGCTGGAAATATTTGTCGGGTTAAACCACTAATTGTTATTCGATGACCTTGCAGTGGATGTTGTGGTTCATTTTCGTTGATGTCAGACTGGATGGGCTTGCCTGGACATTCTAATGGTATTGTCTAGTTTGCTCTCTATATATCTGTTGTTATATAGAGAGCTCAATTAATAACTGTTTCATACATTAACAAGACTATTAAGTAACCTCCGTTCTAAAAACTATTTTAAGACGCTGTGTATTTGGAATATTATAAAACATATCTTAAAGTTATGTATTAAAGTCTATTAAATACATATAACACATTACGCAAACTTTTTTATCGTACATACAAGTATGTATTACATCTTGAATACTGTTAACGCCTACACAAAAAACTTCTATAAAACAGGAATAAATCAATATTTTTAAATCTAATATTAGATGACAGATAACACCCCTATAATATCTCCTTATAATAATTTTCTATATATACATCATATTATATAAATATAAATATAAATAAATAAATATATATATATATATATATATATATATATATATATATATATATATATATATATATATATATATATATATATATATATATATATATATCCTGCAAATGCAAAAATCGTGCATGTTTTGTAAACATGGTACCCATAGAACTTCACCATACCACAGTAACCAGTGTTTGCCGAAAGAAGACTAACTCTGATTGGATACCCCCTTTATTACACCGAACATACAGTGGAGCTTAGACTGGCTCAGAGGAAAAGTGCAGAAGCTTTAGCACTGGAATGGTGGTCTAACACCCTCACATGCGAGAGAGCGAGACAAATGTGGCCAAGGCTGGATTTGAATCGCTCCAGGACCCTTATCTCTCTGGAGAGGAGAGATCTAAGAAGGATAGTAGGAATATTAACGGAACACTGCCTGTTCGGTGAACATGCGAGAAAGCTGGGTCTAGAAACAAATGACTTCTGTAGAAGCTGTATGGACGAGGAGGTGGAAGAGACGCTTGTTCACTACCTGTGCTCTTGTCCTGCACTGGCACTAAGCGGGCATTTACACTTGGGTAGGCATGTAATGCACAACCTTTCAGATCTTGCAGATATTAAGGTGCGGGACATTTTACGCTACATTACAGGCTCAGGATGATTCCAATAGAGTGTTTATATTAGAGGACTAGGGGACTAAGATCCTGTGGTATCACAACGGACCGGCAACGGTCTAAGTGTGCGTTAGCAGCCACTCTAACCTAACCTAACCTAACCTGCACCGAACATACACTAAAGGACATGAGATTAAGAATATGCGTGTAGACCAATTTTCCAAGAGGGTTGATGGTGTAAAATTGAAGTGTACTAAGAAATACATTTCTATATAGCGATGACTTTGAAAATCTTCGAGTTCTCTACACTAAAACACAATGTCAGATCGATGATTCGTGACTTTATAATGTTGGAGCTGCTATCAATCAGACTTATGTTGAATATATATTCTTAATTCAAACTGCAGAGGTGTCCATTGTAGATCCATCCTTCTATAACATCGAGTTGATTGAATAATAAAGAGCATTCTCAATTCAGATTATCGGTTACTACTATATAGCAGATTCAGTCTTAATCGATAACTAGTGATGAAGTATTTAAGTGATTATTAATTAAGTGACTAGAACCTAAAAGAATTGCTTGATCCGCTGGAACAGTGATCTGGATTCAGAAACCAAGCCGCATATTTAAGTATGTGATTAGATTTAAGCATATTATAGATATTTTATTATAATATTGATAAAAGTGTGAGAGAAGATTTCAAAGATTGCCTTGGAACATGCTATTGGTCTTCTTCTGTCTTCTTAATATTTTTCAAATGCTGATTAGCTGAAAATGTACAAGGACTTGATCTGACCCGTTTTCATTTATGTATATACATATATGAGAGTTGTACCTTGACCTATATGAATACGAGAGATGACTTGTAATATTCGATAGAAGTGTCTTGAGTGTGATATATGATCCAAACGACATTGATATCACAGATCGTCGAGGTTGGTATAATTTTTGAACTGTTCGCGATTTAGTTTAAGCCTCTTGGAGTCTTGGCTATACATAACATGTTCTGATTAGCGAATTTGGCTGAATTTTAAATTTGATCGTATGTGACCACTTCGTTCTGGACAGTTCGATGAATGCCTTAATCTCCGTCAAATCTAAACAATTTATGCATACTAGCTCCTACTAACGAGGCAATTCAGATCACACGATGTATTTAATTGATTTGCGTTAAAGTTGATTAAAGGTGAACTGAAAAAACGAAAGGGGTTGAAACATTCACAGTCGGTTGTTTATTTTTAATATTTTCCTTGGAAATGTACGAAGAAAATAAATTTTTTGTTAGTATTTTATGCCTGGTTATTTTTGCTGATTTGAATAAAGAAGCAATAAAAATATTCTTAGAATTCTTAAATTGCAACAAACTTCTGAAATGTTTTTTTTTTTAAATTTTATTTACGGTAAATATATTTCGTGTACCCTAAATAAAAACGCCGCTGTTTTTGAATGAAAATGTAGAGTAGAAGAGCACGTGCCCGTTTGTCGTAGTTGGCTGTTTAGTATAGTAAATCTGATAGTTTGATAAACGAAGCCCTACTGGATGGCCTTGTCACATGTACGACTGAACTAAATAATTAACAATTGTTGGTGTTTGTGTTTTTCTTTGGTCTATATGGCTGGTGAAATAAAGCTTAAAATAGTTTATAGAACAAGAACTTACTCATTTTAGTTTTGTGTTTTGTACACGTGACCAATGTTCAAACATACTCAACTTCAAACCGAAATATTAAAAGTTTCGCCGATATTTATAAATTCAGTTATTTATAAATGCGTGCGGATGCGTGGATTTTGAACATCGATTATTTCGTATGTTAACAATGGATTCACAATATATAAATAAATAAGTTGGTGCGACCAATTAAAAATGCTGTATTTTTGTAGCTACACGCCACATGAATATGGTCAGCTTAATGGACCATATAGAAATATTCATTGGGTTTAAATCCGGGGATTATCGTGGCCATTGTAGTGACAATGGCCGAGAGCTTTTTCTTGTAAAATACGTTCGGTTTCTTGTTAAAACGTCCAATGGTTTCCACCGAATGTATTTACGTGTCAAAGGTAATAAAGCATCGTTTAAAACTTTCAGTGGTGTGGGTCCTGTGACAGTTACTGCCAAACCAATTTTCAAACTCACCACCAACGTGTAAGTGTTTAAACACCTTTGACTTTTGTACAAGTGGAAAATCTTGCAATTTTTCGTATTTTGTAGAGCTTCGGAAATATAATTGGTCGGTCTTAATGGTGTGGACAAACAATGTAGGCCGAATCATCGTTTAGCTACCACAGATTGGAATGTACCTATATGTGCAGATGAGTAATACGGTAGGTCAGAAGAGATGTTACAGTGTGGTTATTGATCCTCCGTTGCAAATGTTCCCATTCATTATTGGGATGAGGTGGGGTTTGATTGAAAGGTTTGGCTTGCTTTAAGCCCTGGCCTACAACTCATTGAGCACGTGTGGAGTACACTTAAGCGTCGTATAATGTTAAAGTTTTAGTCTTTTTAGCAACCATAAATCATTATTAATTAGCCAAACAGAATGTTAGAACGCAATACCGCAAACGAGGGCATGAAACTAACCGAAGATACTATCTTAATTTGCAGATGTGCACTGCTACTTTAGAAAAATGGACTAGTTTCAAAAGCTAGACAGTTGAACACGAAGTGGATGGAATCATTATCCTTCCCAAGACGCTGTTGAGACATACAACATCCTGAGATAGACCAATGAAAAGTAGATGTTATCCATAACCTGTATTATTTGATATTTTTTCAAAGTCAGTGCATACTTAGATAACTTCAACTAAGGTTCACTAAAACAGTTTCGACTTACGACAGGTCGAGGTGGTAAGATTTTGTTTCCTTAAATCTGTTAGCAGCAAATTTTGCTATCACCTTTTTATCATAAGCAAGCTATTTGGTGAGCTTGATACACTATACAAAACGAATCTAGGCTTTCAGACTATCTCAGATCATACATGAGATAGTAGGTTAACAAGAGATTTAGACAACCCAGATTTTGACAGCACATAGACTATTGATCTCCTTACACAAAGCCAACTTTAAGAATCATTTTAAAGTTTTTTAGTGTGTTTGCTTATTTAAGCTCAGGTTTCCAAAACGGTTTGCTCGAGGTTTTTGGTTGCAAATACGATGACAAGAACTTTCAAATGAATCCGAAATTCTAATTGGTTAGCGTTCTATTACGGTAAGGTTTCGTCGCTAAAGATTTATATAGAAGTGACAATCCTATCGTGGAACATACATTACAGGAATCCTCTATCTTGCCGGAAATCCATACCTGTACCAAACAAGGTTTTGGAGAGTAACCAACAATAAATTAACAACCATACCAAATGCTATAAATTTTATAAACCTCTTCGTAAAACCATTTGCATGTATCCTCATTAGATATATCCTCAGACCTTATCAAAAATATAGCACCCAACCTGTGTTTACCTTTAGTTATTATTTCGTACAATCATAACTCGAATCTCTACCATTTCATTCGTTGTTTCCTCAATCATGGATACTATTCCGGAAAATTCCAAACAGTTTTTGCTTTATTGGAAGAAGCATGCAATCAATGACTTGTCGAACGTCAGCTAAACATGAGCCTATCTGTTCTCTCAAGAGTATCTAGAAGATTTTATCAATCTGCGATTCTTCCTTTTGGAGACCACATATCAGCATCTTAAGGTGTACAACTGAGAAGGATACTAGATTTATCGTGCTAATGAATGCATCGTCCTGCGGTGGAACCTCAATTATTACCAAAACTTATGCCAGCACAAATTTTATTGGTGTACAAAGAAATTAGAAATCATGTCGTTCACCGTTGGCAGTAGCATTCCGACCATCATTCCGTTTTTAAAGGCATATGAACCAAGCGCTGCAATTTCCTTTGCTTGTAATGATGTTTCGGCAAAGGCTTGTGGATTATCTTCAATCCAACTCCAAATATTCTGTTTAGTAACGTACCCATTTAACCAACAATGAACTTCATCGCTGAGTAAAATTTTGTTTGAGCTTCAGCCCATTGGCCGAATTGGCGGCGTCTGTGATGGTCGGATGGCTTTAATCCCTGTACAAGCTGAATTTTGTAAGCACATTTACCAAGATCTTTAGATACAATTTCCTATAAAGTGGATGGACACAACTCCAGTTGTTGAGTACGACGTCGTATTGATTGATTTTGATCTTCCTCACGCTACGCATTGATATAAAAACTATCAATTTGCAAGCGTTGCTCTAGAGGGAGTCTAAATTCATTGTAAAATGACAAATCTAACTAATGAAAATGTCAGTTGTCAAATCGGTTATCAAACAAATCAGTGTTATGGTGTTCACAGCAAAGTACACAATATAATCATGATTCACACAAATACAATGAAAAGTGTCACACCGCAATAGAAAATTATCAAAAATATCGAATAACAGCTTCCATTCAAACTATTTGTAATTCGCTAGTACTATTGCAACAAAGACTCACAACATATGTATATACAAACGCAATGCAACATCTAACGTAGGTAACTTCACGGCTAAGATCCTCAGGCGATCAAGGACGTGCAAAAGGATAAACCCTCGCAAGAAAAAACATCATACCACCCTAATGAATGAGTTGGAAAATCCCATGAATTCTACTCCTTTACCAGCGAACGGGAATACAGTGTAACCATACTCCTCGGGGTCTGTGTATGAAATGGATCCAGAAACCACAAAAAAATGGTATAATAATAATATAGATAATCAAATAAGACAAGGCAGTCACGAAAGGGGAGGGGAGAGTACACAAAATGAAAGACCTTCTTTTATAAAATATTATGGTACCGTTCACCTGGGGTACAACCCCAACAGTAAGAACTCCAAGAAAAATGTGGCGAGAACTGTGTCACTGCACAATTACTTTGGCAATTATTTGCTCTCCTACCACAAAATAATATACAAAGTGCAGAACCTGCCAGCAATTTGTTCATGCGCGGGGGAATGAGGTACAAATTGCACAAGAAAGCTTCGATGCATCAAGTATCTTAAAGACAAGAAATAGTAACCGAGAATGCTCCTAAGAAACCAAGGATATGTGCCCCGCCAACTGCAAAGGTGATCATATGCAGCCAAAGGACGTACAAGCATATATCTCCAATTCAAGGAAAGTATCTAAAGGAAAAAAAACAAACTTCATATCAGTACCAACACCAAAACCGTTCATAAACGTCACAGGTTAAACCTGTGAGTTCCAAAGTAACAAACTTCCGGACACACAGATTTGATAGAGATATTGTTCGTGTTTAGGGAACAAACAAAAAGCAAATTAATTAAATATTACTGCTCAGTCCTCTCACCCTTGCCATTAACAGTATAATAGAAAACATTATAAATCCACCTACTAAGCCGAATACATTAGCATTCTCCCAAGAAATTAACATTTTCTTAAACCAATATAACAACGTTGTCATTGTTGGGGACTTTAATGCGAAACACCGCAATTGATCTTGCATTGTAGCTAACAGCTTTGGTAAGTTGCACTAAATAACATTGTATCCTCTAAAAATAATACCATCGTAAATTACTCATTTCACCGGAGGCTAATATGAACAAGTCCACTGGGCTTGTCTTGCTGGCCATTGAGAAAGCGTTCGACTATGTCCGGCATGCGGACCTTCTTCATAAGCTCCGGACGCTTGGTTTTTTAAAATCTCATCCTAAATATAATCAAATCCTCCCTAGACGACCGATCATTTTATGTATATATTATCGGTCAATCTTCAGAAAAATTCGGCATTGAGTCGGGTGTTCCTCAAGGCTACATATAAAACTTGCCTCCACTTCAACCTTGCGCCATGTCGCAGTTTATGCTGATGACACAGACTTCTCAATTACCAAGAAGGCTTCCATGTTCTGTCTAAACATTTAACTTTCGGCCTCTTTGAAATTCTATTATAGTTCTTCAAATTATGGTAAATTAAAATTAACACCTCCAAGGCCGAAGCAACATTATCCACCCATTCTACACACTTAAAAAAAACCCTTTTCCTCCCATCTTTTTATAAACAATACCTAAATCCACTGGAGCAGCAGTGGCAAGTATCTAGATTGTACTTTTGATAGTCAATTAACCTTCAAGAATCATATAAACTGTAAGACAACAACAAATATATAATTTTTTTATATTTTTATTTAGATTTAAATTCAATGACGTCATCAGATCGAAACGGCTGGTTAATACAGCGCGCCCTAGCTTGTCAATCAATGCCCTATCGGAATTCTAGTAAAATCCACTTCAGCTGTCATATCAATATCATTATCATATCCTACAGTGTTGCCAACTAAAAATCTGAATGTCTTAAAAATAACACCCTTTATCGCCATGGTAGTGATAAGAGAGATTATATATTGATGCATGTCCGAGCCCCATTGATACTATCTTACATCAGTAACCCCATAATATTGCGTTGGATTAAGAGTGGGGTCATGCCAACCGCTGTAAACGCAAACAAATTATGTCTTGTAAAACATTTCCCCTTTTTGTGAGAGCTAACGGTTTGAGTCGATTTTGTTACCCGCGAGTGTATAAATATGTACTAAAAACATATAGTGTGTATGGATTATTTTTATCGAGCAGTGTTGAACACAATTTTATTTTAAATCTTGAATTTGGTCGCCGTGTGTCTCGGCTATGTTCCTTCGGTTGCTTTGTTATTTCTTAGTATTGTTTAAGGTTTCTTTTATTTTTACTATACATTGTATGTGTAGCTAAGTGTTTATTTAACTCAAAACCACAGAACAATTATATAAAAGATATTTCCAATTTCCGAAGTAGGTATGAAAGTACATTTTCGGATACTGTATCAACATCTTATATTTAGAGACGGGGAGTTTGCAAAAAAAATTTTTTTTTCTGTTTCTAATATTTACTATGTATCCATTTACAATGAATAAAATATAAAAATACAACAACATTGTGACACGTGCGAATCGTTCACGTGCTGCACAAATTACTGTTTATATCAAATTACATTCAAACGAGTATACATACCTTTGATAATTGGAACAAAATTGGTTTAATTCAATTATGTACGTATAGTTGTTATAAAGACGTAACGTATTCGAGTGTGTCTGTGTGAGTGTATATGGACAAGGATCGTTATATTTGTGACGATAATTGATTACACCAACAAAAAGACGTTAAACACGTGTTACGTAACTTTTCATAGTTTTGTTTTTGTACATCGAGTTCAATTGTATCATAATATTATTGTGGAAAACGTGATCAATATTGCACGTATATGCAATCACAAATCAAATTCGTTGCAGCAGCAATAATTGCTTACTATATAGCTTATTAAGTCACGAATGAGAGCCTCGATCTCGACGAAGCGTTTACTTTAATAATCAATACACTCGCAATGGTTTTTGTTGACACGTGATTTGACTCCTTCATAATGACGTTATGGTTGGGCTAGAGCTTCAAGCTTAAGTACAAGGACTAAATTTATAACAAGGACGAGACATAAGTTTGTCTTAAATCGTTCCATGATAGTTCCAGTCTCAACTACGAATTCAAATAACTATACAGTTGATCCAAGAACTATACTCAAATGGATGCTCATATTGATGGTATGATGGGGTCACCATCGAGTTAATCAATCACAATCTGTATGAATATTTAGGAGATACGACCCTTAGGGCATGGTCGTTCCATTGTCATGATAACTATACAGTAGATTCAAAAGCTGTACGGAAATGGATTTTTATATGGTAAGATGGGGATTCTATTGAAACGTTCACTTAGTATGGCTTAGATATGTGTATGCATAAGGAAAGGGTTAGTTTATAGTAAAAATTTCATATTGTTTTTGGAGTTTTTCTCACCTGTTGACTGATTTACTCAATGTAGTGTATGATACCGACATCTGTCCTGATTGTTTGATGATTGCAAAGCTGACACCAATATTTAAATCTGGTGACTGCAAAATTGTTAGTAATTAGCGACCAACTTCCGTGTTGACATAATCCTTAAACAATTTATTGCGGTTTCAGACAGGGGACTGGTAAAGAAAATTCCTGGTTGGATGTATCGAGGTTTTGACAATCAGGCAAAAAACTTGTGGCACTAAATGCTGTAATGGGAGGGTTTAATATTGGGTTTAACGTAAAAACAATTTCAATCACGATCATCGATAAATAGTACACGACAATAATTTTCCCAGTCCATTGTTGAATAAAATTAAAGATGGAGTGAGCCTCTAGCGAAACTCATATTTCGAAGAAAAGAAACCCCTAGCTACTTTTTTCGTACTGTTGGGCAATGAGATTAATTTTTCAACAGAAGTATTTTATCTAACACTTGTTGTATCGCTTTTAGTTCTGTTCCACAATCTTGGAGCAGAAGTAAAGTAATTTTTATTCCTAAAATTGGCAAGTCGGACTACATCGACCCCAACTCGTTTCGGCCTATTTGTCTGTCATCAACCTTTCTGAAATCTTTAGAAAGGATTGTTGATAGATTTATTAGAGACCAACATTTTGTTACTGCTTCGCTCGTTAATAAGCAACATGCTCACCGAGTTGGCAAATCCTGTGAGACTGCCTTACATGAACTCGTAACTAGGATTGAGAGATCTATGCACAACAACGAGTTTTTTGTGGAACTTTTCTGGATATTGCAGGAGCGTTTGATAATACTTCATTCGTCTCGATTACGAATGCATGTACTAAATTTGGTATCGTTACTATTTGTACTATTATCAGGTGGATTAAATGTATGCTTGAATCTCGCATTGCGATATACGAGGTTGAGGATACCTTTATTTCAGTCAAAGCTTCCAGAGGATGCCCGCAGGGAGGTGTGCTTTCACCACTGCTGTGGCTTCTGGTCATTGACGAACTTCTTGTTAATCTTCGTGATTCCGGTTTTGTCGCCCAAAGTTATGCTGATGATCTAGTTCTGACAGTTTCAGGCAAGCATCTGAATGTCTTATCAGATTTAACTCAACACGCTCTTCTCATTATAGAACGGTGGTGTCTGGATAAGGGTTTACACGTGAACCCATCTAAGATCGACTTGGTTATATTTACAAGGCGTAGGAACACTGCAGCTTTTTCTGTACCATCACTTTTTGGTTGTAAGGTTAATAGCTCGGCCTACGTCAAACACATTGTAGTTTTTCTGGATAACAAACTTTCTTGGAACTATAATCTGGACTTTAAACTACAAAAAGCCACTACTATTTTTTGGCAATGCCATAGATCTTTTGGTAATTCTTGGGGATAAGTCCCTAAACTGTTATATTTAATCTACAAATCACTGGTTCTCCCAATGCTAACTTATGCATCTGTTGTTTGGTGGCCAGTGGTCAAAGTTAAATCTTCAATTGTTAAACTGAATTGTTTGCAAAACTTCGCTTGTCGGGCTGTAACTGGAGCCATGGCTTCAACTCCGCTCCTAGCTGTGGAGCTTATTCTCTCCCTACCCCAGTTACAATCCTTCATTTTAGGTACAGCTTGTTCGGCTGCCTTTCGCTTGAGGAGTGTTGGGGCGTGGGATACTCTCAGCACTATTTCAGGCCATAGATCAATTCTTAATAAATTTAAACTGGCTATGCCAGAACTTGACTTGGTAACTGATAGGCTTCTGCCTGTTTTTAATTTCCATAGATCATTTGAGGTGTTTCATCCAACCAGAGATATGTTGTTCTCAACAGATTTTCTCAAACAGATATCCGAATCGCTTGTATTCTTTTCAGATGGCTCTGTCACTGAACAGGGTACGGGCTTTGGTTACTACAGTCCTTCGCATGATCTGAGAATCGCTAGAAGTCTAGGTATCTACTGTACTATTCATCAAGCGGAATTAATTGCAATTACTCACTGTGTGATGTCAGCTTTTAATCTCGTTGCCGACGACAAAGAGATTATATTTTGTACAGTTTTACTATAACTGTCCTTAACTCCTTGAACAACCCTCTAACCAGCTCTAAACTGGTACTGGATTGTAAGAAATTTCTGAATCTCCTTGGTCGTAACAACAAGGTTACGGTCATGTGGGTTCCTGCCCATTATGACATTGAGGGCAACAAAATTGCAGACTGTTTGGCTAAAACTGGTTCTCACCTATATTTCGTAGGTCCTGAACAAGCTGCGCCGTTACCTTCTTATATAGTGAAAAAAACAATTAAAACTGTTACCCAAAATCCTTAAAGCGAAATACTTTGTCAGAGGGATTAACTCTAACCTGACAAATTACGTTCTTTCATTGAAAAAGGACAACTTAAAAGTTTTAGTCTCTATACTTACTGGCCATGGCTGTTTCAAAAGTCACCTTCATCGCATGGGACTGGCCAGTGATGCCGTATGCGACGAATGTCTGGAAGATGTTGATGATAGTTTACACTTCATCAGCAGTTGTCAAGCCTTTGACCGCATGAGATCTCTTGTATTTAGCTGCAGGTATATTCCTGTAAATCTACTGTCTTCTCTGCCCTGGTTCAAACTGCTTCAGTTTGCTAAGGTTGCAGAACGCGTCTGTGCGCTTTGATAAAATGCTAGGTTTGCACCATGTGCCCTTTGTGACATTGAGTGCGGAACCTTATAGGGTTCCAACCAACTTTAATAATAAATAATAAATAACACTTGTTAAGATTGAGAAGGTAAATATCACCGATACTAAGTTATCGATATATCATGTTGCAGTTTGTGAGTATTGCTCATTCGGTGATTCCGTCAATGAAAATGATGCTTCAATATGTAAACTTTAGGGCACACAAGAGGTGGTTCTTGACTTTGATAAGTGTCTCCACCATCCAGTTCCTTCAATTCTCTATCACTTTGCTTATAGGCAACATCAAATTCTCTATCTCCGTTTTTGTTTCAGTGGATTTTTTTTTCAGTACCTAACAGTATAACCTCTATTATCTGTCTTCTACCTCCCGCTTCCAAGCCAATAACCTTTGAAGATTTAAAATAATATAATCCCTCGCACATTTAACGTGCTTTTTCTTTCGTGCAAAGTGGATGGGCTTAAACTTTTTCCCTGTGTTCACTCTTTCGTGATTATGGTTACTCAGGTACGACTTAAGCCTGTTCACAAAAAGGTTGCAGAAACCCTATTTATACCAGCCTCCAGCACTTTGCAATGACTGATGGAGCTAAAAGAATAATTTCTTCAATAGTGCTGTTGGTGAACTCAATAAGATGCAGTTGATCTATTTGAGATTTAACAATGTTGACATAGTGCTAAGAATCGAGATACCACGTCCTGGAACGAATAGCATTCTACCAGTTCAAATAACGTTGGAATTGACGTTATACCTCTATAACATGATGATTCTGACTTCTGGTTTTACATTTTTGGTGCCACTGGACATTTGAAACATGTAGTGACTTCTAGGTTTTATGGGCATATCAGTTGTGCTGAATAATATACATAAATCAATCACTAGGATAAAAACTCATTTTATAATAAATCGGATAATCCGATTGACTCTATAACTGAGCACATTGTCATAGATCGATGATTGATGACTGAATCCATCAAACCGACTTACCTAGGTTACTTAATTATACAGCCTCGTACTTCCAACACAAAACTTAGACCAAACTTGGAAGGAGAATAAAGATGTCTAAATGATTGGATCACTCCACATTCTTTCCCTACAAAAAAATTTTTCACTTGAAAACATGGACACATTCACATGAACTCTGTTGATGCATATGGAATTAACATGTATGTGTGATCGTTCTTTCTAGAAACAGTATTTAGCTTCCGTTGGTCTCAAAAGCCACATCTAAGCCCAAATACCTGATCTATGCATTTAGGCGCAATTGTTTTCATTATAGTGGTAGCGATACGTTTGAGGGAGTATCATTACTTATAAGATGTTGGATTTGTGATAAACCTTGTCATATTTTGAGAGATTGTTGGATAATCAATCGCAAGCAAGTAAAGATACAATCAGCGATATATTGGCAGACAAGGGAAGATGACAATGGGTCGGAAGAAAGTCAGAGTTTTGAAATATTATATAGACGTTAATCGAGAAAACTTAGCGGCTTAGAGGCCTAACTTTTACAACCAAATCCGCCATGATATTCACTTCCGTTCTCCGATTGGTGGTGTTGATACAGGTAAAATGCAACGATGAGATTCATCCAATGGAATTAAACTGCCAACACCATTGGTGAAAGTGCAGAAATTAGGTGAAAGAAGGTAATTATACAAACTAGTAAAATGCAGTTCTGTCATGTAGTTCTGGTACCCCGTATCGGTCGAGGTACATTAAGTTATGACAATGTTGAACTACCATTGCAATTGAATAGCGCGGAAGAGACAATCGTGAAGCGGAGGAAAGCCGCCACGAAGAATAATAATGCTTGTAACGTGATGGTTAGACCATACGGTAGCAGAGGCAAATGTCGACATTATCATAATTTGTGACTTAAGGATCATGCTCGAGCCGAATATCCTGTGCATGGTAAACGCTCACTGATTTGTTAGAGGGATCGTTTAATCTTGAAGCTAATTGAACCACACAAGATACTATTTGGGATGCAATGAATTTGGATGCCAGTTTAAACTTATACACGAGTTGTATCTTGGTATGTCGATCGGCTAGCTTTACTAATTGTCATCACAACTAAATAATCTCCGGAGATCATATTCAGAACCAAATTGGATCAAGTTCAACTAGATTTGAGTGGGCAGTATTGTTACTGACACGTGTGACATCTATTGGCCAGTAGAAAACCACCATGAACGCAGTATTCATGGTAAATAATAAACAAAAGAAAATTGCTATGATGATTGACAGCCTAAAGGCAGGAAAATCGGGTGTAAATATGCGAGGAGAATGCGTATTAGTTCAGTTCGAATTTAAACCGCAATAAGTTAAAATCCGGGATAAGAGGTGAAAAAGTAATTAAACTAAAACTAGTGGTGAGATAATAGTGGTGAACTAGTAAATGAATTGTGGGAATGATAAATTTTGGTGTAAAAGTAAGCAATTGTTCTCCTCTATGTCATCGCTAGCACTTTAATTTTCTCTTTCGGTTTCCAGTTGAGAAGAGGGCTACCTCACTAATTTTTGCATTCTGTTATATGAAACTTTTCATGGGGATTGTAATTATCCGGCCTTTTTGTCAGAATTTCACACTTCTTTGATTATTTGTTTTAGTGTGCTGTAGATGAATCTCCTTTGAATATTAGCCTTATTGTTCTTCGGGTCTTAAAACTGCAATTTTTTCAACTTCCCGACCGTTGGTGGATGGGTGCTGGTATCACGAATCCAAGATTTCCGATTGTATTCTTGGAAGCCGTGGACTTCCGTGGCAGTCTTGATGCATGCCTTTTCGCATACTTTTTTGAAATCTTGCCACTATATAATCGGCTGTTAACTGCTTTCCATCCCATTAATGCATTCTTCCCGTTTTTGCTGCTATTATGACCACATCATTCATGTGTGTCGTCTCCACCAAAGAGTATCATGTAATTCCTTTTGTTTGTATTCATTTCATTCTGTTCTTCCGACTGACTTCACTGAGGCCTAGAATTTCGATATAATAGCGTTTCATTCCTTGTCTACTTGTGCACTAGCCTTAAAGTTAATGTACGATAGCCAAAGGTCATATTTGATTTTGCCGGTTTGTGTTGTAATTTCTTCTAGTATATTCGTTTCAGTAATCGTTAGGATTTCGGGATTAAACAATTGGTTTAATGGATTCTAGCCAGCTTTCAGAGCTGCTGGTTAAGACATACTAGCATGCCGGGGGAGAGGCGATTGCTTACCTTATTTGGGTGCAAATCCATAAGTCACTTAAACGTATCATTTCAAATTCAAAATCCTGACTCAATTATCGTAACTGTAACCACTGTTAAGCAAGAACAAGTCGTTTTCATTTGTTGCTTATGTACCATATACCAAGTAAATTGTTTTACATAATACATGGTGTTCCGCGATGGATGTACACATACATACCAGTCGCACCTCACAATACATAACGAATAATAATAATCAAGGTCGAAAATACATTCTATTATCTAACGATCGCGTTTGTATGTCATTCATCACAACACCCGCGTACATACATATATGTGATGTTACGTGACATTTAATGCCACTTCAGACTGAGCGATCATTTGTTTAACAATTTCGATTGCGGAATCAACATTTGAACCAATTAAACGGAAACGGGTCTGAACCAATTATAAACAGATTTGGTCTATTTTTATTAACATGTGGAAACTCGGCGAACACGACCGACTATAAATTTCAAAGTTAAATTAAAAAAATTAAAAATTATGTAATTTAATTTATTTATTGAATATATGTCAGTAATTATATAATTTGTTATTTCACTGTAATAATTTTATAGTATTCGTACGATGGTTCGTTTAAGTTGTGTTTACAATAGTACATAGGCGCACACATGGTTAATATTGGGTTGATCTGAAAATTTTAAAATTGTTTAAAATCTTTTTCGTGTCTCTTTCGTGGTTCACTTTTTTAAGCCCGACTTTACGGCATTACAGCGAATTCGGGAACCATCTGCACATTACATACCTCCATCGCAGCCTATATAACTGATATGAAAGGTGGGTCGGCCCATGAGATCTCACTCCAACAGGGAGGTTATAGTTCATTTACACACCTATAGTACTCAGATGATGAAAAATACCTTAAGATACCTTCAGCTCCAACTGCCGCAGCTTTAACCACTCCGCCATTGGAATTTTAACCTTTGTTGTTATTTCCACTTCGTGCTATCCGCTCATCAAACAAATTTTATATAATATTCGTGGTGGTATATATAGGCATTAAAGAGCCAGTGTGCTTCGAAGATTATAAATTTCAACAGAGCTTAGATGAATGAGAGCGATACAGGGTAGTAATAACGTGAATTAATTGATCGTTTAGTTCACCGTTTTGGTGGTGTTACTTGGTCCTTAACGTATGATGTTGCCATGACCAACCACGATTCAGGATCACAACAGGAATATTTTCGATCGAACGAACAATACGAGGTCGGCCATTTCTTGCGACATCTCCAGTGGATCCATTCTGCATTAGACGTCCCATCAAACGCTTAATTATTCGTGCACACGGTCGAAGAGATTACTTTCGCTCCATTTTAAAAGTTATGCTTTATTGAATACAAATTTGGAAGGAATGGGATGCTCCTGTATTTAACGACTGATAGTTAAAGTTCATAGATATCTTGCGGGGTGACCATCGGGCAACTGCCTAACTATACGTTAATTGGCAAAAACACAGAGCCGGACAACTGTACAGGATTAAGGAGTCAACCGATAGCTATGGGGCAGCAGTCTAGAAATATAGCTCAGTCTTTAACGGTATTTCTGCAAAACAGGGGCACTGCAGATAGACGTACAGACCTATCTCACTACTCGTGGGATGTTTAAGAAGGGCCAGAAAAAAATTGCTCTCCGCCATGCCAACTTGATTGGAATGTTTGGGGTACAATTTAAACAGACAAATTTGCAGCAAACTCAACCGTCTCTCCCATAGAACGATGCATGAAACAAAATCAACAGATTACCGGAACACAATCAACAAATCGTAAATTCTAGGAACCTTCGGGTTCTGTCCTGCTTAATGATACCTGCTCGAGACCTAGCCATAAATGAAATCTGTTGCAAAAACCTTACACAACACTACATCAGCCATCGTCAAGGTGAAACGTGTTGTAATTCGAGCTGTTGCTTGTATGTTGTAATTCGCTAGGCCCGTTTCGATCTGATGATGACGTCATTGAATGACTGTGAAATCGAAAAAATCAAATCATATCATCAGGCATATGCCACCGGACTTGTTATTCGTACTTTATGATTCCTATATATACATTTAGTCGTGACGCGACAGTGCTAGCGAATTACAAAGAACAACTCGAAATATCGATTTTATTAATTGATTGGCGTGAGATAATTGTATTTACAAATTATTTAAGTTGCTCTGAACGCGACAAAGGAACACGGTATTAGACGTGAGGTTCTAGTGATCTCTGCTTACGGACCAGATAATTCGGAGCTTCATCCTATTACTCAAGAGCTTATCAAAGCTATAGATTACGGATGCAATGCAACTAAACCCACGATATAAATCGCACCACCATGTAGCTCCTAGAGATATAAATCCTAGAGATATTTTTCTCCTGGAATACATATCTGCGTTTCGCCAAGCCATCTTGAATGTGAGCAATAGAACTTTCTTTTTGACATTCAGAGAGCAGGAAGTAATTGATTTTACTCTTGCCTCACGGAGTCTTCTTTTCCCTAATCAGCGATAAACCTGAAATTAGAGAATGTAAGAACTCAAGAACACTGGAACCTTATAAACTCCATCTCAACTAGCCACTTCTATTTCCAGAAAAAAAAAAATAGAAAGTGAGGAGGAATTGGTAAGGGCAGCTGACAAGCTTGGAGAAACACTTATCAGGTCACAACACATAGTCATAATACTGGTTGGTAAATTAACGCATGTACTATGTGATCACATACAAACAGCAATTAAAATAGTTGTAACCTGGCGTAGTGACCGAGTCTGTCAGTCAACCTTATGACACCTGAGATTGTTATTTTCACAAGACGGTAATTATCTTGAACCGACTAGACAGTCTGAATGAAGTTATACTAGGTATAAATAGTTACATGGATATAAACGGGAACGTTTTGGCTGATAAGTTGGTCCGTTTCGGTCATAGTTTTTTGGGACCTAATGTTTGTCCGAAATCGACTATTATCTTACACAAATCAGTGTTTGCCAACCTGCCTTTATGAACTAACAAACCGGGCCTAAGAAATAGATGGTCTTTTTTTATGCAGGTGGTATAAATAAATGATTTAGTAGTTGGTTAAGTGGGATGATACCGCCAAAAATTATTCTGGTCCAAATCTCCATTGTAAATATATCATTCATTACAGTCCGAATGCTCACATTCACACAATTAAGAATAATCGTGTACTGGATTGATAAAACGCGCAATTTATCTAATAATAATACTAAGTTATATAAAAAAAAAAAATCAATGGACCCAATTTTTTATTTTTCAATTTTCCTCCGTCTATTCAATCTAACATATAATTTTTTTCTATGATGATGAACGAATTAAATTATGTAGGCGCACATAAAATTCGAAAATAATAATTCATTTTCATATTTTCTCTGCGGCATTTTCGGTTTTCATCATCTCGATGTATCATATCTTCATTCAATTGCTGCCGCTCAACTCAAACTCCATTAATTTAGGTTTATCACATTTTTATTGGATTTTAATCAAAATCGAAAACAAAACGAAGACAGACGGATGAGATTCATTAAAATTGAAATTAGTCATTCAGTCAGAATTGAATTTGAGTTTTGATCCAAAAATATTTTTTTTTCATTACATTGCGTAGGAGATTTGAATCAATATTGTTACATGTCAAACATACGACAAATCAAATAAGCTATAAACGTGCGATGTGGCCATAATAAGACGAACAGCTGCACGACCAATATACTAGACGAATGAAAATGTCCGACTTTGTTATTTCCCAAACATCGTTTACCAAAAGATGGAACAGACCGGAACAGTATCCGCAGAATATGGCCAAGACATTTTTGGTTCACTGTCTTTCAGTTTTATTTGTGGTGGATATACTGCTGCTTTTGCCCACTCACTGTCAATGCAGTCAAACTCCAGTACTACTATTGATTTTTTTTAATATAGCTTTAATTGGGTGCAGGGCGGACTTTTAAACTGTCAGAGATTCTGCACCCAACGCGCGATCCTTCAAGTAAACATTGATAGCTGCCTTAAACTTGTGCAATTTATACTCAGTCCAAATATTCAGTCCAAATATCACCGTC
Organism: Tipula lateralis; assembly: GCA_963932295.1. Taxonomy (NCBI): domain Eukaryota; kingdom Metazoa; phylum Arthropoda; class Insecta; order Diptera; family Tipulidae; genus Tipula; species Tipula lateralis. Next base: position 80,314,027 of record OZ010738.1, on the reverse strand, counting down.
AAATTGAAAAGACGTATTTTTGATAGCTATAATTTTTTTCTTTTAAATAATTATAATTAAAAATAGTGCAGTCATTAACCATCTCAAATAACACGACAAAGTTTGTTTTTGTTTTGTTTAACTTTAACCAAAAGTGCAATTCTCGTTAAAAAAAAATAAAAAAAAATTGTGTAGTGAATACAAGTTTTATATTGAAGTGTGTACATTAAATGATAATGACCGAGAACTTGGGTCATTACACTTGGTCGTTATACACTTTAGTGTTATGTAGAAATCAATAAGTTAAAGTGAACAAAAATGGAAACAAACGATGAAACACTCAACTTTGTAGCTGATATCCAACCAAATTTCAACTCCACCACCATCACTTGGAGAACCCAACATGAAAGTAGAAGCAGAAAATGCTGAACTTCGAAGAAAAATAGCTGAAATAGTGAAAATAGCATCTCAGCTAAACATTGAAATTTCAAAATTGAAATATGAAAATGAGAAGCTAAAAAAAGCCAACCAAACTGAGTTTTCCGACGAACCTCCGCAAGTACAAAACATTGATAACTCAGAGTTTTGTACTGATGAAGAAGAGTTAGAACGAGAAACTGGATGGATCCTACAAAAGAGGAAAAAGCCAAGAAATAATAAAAAGAGGAAAATCGAATTTTCCCCTGAAATGGACGTTTCCGTACAGCCAAGTACCAGTAGACAAAATGTAAAAACGGTTATTAGGGAAACTGCTAAAACGTTACCCCAGTTGGGAAAACAAACAATTAAATCCAAGGAAAAACCTCCTCCGCCGATTAATATAGTAGGTGTATACAGTTATGACATAATTCAATCAATTATGAAGATGGTCACTAACAAAGAGTACAAAATCGTTTCGTTAAATAATGATGTATGGAAAATCAACTCATCGGACTGTGAATCCTATAGAGCTTTGGCTGCTAAGCTAGAAGCCGAGAAATTAGAATTTTACACTTATGAAGATAAGCATAATCGTCCAATTAAGGTCATGGCTAGGGGTTTACATCCCACATGTACAAAGGAAGACATTATGGCAGATCTACAACAAAAAGGACTCAAAATAGAAGATGCCGTGAACATAATTAAAAGAGAAAGAATACAACATGGACAGGAAGTAAAGATAAACAAGAGGGGACTACCTTTATTTATGTTGACTTTTCATAGTTCAGAAAAAATTGAAAATGTTTTCAATATTAAAAGTATTCTATTTATGAAAGTCAAAATAGAAGCGTTAAAAAAATCCAGTGGTCTAATACCTCAATGTAAGAAATGCCAAGGATTTAACCATACGAAGAAGTACTGTGGGCGAGAACCGAGATGCGTACGATGTGCTGGAAAACACACCTCCCAAGCTTGCCCAGTAGATAAAGATACACCTCCTACATGTGTTAATTGTAATCTACAACATCCTGCAAACTACAGAGGTTGTGAAGTAGCTAAGGAACTACAAAAAATAAGAGAGACCACGCAAATTGCAGAAAAATACTGAAATGCTCAACAAAAGAAACTTCGGTCAAATCCAAGCAGAATCAAGAACCCAAATCACTAAAGCAGACGAACCAAAGTCTTATTCACAAATTTTAAAACTAACCTCAAAAGGAATTGAAGTTAGCAGCAAAACTGAAATTCTTGATAAGATACTCAGAAGCATAGAATTTATAAATACTCGTTTAGATAAACAGGAAAGGTGCCTGCAGACTTTGGTTAGGAGACTGGACAACCAAGAAAGTCTGAACGAAATTACGTCACTTTTATATTAGCAATGTTCAATAAAACTATAAGAATGGTAATCTGGAATGCTAACGGACTAACAAATCGCATACCAGAATTAGAAGTATTTCTAAACTCGGAGAAAATAGACATATGTTTAGTTTCGGAAAGTCATTTTACCAAAAAGTCTTTCGTAAAAATTCGAGGTTTTCTTTGTTATCATGCCATCCATCCAGCAGAAAAGGCGAGATGAGGATCTGTCATATTTATTATAGAAAACTTGAAACATTATGAATCACTTAAAGTTGAAAAAGCTAAAATGCAAGTAGTTGGAATAACAGTGAAAATAACTAATAATCAGGAATACAATATAGCATCAATATATTGTCCACCTCAACATAAGCTAGAAAAAGAAGATTATATCTCATTGTTCAAAAAATTGGGACATCAATTCATCATTGGGGGTGATTTTAACGCCAAAAATACATACTGGGGCTCAAGAGTATCAACATCCAAAGGAAAATAATTATTTAAGGCTGCACGAACGTTTAACTGCGAGTTCCATTCTGGTGGTAAACCAACGTACTGGCCCACAGATAATAACAAAATACCGGATCTCATAGATGTTTACGTGTAAAAGGGATATCTAACAATTATATATTGATTGAAGATTGTGATGATCTTTCATCTGATCATACACCAGTATTAATGACCATAAGTGCCAAGTAATCCAAAGATCATACAGCGCACGATTAACAAATCATCAAACTAATTGGGACCACTTTCGGAAACTGATTGAAGACCACACAAACCTAGCAGTACCTATAAAAACACCTCAGCATCTGGAGCATGAGCTGGAGCTGCTCATTAACAATATACAAAAGGCTGCATGGGAAAGTACACCAACATCTAGAAATGTAATACGCAAAAGTATTATTTATCCTATCGAGATTAGGGAACTTATCAACAAAAAAAGAAAGGCAAGAAAAACCTGGCAAAGTAATCGATCCCCACAAAGTAAAAAATTGCTTAACTACCTCTGCAATAAATTAAAAATTTTAATTAGAGAAGTTAAAAATGAATAAGTAAACAAATAACTAAAAAGTCTTACTTGTCAAAAGGACACTAACTATTCCCTATGGAGAGCAACTAAAACACTTAAGGGACCAAAGATGCAACTACCCCCAATCAAATACGATGACGGGTCATGGGCCAAAAGTGCTAAGCAAAAAGCAGACTTATTTGCAGAACATCTTGAACGCATATTTCAACCGCTCCCGAGACAAACAGTAGAAGAAAATATAGCTTCAGCTCCAAAAAGCGATCTGAAGAGCATTCGACCTATACAATTACCAGAATTGAAAGAGGAAATCAACAAAAACCTAAGCGCAAATAAGAGTCCTGGTTATGATCAAATTACGGGGCAGATTGTTAAGGAACTACCCAAAAAGGGTTTGCAAAAGCTGCTGCATATTATAAATGCTGTACTCAGATTGAAACACGTCCCATCTCAATGGAAGGTTGCCGAGGTAATTATGATACCTACAAACCACCCAACAATAAAAACTCATATAGACCGATTTCTTTGCTCCCAACGATTTCAAAGTTATTCGAAAAATTATTGCTCAAGAGACTGAAAGAAATAATAGAAGAAAGAAATTTAATCCCAGCCCACCAATTTGGATTCAGAGAAAACCACTCAACTGTCCAACAGGTACACAGAATTACAAACATTATCGAAGAAGTGCTAGAGCGGAAGCAGGTTTGTTCGACTGTTTTCTTCTTGGATGTAGCTCAAGCCTTTGATAAAGTATGGCATCGAGGCTTAGAATATAAATTGAATCGTGATCTTCCCAAACAATTCTATTTGGTATTGAACTCGTATATTGCCGATCGACACTTTCGTGTTATATATGAAAACGAATATTCAGAGTTGAATTAAATATAAGCAGGAGTACCGCAAGGAAGTGTACTGGGGCTAATATTATATAATCTATATACTAGATGATATGCGAGTTATAGACGATACAGCTATAGCAACATTTGCTGATGATACTGCAGTTCTAGCAGTTGGAAAATATGTGAAAGTGACGAGTCATAAACTGCAGAAAACCACTGATACATTATGTCGCTGGACGAAAAAATGGAGAATTAATCTGAATGAATCAAAATCTGTTCATATTAATTTTACTAACAGGTAAGTTAAACGGATACCCATTCGTATTAACTCTCAAGTTATTCCTAATGCAAACACAGCTAAATATCTTGATATGGCCCTTGATGCTAAGCTTAAATGGAAAGAACATGTTAAGACAAAAGTAGCGGAGAGTAACATTAAATAGAAAAAAATGTACTGGCTCTTAGGGCGGAGATCTGAGCTTACACTGCACAACAAACTGCTTCTATACCGGCAAATCCTTAAACCAGTTTGGACTTATGATATTTAGCTATGGGGCTGCACTAAGAAGACAAATGTAAAAATGATACAAACATTTCAAAATAAGGTTCTACGGAACATGGAACCGCCGATGAAGAAATAAAAAAACATGCAAGGAAACATGTGAAACGCCTGGCTCACCATCAAAATGATGAGATACGTTGCATGTTATTGAATAGAGGCTCATTAAGACGGCTACAAAGGATAAAACCGTTAGACTTGGGAGATTAAAATTAGATTGGTAAAATTGACTGATGTTGTGATTTTTTATTGGGTCTAACTAATGGGTTATAACCCTCCAAACGTGTATACACTTATGACAGTTAAATTACTAGATGATTTGTAAATATCAGTTGTAATATATATAAAAAAAAAAAAAAAATTATACTCAAACGGAAACTGCACCTTAAGTTCGAGGTTTCGGCAGCTTCATCGTAACCTATGCGCATTAACCGTTCCTCATGTTACCCATCCTGGCGTAACAACTGGTGGTATTTTCTCTTTTAATTCTGCAGAACATTTACCATTTATTAATCTATAGAACACGACGAGTTCTGCAACATAGAAGTCTAGATTTTTCGTAACTCTGGAGTTTCATGTTATTCGAATGGCACGCCGCTAAACTCTATCCAGCAACTGGAGAGCAATGCCATATGCTCCACCCCAAATTTGACAGCAATATTCTATACAAGATCTAATAAAGGTTTTATATATCTGGAGAACCTGATGCAATCTAAGAAACCGTCTGCATCTATTGAGGAACCCGAGTTTACATGAACCTGATTTGGACAATTCGATAATGTGTTCATTCCATTTTAGATTGTTGCTAATCTGAACACCAAGCAGACGAATTGAGTAACAACCCACGAGAACGTGGTCTTATACCACAAAAGGGTAGTCTTGTTACTTATTTCGAGAACGTGCATATTTGTGTTTTTTTCTCGTTAAATTTGATCTGCTTTTTAACTCCCCACTCAAATATGTACTGAAATCGGAATTAAGCGAAGTGACCACTTTCAGCTGTTTACCGTTTAACTCTGAAGGAGTATGTTCGGCCTCGAATGAAATAGAAGTGCGCAATGTTGGATCATCAGCAAATCTGTGGATAGGGTTTACAGTGCTATCCAACAAGTCATTAATGTAATGATCTCCCATTTAGCACAACGTTGATCTTTCGGTCTTTGAGATAGCTTTTTATCGAGAAAGCTCGTCGAATATTGAGAAAGCTTGTCGAAAGCTTCGGATATATCCAAAGCGATTGCACGTTTGCTTTTTAACCTTCACAGCCACTGTACACCCAGAATCCAAACGTGTGGCTTGCGATTCTGTAACAGCATATTCTAGTTGCTGTATAACCGCGATAACAACCATGATGGTTCATGCGGTAGATGCTCTAGACACACGCCGTTATGAGACACTCGCGTGTAATTACTAGCGCGAAGAATACATCTTATATACGAACCTTATAAAAATACCTCATATGAAGTTTAAAACAGAAGTTGTCCTGGTGCTCGTCGAATCTGAAAAGTTCAAATTTAATTTGATGCATGGTTTGATACTTGAAGACAGAAGGCCATCACAGTTGTTGAGTCAAATGAAGTTGAACAACTCTTCGTCAATTTGGGATGAAGACGTTCCCGCAGCAGACGGAACGAACCGAATATGTGCATGAAATGATGGCCCAAGGACAAAATAGCTTACGGACGCTACTTTAGTAATTCAACCTTCATCATGATCATCTCTGAAGCGTCATGGTCGATGCTTCCGATATGGCAGTTGGAACAGTAGTTCAGCAGTTCATTTAAAATACTTATGGTTTCTTTTCAGTACGCCTCCATGATACGCAAAAAGACACATTGCTTATATAATCGTGAACTTATCGCGGCTTACTAGGGTGTAAATTATTTTCGATACCTCTTCAAAGGCCATATGTTAATACTTGATACCGATTATAAAGTACTGATCTACACTTTTAACCAGAGTCTGGAGAAAGCACTTCACACCGTTAGTTTAGGCACTTAGATTTCATTGGTCAAAAATATTATCATGCAATCATCGCAGACGCTCAGACTTATGATGTAGAAATTCAGGAAATCTGAAAGAGTAATTCTGTTCTCAAATTCGAGAAATTTCCAGTCGCTTTCAATCCGTAAACAATAATATATTGTGATCTTACAACCACTAGACCGAGTTTTGAAATCTTCTCATTATAATGTCAAAGCTTTCATTAAACTTTTGACATAGAATGTCATTTGGCGTCTTAATCAAGACACTCAGAAAATGGCTCAAAACTGTGAACTTGCCAAAAAGCTTAAGTAAGTATCTAACAATATAAGTGTGCCACTTGAATCGTTTGAAATTAGTATGAATACTGATTGATGGCCAGAACACACGCTTATTAAGGAATTCAACTTCAATCAACATAGAAGAAATTTACGGGAAGGACGGCGGCTTCCTCAACGGATATCTTAAACATAACAACGCCTAATAATATTGATCTAAGAAGCAATTTTAGATACACATTTTCAAAATATTCACGGAATTGCCTCAAAACCCGCTGAATTTAATCGCTTTCTCGTTGCTTCTATATGTATCCCGTTTATGTGATTGTGGAAACTAATTTAAATCCGATTATTTACAGTTCAGAGTATTTTCCGTCAGACGATATTGTATATAGGTGTGACCGCTCGGCACTAACTAGTGTCAAATCAAGTGGTGGTGGAGTACTGATTGCTGTTCACTCATCTATTGTAAGTGAGGTATTTGACTTGATCCAACAATATTACTTTTATGTGTTAAATTGAATATCTCCAAGAAAGTTATAAAAGGTCAATAATGGGCCTTTACATTACACAGAGGTCACCATCTGGAGTTTACACGATTTAATACAAACTGTTTGTATGATACAATTTCTCAACTTAACTTAGATGACAACGTGCTGATTGCTGACGATTATAACTTGCCAAAGATTGAATGGTTGGTAGATGACGACGTAAACTGCCTCATTCCGTACAATGTAAAGTCTGATGTTGAGTCTATATGTATTGATTGTATTATGTCATTTGGTCTTGTTCAGATAAATAACGCTCCCAACTACAATGATACATTTCTGGACTTGTTTTTGGCAAATTCTGCTAATCTAGTTATGATGAAGGTGGCACCGGTACCGTACATCATCTATTCTATGCAACTATTCTATGACATTTTATTCATTGGCTTCGACAGATTTGTACCTGTTTCTATTAAAAAAGTTAATAGTAATAATCCTCCGTGGTTTAATGACGATCTAATTAACCTTCGAAATCGTAAAAAAAAATTATATCGTAGATGGAAGTTATCCAAGAACGCTGACAGCACATTATCATTTTTGCTTATAAGAATTTCATTATTAAGTCTCAAATTAGTAAGACTTTAAACCCTAGATCGTTTTGGAAGTTTGTTGACTCCAGAAGGAAAACTTACGGGTTTTCTTCAACCATGTGGTTCAATGATGTTACTAGAAGTAATTCTGGGGATATTGCTAACCTATTTGCTACATTTTTTCAAAATATATATAGTCGGACAGATATTGATAAGGATAAGTATGAGGGTACTGATCTTACTAGCAACTCTTGCTTATACACACCTCACATATCTCCATAGGATATCGTTTAATCCCTTCGTTCTTTTAAGGATGAGTGTGGCCCAGATGGTATTTCTCCATACTTTCTTAAACGGTTTAGTAATGAAATGGCTCTGCCTTTGTCAATTTTGTTTAACGGTTCACTTTCGAAGTGTGTTTTTCCGGTTAACGCTAAATATGGGCAGGTGCAGTTGGTTGCAATTAACGGCAGCTTTTATAATCTAATTTATGTACATTCTGGAGTACCTCAGGTCTCACATATTGGTCCACTTATTTTCATACTATTTGTAAATGATATCATAAAATGTTTACAACTCTCCCGATGTTTAATATATGCTGACGACTTAAAACTATTCTCTCCATTTCGAGATCTATCTGATACAGTTAATTTGCAAATGGATATAGACGCGGTTAATGTTAGGTGTAAGACTAATTTATTACATTTGAATGTAGCCAAGTGCAGAATGGTGACGTTTAGTCTATTACTCTGGTGGGAAAATGTTAGGAATGTACCCTCATATGTAGAAAGATGTAAATCTTTGCAAATGGAGCCACTTTCGGGTGAGTTTCGTCGCCAGCATGCTGGAGTTACTTTTATTTCCGAATTACTTAACGGTAATATCTTGAAAACGTACTTGCTAATGAACCTAAAGTTGCATGCTCCAATAAAAAATATGGTCTATTACCAGTTTTTGAATATACTCGCTGGCCCGAGGCGATTCCATTTTCTGATATAACTATACTGCTCCAGTCGCTTTTCTGTTTATTTTCATTGGATAGCTCGTTATGGTGTGCCACAGTTCATTGTCACAGACCAAAGTAAGCAATTAGGATCACAACTGTTTCACGAACTGGCTAACTTACTCGATTTTGAACGAAGGAGGACAGCAACTCACAATCCAAAAGGACATGACATTACCGAGCAATGACATCATGTTTTAAATTCTACCAATATGTGCTATAAACGAACAGATTGCACTAGTGTTCTTCCTTCAAACATTTACCTGTACTATTTCTGTCAATATGGAGCTCCTTTTATATTTACTTGTAAATGTTACTTAAGGAACTATAAAAATATCTGCCAGTATGATGACACATGCATCTGATCGTACAAGCATTTTTGCAGCGAAAATCGTAGCGGTTTATTTTATATAAATGCAGTTATAGTAAACGATCTTATTGGCAATGAAATAATTTGGGATACCTTTGAGACCCGTCTTGAAACACGGACCAAGGAGTCTAGTATATGTGCGAGTCATTGTGCTTTAAAGCCTAAAGGCATAATTAACGTAACTAATATATCTGTTTACATGTAATTTTATATGATTGTATCTTCCTCCATAGGCATTTTAATCCACTCATATTGCTTATGTTTTATGAGGTAAAGCGTACTGTAAGCATATACTGTGACCCGAAAGATGGTGAACTATACCTGATCAGGTCGAAGTCAGGAAAAACCCTGATGGAAGATCGTAGCAGATCTGACGTGCAAATCGATTGTCAGAATTAGGTATAGAGGCGAAAGACCAATCGAACCATCTAGGTAGCTGGTTCCCTCCGAAGTTTCCCTCAGGATAGCTGGTGCATATTAATATTTGGGAAAATAGTCTTATCTGGTAAAGCGAATGATTAGAGGAATTGGGGCCGAAACGACCTCAACCTATTCTCAAACTTTAAATGGGTAAGATCCTCGACTTTCTTGATTGAAGTCATTAGTCACTTTTGGTAAGCAGAACTGGCGTTGTGGGATGAACCCAACGTTATGTTACGGCGCCAAAATTAATGACTTATTCAGATACCATGAAAGGTGTTGCTTGTTTAAGACAGTAGGACGGTGGAAATGGAAGTTGTAACCCGCTAAGGAGTGTGTAACAACTCACCTGCCGAAGCAACTATCCCTTAAAATGGATGGTGCTCAAGTCATATGCCTGTACATAACCGATATGGCAAATTTAATTATACCATCTTAAACCATCTTACATGGACAATGAAGACACACAGACTTCAAAAATTAGACCACTTTAATGGATTCATGAACCAAAACTTTCTATTTCGCCTGCCATACCTAAATTACCTACGGTGGAGCCGAAAATTCGCAAACGGTTTCGCTTCGATCGTTCAATTAGGCCTGTTCCAATAAATACAAGGTCAGATCGTTTAAATCTATCTCTCTGGGAGAGGAGTTTGTTCAGTATTGTGGGAAATTTAGAACTGCGTCAATATATCGATGCAGTACTCAACTACACAAAATGTTCCACGTGTGCAACAGGCTTTTATTGAATCTCCTCAAATATAAATCGTAAAGAGCACCATTGAGGATGCATCTTATGAGGTATTTCTTACAGGCTATATGTTGGAATTAAAGAAAAATCATTCATCTGGAATTGGTTGCATTAATCCAGAGCCATTGATATTCAGTAATTTATGAAACTGTGTTTTCGACCTTATTCGATGGTATTAGGTATTTCGAAACGAAGCATTTAACTGTATTATACTATTTTCAAAAGAATCGCTTCCCAAAATATCAGTCAATAACTAGTGGGATTCAATCCAAATAAAGCAATCACTGATCAGTCTATCGTCACCGACAGCGACTTCTTCGCCGAGGCGGTTTTATTTTTGGCAGCTCTAGCATTAAAGTCACCAATCACCATGACATTTGACATAGGTTCACTAATCGCATGTGCAAGCTTAGCTTACACATTCGATTATCGATTGCATGGAAGATAAACACAGCCATTTTAACCGGTTCCTCAATGAGAAATCCAACTCCAAGTTGTCCGAGGTCATCTTCACTATATGTATCAGTGTATACCCTTGGGATGCATAGTATCCACTTTAGACTATCGAGTTTCTTGTCTTCGAATTTTGGTGTTCGAAAAAGAGATGCACTGTTTCCGAAACTTTTATCGAAACTTTTTTGGAATGCATTCACCATCAAACCCTTCAACAATCCAATTTTATTCTTGCAGATAAAATATGTCTGATTTGATTGGCGGTGAAGTGAAAGAGATTACTAACAGTATTTAATATCCAAAACCAAATATCTGATGAATCTCTCCCTTTGTATGACAAAAGTGTAATCCAACTCCTCCTTTTCACTGTGAATCGGATTTTATATCGTCTACTTCCAATTCTAAGGCCAACAGTTTATCAGCATGAAATTGTACAGCGTTGATGATCAGATTTTCGAATTAGATCAAATAAATAGTTCGATAAAGTTATAATGTTCACGTCATTTATCGAATACCAAGGGATCGTTATCGACAGAAAGGACTCCATTAAGGGCTTGAACGACAGTCCATTTTAGTGTGAACAATCTGGTTGTTCTAATCAAAACTTCAGCCTTCCATCATTCTCGGTTTTGATGGATGTTCTTTGATGTTAAAAAATTCACTTAACTGCCCTCCTAGCAACTGATTTATTTCTACTGAGGAATATCAATCAAAGTCTCAAACAGAGCTCTCTAATCCCAAAATGGTTTGTGATATTTTTATTGCATTTATTTATTTATAAGACCTATATCTGTGTACGATCTGTGTAAAAACGTGTTGATGCAGTCGAAAGCCGGAATGCTGCTGGAAAAGTATAGGCATTCGTCACCCACGTTATTACTGTCAAATCCCAGGTTCAATTAAATACAGACGAGAACCAGTTATGGCTAAACAGTCTTAAATTAAGTTGAATTCAATATCAGAGTCGTCAGGAACCTACATAACCGTTACCTTCCTTACCGTTACCGTATATAACAAACATATGTTATCATTGGTATGACCAGTGATTTGTAACTAAAAATTATTTTGGAAGACAATTTCTAAGATTCAATTTCTAAGACCAAAAGCTCTTCGACATTGTCAAGAAATAGCAGTGGCTATTGTAATTTTAATTTAGGTGTATGTCTGATATTTTAAGAACCACATATTTTTAGAACCATATAGCCACGCTGTCGGGCTATCATCGATAAGACTCATGAAGTTTACTAAGAATGAAGCTCGTCAATGATCAGAAGCTACAACAGAGGTGATTGCAGATCTCTCGGCTTGTAGGCATAATCTGTCAACTTTACCTGAAGTAGAAGTATCCGTAACGTCAAATATTATACAATGCGAAATACAAGCATACGGGTGTATTGAGTCACTCGACGGTGGAGAGTTCGATACCCAAATTAGCACAGGTATTTGTAATCGAAACGCACAATGTATTGTTAAAGGCTCCTGCAATATCTAGGAAAGTACCCACACCTATCTCGCATATATTTAAAAAGGTTAACTATAGAGAGATAGGTCAATATTATTTGGGGTCAGTATAGTCCAACTTATTGACTTTTTGAATAAAAATATTCTACTTTAGCAATATGTGCGTGAAAGAGATGTAGTAAATGTTCCTTAATGAGAAAAATCCATGATGTGTAATTCAGCAGATTATACACCATCAGGGCCGGCAGATTAAACAAGTTTGAAAATAAACAAACTAAATCGTAAAAAATCAAAATTAATTAGTGTATTGGGTTAGTTTCAATTGGGGCCTGGGGGTCACACCTTACTCGATAGTGGTTACAACATTTCTATGATGGTATTAAAAAGAAGAAGATTGTCTACTTCCCTTAAGAGAGAGTAAACTTGACATTGGGTAGACGAAGTGCATCAAGTCTACAGGTATTATTCCTATTCAGCGGCTTGTCAGAAAAGCTATTAACTTCCTTATAATAGTTTGTTCATGAGAATCTCTGTGTTGATGGTAACTCCTTTTTATACAACTTTTGTGCAGCTAAAAAGCTTTCTCAACCAGTCTGCAAGTAAGATCTCCTGGGTCTTATTTTTCAACCTTCTTGAAAGCAGTTTTTGGAACAGAATACCAAAATGGTTTGTTCCGAAGTGTTTGTTAATAATAAGTGACTCAGAAATCTCAAACACATTTAAAATTACTTTAGAATAAGTGATTCGAGATTTTACTCAATAGAGAAGCAATCTCAATAGAGGAATTTTCCCAGTTGATTTAATTCCTATTACGGTTTAAGCGGTTGTTAAAGTAAATACACCTGTGATTGGAGGTGAGAATATCATTCATGACTCTCCAGTTTAATATAAATACAGTGAAGTACACAGAACACACACTGATATCAATCAAAGGATTTATGACCCGTACTTGTAAATTCGAATATCAAAGCGACTCAGGTTTGTTTCAAGATATTGGAACAATAGCTTTAGATAGCGAATATTTCTGAAGGGCGTATAAAATATTGTCACAAAATCAAACTTGACTACTCGAGAAATAGTTAGGCGTATAATTTATTGCATCGATTAATTGTTGGTAATCGAAATCCGTCTCAACTGTTGGAGTTGCTGAGACATAAAGACGGTACAAGATTCAGAAATAATTTGATACGACTGATGGTTACAACGGATTCACCGCAAGTATTAACTCCGTCTGAGAAAAGCATGACATTGTCGATGTTATAGCTGAATTGGCTGATAGTTTAGTCGAAACTGAGATGTAAGCACAAGTACAGTTACTGTTCCGGAATATGTCCTCTTAGAATAAAGCCATTTAAATACCGTAAGTTTAAACGAGATTTAATTGTAAATTACGACCATATAGAGTGAGGATAATTCGGAATTTAAAGCTTCAATTGGTAGGTCACGTCATTTGGTAATGTCAAATATATGTTGTGAACGGAATCGTTTCAAATCACAGAAAAGAAGTCTAGGAAATGGAGAATCATCGTAGATTCGGCACTAAAGCCACATTTATTCCAAAACCTGACGTTAAAGCAAAATCAAAAAATAATAGTATATCATCATTTGACGATGTTTCCTCGATAGTGCTAGTATGAGTCGCCTATTAATATATGAGTATAAAACACTTAATAAAAATCTAAATCCCACCTAACTGGGTACTGAAAATTCTACGAAAATTAAAACACATGGAAAGGAATCTATACCATTTGATATCGGTTTAGGATAATTAATCCATTGATTGCTCTATTAGTCTACATCTCTAAAACAAGCACATTACGTGGTGAAGTTGCACCACTAAATAAATTTAGAACAATCACACATGAGATATTAACTTCCACCATGGTCAAATATAACCCAATATTTGGTAACATATGCAGCACCTATTTATATATGCAGCACGGCGATCAGCGCCGGATAAACTAAAGATGGAGGCTTTGTGTTAGATGTGGTGAGAGCAACATTAAATTCCAATTAAGTCAAAGATATACCCCAAACAACCATCATCACGCCAATCGGGCTTTTAAACGAGTTTAAAATAAAAACTTTTTTTCGGTTTTTACAGACTATGGTTGGTCCGTACCGTGTCAACAATCTGACTCCATCGGTTTCGGTCACGAGCCAGCTCTTTATACTGTTGCAAGCAGTTAGAAGATGCCGACAGCGACTTCTTAGCCTACCGAAACGCGACCCTATCTTCAAAGATAGATGTATCATTCGGATCGGATTAGCATGCAGAACGTGACCGTGCCAGCGTTCTCGCTGTTTTTTGATTTCATGCACGATATCAGGGATTTGCATTAAATTCCTGATCTCCTGGTTGAAACGAACTCGGTATGTGCCATCAACGACGAGTTTTGGGCCATATATCACACGCATGATTCTTCTCTCGCATGAATTTTAGAAGCCATCTTTCGTACTCATCCGTCCAGATCCAACTATTCCATACATACATGACAAAGAGTCTTATCAACACTCTGTGCAATTTCAGCTTATCCGTATTTGTAAGATATAGATTTCAGAAGTGGATGTAGATGATACAAAGCCCGATTGCCAGCAGCAAGGCGAACCTGGATATCTTCTCCCACGATATTATCGTAAGTAATGAGAGATGTAAGATACTTGAATCTCACTATTCCTGGGTGTTTTTTATCCAGGTGATACCAGAGATTGAAGAAAATGCTAGAAAGTGCCGTATGTTATGACATAAAAACTATACCTCTTCCAAGTTTGGACGTACTTAAATTTAATTCAAAACATTGCGTTCTGGTGAACACTCTAAAAATAGTGAACAATTATCGTACTATGCTGCACAAATATTAAATAATACTAACATCTTTTCAATAAGTATCTTATTACTATAGAACTCATCCTCGTAATCGTGAATATAGTTATATTATTTATCCAGACCATTACTATGATTGTCTGTGAAGTTAAATTGTCGTCCAAGTATATAGATCGTAATGTCATTCAGCTCTTTATGTGAAATTGTGTATTGGTGTATATTAATACTAAGCCACCCTCGCATCAGCCATCTCAACCCTATTAGACGCTTTCGAGTTATTTCTTATAACTTCAATAATCTGAACACTATTGAGATGTGACAACCGATTGTAGCTTAGTGGTTTAGAGCTTCTCATTAATATAATGCTTTGCAGGACATAAAAAACGACTGTGTAATTATGAAGCATTCGTTGGACTGACCACCTATAATGATCAACAATACGTACTAATAAATGGTTGGTAAGGTAATATCCAACCGTTATGTATTCAAAGGAAGCGGTCCTAATTAAAAGTAACACTAGGATTAGGGACGGAAAGTTTAAATACAATTGCTTATAGGGTATTTGAATCTCTCTTGGAACTTTATTATTGTATGCTTGGACAAAAGACCGATAGCTCGTTCCTTTTACTCTGCTTTTTGGACTGCATAAAATCGGTGGATCGTGCACCAAAATTCCTGTATCTGCTTAAGACTCAGATTACAAAGCTGTCCAAATATGAAAATTTAACTGAATTTACTTCAATTAATCACGAATTGATTTTGAATATGCTAATTATATTGAAACTATATATGGAAGTGATTTTATCCTGGTCCTATTTTTGTACAACTTAGGAAGAGAAAGTCTCAACATTGCTATGACAACATTGCTAATGGCACTATCGATGACAATTACTTGACTTCGCTGGTCATACTTATTATGCCATATTGTTTTAAGCAAACAGAAGATAGTCATCAACAGCGTGATTTTTAGCCATATATTGCGTTATACTTCTTCAATAACAGAAATGTGGCCCACCTTTAAATACAGTAAAACCTCCAAACTTGGACACCTCTGTATGTTTGACAATTCTGTATCTTGGACATTTCCTTTCAGTACCTTGAAATTCCATACAAATATTACCTAAAAATTCATAAAAACTCTCTATAAATTGGTCATCCTCTGTATGTTGGTAACTTGGAACTAAGGTTTAAGATTCTATTCTATTGTTGTATAAATTCTCTTCTATATATTGGCCACATAAAAAATATAACATAAAGAAGTGGGAATTTTTAGACAAATTTAATAGGATACAAAAAATCGTGCGATTGAATTTCGTGTGTATTGTTTATATGAAACTGTATAATAACGTGTATGTGTTGAATTCGTGTTAGAGTTCAGGATAGCAGTAACAAGAAGAAACTTAATGTAAAAGTAAAATTAACTAATTTTAAGCAGACATATGCAATATGGGTAATCCCTGATAAAAAACTGTATCAGCAAACGATTGTAATGGGCATTGCTATTTTAATTTTAAGGTTTCATAAAACGAAAAGTATTGTATCAAGAAGGTTAGTTATAATTTTAGTGTGTTAATTACAACTTTACAACATTTGATTATAAAATGGACAAAAAAAATTAAAGAATTATGTGTTAAGGATAAAGTTGATGTCATAAATTATTTAAAAAATAACAGCTAACGAAACACTGCTGAGAAATTTGCAATACCTAGCTCGACGGTAGGAAATATAAAAGAAAATGAAATGTTTGAGAAACTGAAAATGTTGATTTAGGCGAGATAGAAGAAATTGTAGTTCCAGAGCATGTATTGGGGGTAACGGCAGCGACATTTGGCGAGTTTGTATCTATGGATGACGCTTTATCTACTTGTTGTGAACCAAGTCAGAATGCTATAATTCAATCAATTATGGATAATGCGACAGATGATGTAGAGGATGTTGAATCTGATATAGAAGAAGAGGATCCAGTTTCAACAGAAGAGTCCGTACGTAGTTTGCAGACTCTAAAGAAATTTGCTTTAAATACTGTCCCATCAATGTTTAATGAAGTAGCGAACCTAGAACGAAAAATTAATAACCACATATTATTCGAGAAATCAAAGAAACAAACATCGATTACAGATTTTTTTAAAATTAAAGCCAAATCTAGTAAGTCATATTGTTTTGTCCAAATAAATAAAGTACAAACGTATGTATGAAAATTGAATTTGAATATTATAGGAGCAATGTTTTAATGGATTAATTTTGAAATACCATATGTATTTCTATATGTTGGACATACTCTATAACTCTATAACTGTATATTTAAATTTCAGAAGTCGTAACTAATGAGAGTAAATACTTGAATACCTCCACTTCTTCAAACGTGTAATTACCACTATATGACTCGGTCTCTAAGACCAGAGATCAGATAATTAATTTTTAGGCTTACTAACACCAACAGAAACAGAGTATCATTACGAATCAAATCTCATTTCCTATACCAATCAAATATCATCGGAAGAATTTGTTTAGATTACATAAGACATACTGTTTTCAACTTTAAGACATACTCGTGTTCACATAACGACATAAGGTAAGTATTTTGTAGTATTTCTAGTTATTTCAGCTAAAACTAGGGAAAAGCACGCACAAGAGATCTATTGATCGAATCATAGGCTTTTATTAAGTGAGAATATCGATTTAATTGATTGATTTTCGGAATTTTGCTTGTCTCACATCAATTAAGAACTCAACTCCTAATACCAAAAAAACATTTGACTAATGTAACCAACCCTAGATGGAAATTTTTTTTTTAAATTTTTGCATAATCTTTGTGAATTATTGATAATGTAATATCTCTGAGGTCTGTATGTGACGATACTCAATAACACGTGTAGAACATCGATCGTATCAGAAAAATAGTCACGCGAGGTATTGACTATCGATGACACAAACGTTTGCTACAGGTAGCCCTAATTGGTAGTTAACCGAGATCTTATAACCGAGAATTTGGTATATTCGGTAACTTCTTTGAAGACACCACTCTCTAAAGTCATTTATATTTACAAATTTGTTAATCTACTTAGATAGGAAGCAAGAAATTAGTATACATTTAAATTAGTATACATTTAATCCAATAATTTGTTGGTTTATTTTTTCCTATACTGAATGTTTTCTAAACATCAACAACCATCTAATTTTTTAAAACTTCCCAAAGAGGTTTTAATTGATATTTTTATAAAGTTTGTTCATTTATCAGAGGGGCTGTTATGAATTTTTTTAGTTTTCGTCAAATAACTATTTTTAATCGTCAAACGTTTGCAAAAAAATGATACGTCTATGCGTTTTGTATTTATTTCGTAAATACGATATTAGTCATCTACATACATAGCAGTCGAGTTTCGATATTCGTTTGTCGTAAAATACGATTTTGTGTTTTTCTATTTGGTTCAAAATATGGCGGAAATTATGATTTTCGTATTGGATCCGAAAGCGGATTTTGCTATTATTAAATTGTTGGGTCGAATTTGTCAAATGCTGACATTAGGAAGTGAGCAGTTATGATTTTTGTAAAGTTTTGATAACACAAAATGAAATTCGTCTACTAAATAGCAGTTGGATTTTGACTTACGATTTTCGGAATATCTGATTTCGTTTTGTCTTTTTAGTTTCATATTAGTGGAGTTTTCGATATCAGATTTTCATAATAGCATAATCCGCTTTCGAATCCTAAATCGAAATTTTCATAATAGACCCCCACCCCCAGATGAATTGAATTACAAAGTGCATTGTTGCTAATTTCATGCTTGTATTTAAAAAATTCGGCCATAACAATTTCATAATAGAAAAATTAACGGCGTCGGACTTTTCGATATTGAACAAAAATCCGATATCAAATAGCCCTCAGAGCTAGCCAAATTAAAACCAACTTATGGTCAATTTTATTTTCTAGCCTTTAACCTTTATTTACTAGTGAATATTCTTGAGAGTGTTTCAGACTGATTATTTGGATGTTTTAGGATGTGTGGACAGTTTCGAATATCGACTTGAGGTTTGGAGCTATTTGAACATGATATTTGTAAGATAATACGAATTATTGTCAACCTAACATCAGCAAGCGCTTCTACACATACAACTAATAGCTTCGCTAATCTTACACGCAAGTAAAACATTCGATTATCAGCTACTTGGAAGTAGAAACAGTCTGTTTTACCTACAGTCTGAATTGATATCTGCTATGAAACAGCGTCTAACCTAAATGACAGTCATGATCTACGCTGAATACCATAAATACAATACATTTTTTTAGAAAAGTTTTTTGTAAAATTTACGAAACTTACATATGCACGTTTATAAAATAATATAAGTAGTGTTTTTAGGACTTTTTGGAACCATTATTATGGTATTTGCGAATTTAAACAATTTTAAATCAATGAAAATGTGTTCTAGCCTAAATTGACAATGTTTTGTATCGTTTTAATCTTTTTATTCTATTTTGACACCGAAGCTACTTGATAAGAGTTTCCCCTTTAACATGCTACCTTTAGCAACTAATCAAATCGAGAACGTGTGACTATAAATTTTATCAGAAGGTCATAAGCACGAGTATAGCTTATCCTTACTAGTTGTAAACAAATGTGTTTTGCATCAAACACCTATTTAGAATCAAAGTAGGATTTAAAGTAGGACAGTTGGTTCTATGTGAGAGACACTTCTTTTGGGATGTGGAGCGAGTTTTCCTCTCTAAGTATGTTTAATCTAAAAGAACGAGAGAATTTATTTTTGAATTTATATTGTTTGGTGAAAAGAATATAGTGCAAGAAACGACTTCCTTCATTATTAAAGCATTGTCTAAAAGTGGATAAATTCTCTTGGATAAAAATAATATTTTTCTATTGTTTGGTATTAAACTAGGGTCCAGAAGCTGTTTGTAATATATTGACTTCTTTAAATCCTCTATTTTGTTTAAATATTCTAAAGTTATTAATCGAAGTTTTTCGCAGTTCACTTGAAGAGTCCTGGATCGACATGTTACAATTTGGATATAGTAGAATCCAACATTTGATGATATTGCGTAGCTATGAAGACAACGGTTGTATATTAATGGTTCAGAGAATTTCTCATCACGTCGCGGTTTGATCAAAAATTTACATGCAGCGGATAACATAAAAAGCAATGTAAAAGCGTTCTACAACCGGCACTAATGCGCCTTAATGTAAGGTCTCAGATGAGACGCGGTTGGTGCCATTAATTATGTTGATTCCAAACTCATTTTTTTTAGATGCTGCTAATCGTGGAAGACGAAGACGTTGAACTATGTTATTAAATTTCCACCTTCGTGCAGTAGGTACATTTCCTATATCTGATAATTCATAAGTTAAGGAACTATATTTCAAAGTCAGATGCTTCCACAATACATGTTTGTACTTTGTAGATAACCATTTTTGCCTAAAAAATAAAAAAGTATCAATACAAAATAAATCGAAAAAATTTATTTTTATATTTACATATCATAGATAAGAACAGCTTCGGCAATAATCTTCCAAAATCCATTCTTCCATAAGTGTCGTAGTCCCAAAATATTTATGCATATTACAAATAAAACCACGAACATTTTTTCTAAAACCATCCCGTAAATTTATGATTTTTTTTTATAATTTATATTTTTGCTGTTATTTCTACCCCAATTACAATGATAATAATAATAATAATATAATTAATTAATATAATAATTAATAATAACAAAACAAAAAATAAAATAAAAAATTTTGCTTAGCTATTTTTTGTTGTTGCTTGATGTTTGCTTATTTATTTTAATTATTTCTTAATTATTTAAAAAGAAAAAAAAATTAAAAAATTAAATGTACATAATTGTTTGCATTTTTTTTTGTTTGAGTAAAAACTAAATTAATTTGTGATTTTTTAATTAATTTGTTATTTATATTTATAATATATTTGTTTGTATTTATATTTAAATTACTTTTTTATATTAATTGTTGTTTAATCATAAAATTGTACTACCAATATAGTTTTTAATTAATTATGTATATATTGTTTTAAGTTCTTAATTATATATATTTATATAATTTTCTTTTAAATATATATTTAATAATAAAATCAAACAAAAAATCAACAAAAAAGAATTTATTTTAATTTTTATTTTCATAAATAAATATTTCTTTAATAATATTTTTCTCTTTTTTTTTCATATAATTATATAATATAATATAATTAATTAATTAATAAAAAAAATTATTTGTCTCAATTTGCATAAATTTTTTTTAATGTTTTAGTTTTTTTTTTGTAATATTTTGATTTAATTAATTTTTTTTTATTAATTCTGCTTTTTGGCAAATTTAATATGTAATTATTAAAAAATTGTTGTTTTTGTTTAAATTTAGAATTTATATTTGTTTTAATTTTGTAACAAAAATAATAACATTAATTAATAAAAATTAAGGAGATGAGTAACAAAATAATTTGTTATCGAATATACACAAAATAATTGAAAATAATTAAACTGAAATTTGAATTTTTTCTTATAAAAATAATAATTTAGTAATACATACAATTTTAGAAGTAGTGTAGATAGAGGGATTTTATAGTTTTATTTATTAAGTAAATAAAAATATTGCACAATTAATTTGTATTTGTGGATTGAATCGCACGGATAAATTGTTCAGATATGGCGACGATCGAAGCACGACTGAAGAAAAATAAAATTTAGAAAATTAAAATAGTTGCCGTTGCCGTATGGAATTAGTACATGTATTTTGTTTTTGACTTTTTTAAACGAAGTAGTGCTGCCGAATTTTAAAAATAAACAAATCGGTTAATTAAAGTTACGCGTATACGCTCGAAATATTTTTTATATATTATTAAGAAATTGTAAGGTTTTTTCCGGTAGATAAGTTAACTGAATATCAAACCATAGACAATATAAAAAAATGTCTACATACCCATACCAATAAATTTCATGTACCAACTATACACTCGTTTCACCGCAACTAATTAATTTGGCTACTTTTTATTGTTTCTCCACCAACAGAGAATCGAGAACATGACAAACACTACAAAAAGAATATTGATCGATAAAAATGTGCTCGAGCTCACGTGTAATGATATATTTATAACAACGAAACACGTGCCTCATACACAAATACAATCACACACACATATAATATAAATACTTATATTGTTTTTCATGTTTTTTCACGTTCTTTTTTCATGTGCCCAACCAACCGCATGGCAAAGGACAAAATGCAAATCCAATCGATGAAACGTGACAAATACAGTTCCGTTGAAATAGAATTTATAAAGTTTAATTTTGTTTTTAAATATTGGTTGCATACAATATGTCAATAGCTATTTTGCATTAGTCTTTTTTTTTATGCAATGCAGCATGCGTTTGCAATTTAAAAACAAAATTGATGGCTGTAACAAAATAATATATATGTTTTTTTTAAATAATTAAGAATTTTATGTATATATATTTATGTATATAGTATTATGTATTTTAAGATATAGGTTTTAGAGATATTTTGTAATGGTTAAAAATTTGACTTCATATTCTTCATGATAAGCAAATTATATATAATATAATATATATGTATATAACAAAAAGAAATATATACTTTAATATTTAATAAAACTTAAAAAATTGTCGTTTTATTACGTTTACTTATCATCAAAATAATAATCATTTCCATTTTACAAATGTTATTTTTTAATTAATTGTAAGTTTTAATTTAAGTTTTTCTTTAATTAATTTTTATTTTTTTTTAAAAGGCACTTAAGCCGGTATCACCCATTTATAAATGGACGCACTGAGCTAAATCAGGCGACATTTTTTTTTTATTTATTTAAATAATTTTATTTGTTGCAATTTATATTTCATAATAAAAACAAATGAAATTTCAATTTAATTTATATTCAATTAAATGTGGCAAACTATAATAATCAATAAGGGATCTCTTTCTAATTATTGTTAATTAATATTATTGTACTATACGTTCTAAGTATAATAAAGTTTTGTGAAGAAGTCAAATTATATTATATGTTTTTTTTAGTATTTAACGGTTTTTGTGTAATAATAATAGAAATAATTATAATTATAGTTTTTTTCATCTAACTTTAAGCCGCTTCATCTAGTTTTTAATTTTATTTTAAGTGATATTTTTTCACGGATTTCGGTTTGTTTACTACAAATTAATTTAATAATTTTATTTTTTTTTTATAATTTTTTTATTTTTTGTTTAAACTACTAAATACTAGTCAGACTAATTTTAACAACTACTTAAAGACTATTTTGTATATGTTTTAATTGATTTTTTTCATTAGTTTTTCTTTTATTATACTTCCTTTCTCATACCAATTAAAAACATTTTTAAAATAAAAAAAGTAAACTTCAAACAATAATAATAATAGAGCTGCCATTTTGTTGTTATGTTTGTGTAAAAAAAACAAAAGAAAAAACTAATGTAACAATTGCGCGCGCGGAATATCAATTTAAAAACAAAATATTACTACACAAAATAAAACTACATTTAAAATGTAGTTTATAACAAATTATAATTAACTGCTATTAATATATGTATACATACTTTTAAATAATTATTATGTTTTTTTTTTATTTTTTAGTTTTAAAAACTACACTAGCAAATACTTGTTTTTCTTCTTATATATTAATTTAATTTTGTTGTGTTTCTTGGTTAATCCTTTTTTTGTAATTTTTTTTATTGTTTTATATCTTGTCTAAAATTTATTATTTTTATTAATTTTTTTTTAAACTACAACTATTTACAAAACAAACATATGTGAAATAAAATAATGTATACTATAAACAAAACTATTTATATATGTATAATTAAATAATAATCATAAAACTACTAAAAATAATAATAATAAAACGAAATAATTAATAATTTTTTTTTTAATTATTTAGGTAACCATTTTGTTTTTGTTTAAGCAATTTGAGATCATCAAAATTAATAAATCTTTTTTTTTTCAAATTATAATTTCAAATAATAAAACGTGTAAGTTAATTATTTTGAGTAAGAGGGCCAGCCTCTTAAAAATAAAATAGTCACCTTCGACGTATTTATTATTATGTAAATTAATCAATTAACAACCAAAAAATTTATAATTTTGATGACGTTAATTTAATTTAATTTTAATTTTGTTCAGACTATATAATAATATAACAATTATTTATTCATAATTTTTTATTTTCGTCGACGGTGTTTGCTAATAATTTTGTTTAATTATTAACAAAGTATTAAGCGATTAATTAATTATTTGTAGTTTATTTCTATAATTATTATTTATTTAATTTTTTTTTGTTTGTTTATGGTTTTTATTGTTAATTTTATTTATATTACACTTCTTGGTACTTCGATAGTCGTGCCCTTAACTCCATGTTTTCCTGTTTTAATTGTTCCAATTCACGATGCAGTGACATATTCTACAAAACGAAATATAGATTATGAATTAAAATTAATAAATTTATTAATTAAATTTAAAATAATAATGAGGTGAATTAAGAAATTGGATGGATGTGGAAAATTTCACTCAAAATTTAGTAGTTCGTTCACCTCTGAGTTCTGCACACTTTTGGAAAATTAAACGTTTATATTTTAACTTTCCCAACATTTTTCTATAAGGTTCATCAACAATGCTTTCATCTACATATGCTGTGTTCTGGTCATATGATTTTAAATAATTTGTCTTGGTTTAAGTTATTATTCACTTGATTGAACACTTTCAACTATTTCAAATGAATATTTGTTGTGTATTAAGAAGCGTGACAAACAGTCCAAACAATTAACAGTTCCAACGATTAACATCGTTGTTGGCCAAATTTAGAAGGTACAGCTTAAAAAAAGATTTTGCTTCATGTACCTCATAGTAATTACTGCTATATACCAGAATCACATTCCTTTAGATGAATTTCTTCTAAATTCCGAACAACGTACCTTCCGTTCTTATTGTCTTACTTAACTCATTGCATTTGTTAGTAGTTTCATGTAAATAATAAAGTGCGTACAAATAGTATTTGCTGCAGTTGGAGCAGGAGGTAGTGGGTTAGAATGCAAAAAAAAACTACTTTTCAACATCTGATTACGATCGATGGTGTGACTGAAGACATATTTGACTACCTGTTGGAATGCAGAATTCATGAGCCGACCCATAATAGGCTGATATGAAGCTATGCAATGTGCAGTTAGTTCTCGATTTGACTGTAATGGCGTCAATTAGGTTTAAATAAACGAACCGCGAAGAGTTGGGCGTGCTTTGAGCCCTAATAAAAAATTACAAAGATAGAAACAATCAAACAGACTATCTTTCGTTATTTGTGGACGTATATTATTGATGCTGAAAATAGAATGCAAATAAATAAACTTTGGGTCAGTTTAATTTAAACGCATTGAATGCTAACAATATACATCGCAATAAACTGAGCCAGATCAATTCTTAATGAGTTATTCCAATATAACTAGCAAGTGAACGTAACACCCAATTGCGTCAAACAAATCTGGACACTACGTCTTGCTTAATGGTTGAAGATAATCTAAGGTTTATGGATCGATTAACCTTAATAATAAATGCTACACGTGCTCATTGAGATGTAGGTCGAGGCTGTGAGTGGACCAAATTATTTGATCAGTAACCACCTCATTCGATAATTAATAACAATATTTGCAACACCGCCCAGGTGGCGCAGTGGTTAAAAGTTGCGGCAGTTGGAGCGGGAGGTACCAGGTTCGAATCCTGATAGGGGCAGGATGCAAAACTATGACCCCTTTAGGAGTGCAGAATCAATGTGCCGACCCATCTTCCTTATCAATACTGCCGGCATGGAGCTATGCAATGGTGCAGATGGTTAGGTAAATCGGACCTATAGCCGTACGTCCTCGATTTGGCTGCAACGCGTAAGGTAAGGACTTAATAAGCGAACCGCTTAAGAGTTGGGAGTGCCTTGAGCCCCAAAATAGATTGCATAGTAATAAAATATATAAAAAAATAAATAAAATGTTTGCAACGTGGGATTCAAACTTATTATGCATTAATATTGCTCCCAAAAGAAGCGTATAGTACCACATAATCTGCTTGACAGTCCAAGATAACAAGTTATGGTGTTCCCAGATAGAAACACAAAACCCTTTTGGACGTTTATAGAATTGCCTGCCCACACCAATAGGGAGTGGCCATGAAATGGGAATCTTGGAGATATGGAACATTGCGAATATCGTTACCTGGATCTCCACCATACTCTTACACGTAAAATATAACCGTGCTTTTAAACCATGTGTAATGCTATAGAAAAGGATGTTTATGAAGAACTTTAAATGATAATTATTTCTACAGAAACTTGGTGTTTAGTTGCTAGCGGATCCATAGTACGACTTATTAATATCCTTTACTCGCAATAACGGGCAGTTTTTGATTAAAAGAACTTACTGAACCGTTTACTGTCAAACGAGATGTCGTACTGCAGTGAACACACATGTGTTTGACATTTATAATCACTTATCAGTATATCTTGGCAAATCATTATGAACCAATCGTGAACAACGCTACAAAATTATCCAAATCAGCAAATAGATTTGTGTAAATGTGGGCGAAGATATAAATTAAACAGTTCGTCGTTGATCGCAGGAATTGGCACTATAATCATCTCTTACGTGAAAAATTAGATACGAGACTTAATATGCGCCGTTGTTATGTCCCATTGCTTTATTGCAAAATTGTGTAGTGATGGTTAATAAGCTAAATTGTTTGATATCGGATGAGACCCTACAGACATATTGTTCATTAATGCTGACGTGCTGAATCAAATGGCCCAAAATGTTCAGAAGAAACTTTTTTCAAGGACAGCCACGTTGGTCATATTTCCAAAATGGTTTTTAAATGTCAATGCTATATATTAATCTTTCAAATGAGACAATTTGATTAAAATAAAATTGTTTCTGTTATTTTTGACAATCTCAAGTTCTATCGGGGTTAAAAAATAACCTTTGAACTTTTTAACAATATATGTTGCCAAGGTAGATTTATTTTAATAAATTATTTGAAACTACTTTTTTCAGTTGAAACGAATTTGTTCGACCTGTGGAGTGAATACAGGTATATTACAGGTATCGACTTGTTATTCAAAAATCCTTACTAACTTGGTAGTTAGCTCAACTAACTGTAGAATAAGATAAGAATTAATGTAGGAGACAAGAATTAATGTAAGAGGAATGATTGTATACATAGCTTAGAATACGCTAGACTACTTCTTTCAAGTATTTAGAAAGAAAAGGGTTGGTCTAAATATCTTCTTAATTAAAAAATTTTAATTATCATTAAATTTGGAACAAATTTCCAGATTTAATGATATAATGGCTTTAAAATTCTCGATCTATATTTATGAATCAAAGTATTTCCCATCGTAGGCCACAACTTTTTCCTATCTTTCAGGCAGCATTCGAACTCCACTTTAAATATACTAGTCATATTTTAAAGTGATCCACGAAACGATCCAATTATTAACTTCTTCATAATGCTGGTGGGACAATGTCTGAAGAGTATGGAGGGTGGGATATGACATCTCATTTTAGTGTTTCCAAGTATGTTTTGACCACTATGACAACAAAGAACCGAGTATTGTCATGTTGCAAAATAATTTTATCGTGTCTTTCGCTGTATTACGGCCGTTTCTGCTCGAAACCCAGTTCCGCCAAACGCACGGATTTCGAGATTTTAACATAAGGCCTAGCTTTCGGCTTAATTTTCACACAATTTCATGTTTTTATCCGCTAGTCATAATGCAAAAATCCTCTCCTATACCTTTCAAGCAACTGTACACAAACAAACAGTGCTTCTGGATCATTCCTAAATGTTTGAGCCGTTTTGAAATTGCTTGTTAAGTTATTTACAATATCGTGTCAAATCTACTTTATTTTGACTCGAGTCTTCACTAAGCAATGTCGATAATACTTCATCTTCAAAAACACCGCTCTTAAAGAGTTGAAACCCCTTACTACGGTGACCTACACAAAATAGGTAAAATAACACCTCCCATTTTTAATCGTAAATAATTTTATGATGTAGACACAAATGGACTACTGATGCTGTGAGGTTTTGTTTACTGCCTCTCATGTATTTATTTCTATGAGTACTTACTGTTAACGCTATCTATAAGAAAACAATTATTTTTCTTATTTACATAACAAAACGTTTAAAAGAATTGATCCAAATTGTCCCAGTAATTACTTTTCGTTTTGCCAACCAGATGACGCAGTTGTTAAAGCTGTGGCACTTGAACTGGGAAATATTGGACGGGACGCAAAAGTGATCGTGAATCAACAAATCTTTGATCCTATCAAAGTGGAGTGCAAACAGTGGAGTGAATTCAAGGTCAGTACTGTATAGCCTGGCATGAAGCTATGCAATATGCAGGTGGTGCTTATAAATCGGACACATATCGGATCTATAATCCTCAATTTGGCTGTAATAACGTAAAGTAGAACGTAAATAGACAAATCACGAAAGAGTTTTGGAGGGAGTGCATTAAGCCCTTTAGAGTAAGAAAGATAATTAAAGAGTTAAATAAGTCGGATTACTTCATTTGTATAGTCGGATTACTTCATTAAAACACATAAATTCGTTATTGCTTCCAAATACAATGATATTTCGAGTGGAATATCTAAATAAATCTAGAGTGCACAGTACGTACATATAGGCTTGATGAGGTGAAATTTTTTCACTGTGAATGAAATTTGTTCATTCATTCAATAACGTCACGCTAAAGAATAAAACTGGTCTAGCGATGTAAGCAACATTAGAGATAACTAATATATTATTGTACCATTAAAAACACTCGCCTAGTCCCTCTTTAGTGAGAGGTTATAATGTCGTTAGTGGTTAAAGCTGCAGTATTTGAAGCGGAAGGTCCAGGATAGGGACAGGATGCAAAAGGGATTTTTCACCATCTGATTATACGATCGGTGGTGTTAATGAACACATCTATGATCTCCTGTTGGAGTGAAGAATTTACGGGCCAACCCATCTTCGATTTCAGTATTATAGGCTGACATGGAGTTATGCATTGGGCTGATGGTTATACGAAAATTCAACCTATAGCCGTACATCCTCGATTTGGCCAGTCGGACGTAAATAAGCGAACTACAAAAGAGAAGGGAGAGCCTTGAGCCCCGAACAGTTGGTTCAAAAAAAAACAAATGGTTAAAAAAAAACAAGCAGTGTTTGTCACTTAAATTTAGTAGAATTTGTTACTGACGAGAACATTATTCGTTGATCTCTGATGAAAGAGATAGAGTTTCCTGAGATATAATTTCATCTCATAAAAGCTGTGTGAAAAACATGCATCGGTTATAGACATAGTTTAGTAAAACTATAGATTTTAGGCTAAAACTATATATACACGGTAGAAGAAGATCGATTAAGAACAGATCAATGAATTAAAATAATTCAAGAATAAAAACTAAATAAGAAAATAATTATTTTGTAGGCGTATGACTCACATAACCCGTCCCGCATTCAATACAATAAATAATAAAAGTTCAAGTAATTTAATGCTCCATTGAAAATTCAATTAAAACTCAAATCAAAGATTAAAATTTCATGTTCCTTTCACCAAATTTTCGATGGGATGCTGCACATACATTTTTTTTGGGCTGTAAAACTCAACGAAATGGTCAATAAAACATGTACATACAACTTTTACTTTTGTCGCGCCATGTACACCCTTTTACTTATATTTATTCAAGTAGACACGAATTGGTAAATCTCCATATAAACAATGGCAAAAAAGAGAAATGGTACAAGACAAGAATAAAACAACAACAAAAAAACCAGCGGTGAGATCAACAAGAATGTTTTATTCTTTTTGTTTGAGTGAAATTTACTTAAAGTTAGTTTTCTTCATAGGAATTAATAATAATTATTGGGTGAAAGATGTGGATGCGGATGATAAT